>CAXKVI010000005.1:69997682-70055182 GCA_964058755.1 Campiglossa producta
ATCAACAACAAGTTGAAAATATAAGAACAAAACTAAAGAAGCAAATGAACGATGATGACTTCGAAGAATTTATGATGAGAGAAGATAATGTAGCGGACAAACTTACAATAAAACTGAGAAATAAACAAGAAAGAAAACACGAAAAACTCCGAAGTAAACGAAATGACGTCTTGGTCAACAACAACAAAAGTGATGAGTGGTTTGTAAACAAAACCAAAGTCGAATTTCCCGCTGATATAAAAGCTCTATTGTCGAAGGGTCCAAAGTTCGCGATCCCAATAGAAAATAAGAGCTTTCCACTATTCAAATACATAGCTGATGGTGAGAATTTAATACAAACACTCAAAAGCAAAGAGCAACAAGAAGAAGCGAGAACAAAATTAGCAATATTGATAAAAGATCATACAACAACAACAAAGCAAAGTGCAATAGATCGTGCAATACTAGATACAGTGGGACGAACACGTAAATTTCTAAATAAAAATGACAATATTCGTATTTTAAGTTCTGACAAGGGAAACAAAACAGTAGCAATGGAGCTCAATGACTACAACAATAAAATGGACGAAATATTAAATGACCTGACCATGTATAGAATTCAGAGACAAGATCCCACATCAAAATTACAAAATAAAAACAATAGTCTTGTGGATAAACTTTTTAAAATGGAACTAATTTCAAAGGCAGATAGAAATAAACTTACGACTACAACGGCACTACCACCACGGATATATGGATTACCGAAAATCCATAAGGAAGGAACTCCATTAAGACCGATATGCTCGGCCACGGGATCACCAGCACACGCACTATGCAAATACGTTGCAGAGATTTTGAAAAACGTCACTACTAGTTCAATATATAATACAAAAAATACACAAGACTTTAAAGAAAAAATCAATAACTCTTATATTTATGACGATGAAAAGATGATATCCTTTGACGTAGTTTCACTGTTCCCTAGTATACCGACACATCTAGCACTTGACATTATAAAAAATAAATGGACAACAATAGAAAAATATACGAAAATACCTAAGAAAATGTTTATAGAAATATTAAAGTTCTGCATTGAAGATAATCGGTATTTTAAATATAATGAAACCATATATACACAACTAAAAGGATTACCGATGGGATCGCCCACCTCCCCAATAATTGCAGATATTGTGATGGAAGAATTGTTGGACAATGCGATGAAGAAATTGACGCGAAAGCCCAGATTATTAACTAAATACGTGGACGATCTTTTTGCTATAATCAATGAAAACGAGGTACAAACCATACTTGACGCACTAAATACATTTGACAAAAATATTAAATTTACTACGGAACTCGAAGACGACGGAAAATTACCATATCTAGATTCAATAGTAATAAGACGAGGAAATCAACTGAAGATAATGTGGTATAAGAAGGCTATAGCGTCGGGTAGAATTATTAATTATTATTCTAAACATCCCAAAAATATGATCATAAATACAGCAATGGGCTGTATAAGACGAATGATGAATATTACAGATGACACTTACCACAAAGACATAGAAAATGAAATTAAGATATTATTAAAAACTAATGATTTTCCTGATAAAATTATAAAAACCCTTTTAAAAAGATATAAATCACCAAATAGTCAAAGTAAAATGGAAAACCCGAAAATATTCAAGTCGGTAACCTATGTACCAAAATTATCTGAGCGCCTATCAACATCTGACGTCTATAATAAAGAAGAAATTAAAATAGCACACAAGCCCATGAGTAATTTAAAAAGTATGTTTAACCAAACAAAATCGAAAATACCCCAAATGGAAAAGAGTAACGTGATTTATCAAATCCCTTGTAACGGAAACAACAAAGAATCGTGCAGCAAAGTATATGTTGGAACAACTAAATCAAAATTAAAGACTCGATTAGCACAACACAAATCAGATTTTAAATATTGCAAAGAATTAAATATTAATAATCAGAAAACAGCACTTATGGCCCACTGTGCAACGAGTAAACACTGCCCGAATTTTGATGAAACAAAAGTACTCCAACAAGAACAACAGTATGGAAAGAGATTAACACTGGAAATGCTACATATACTAAACACACCAACTAACACAAGAATTAACCACAAAACAGACGTAGCGAATACTGCGCTCTCATTTCGCCATCTGATAAAAACAAAATTAGTTAGCAACTCCACGTAGAAAGGGAAAGACGTGTCAAAAAATGTATGTTATTAATGTTTATGAATGTTTGTTAAAAGTTGTTGAATTTTATAAAATTTTTGTTTGATGTAAATTTATACATATGTTGTTATTTTTGTGTTCTATGTTTGTTTATAGTTCACCCTGAGGACGGTTATCGTGTATAACCGAAATATATTGGAAAAATAATTTAAAACATCCGTGTTTTATTTTACGAAGAATCAGACCTCGAGCCGGCAAAATAAATAACATATAAAATAAAATAAAATAAAATAAAATAAAATAAAATAAAATAAAATAAAATAAAATAAAATAAAATAAGATAAAATAAAATAAAATAAAATAAAATAAAATAAAATAAAATAAAATAAAATAAAATAAAATAAAATAAAATAAAATAAAATAAAATAAAATAAAATAAAATAAAATAAAATAAAATAAAATAAAATAAAATAAAATAAAATAAAATAAAATAAAATAAAATAAAATAAAATAATATAAAATAAAATAAAATAAAATAAAATAAGTATGTATGTTATGAGTTTGTGGTCATTAATTTGAGAATCTTTGAAACTTTGGTGGACTTTTGACCGTTTGTGAATAATTTTTTCTTAAATTATTCTATGTTTTTATTATTAGTGAACAAGATGGAAAAGTAACAACAATTACAAGCTACCATGATTACGTAATTTCGGCCTTGCTCAAGGGCACTTATCAAATGGCTTTTATGTTTAGAAATTTTTCATCACCTTTTTGTTGGTCATCGAACCAAGAACCAAGGGGATTAGGAATTTCTAAGTCCGCAGTGTGTACCTCTTACACCAAGCTGCGTTGAGATTATTGCTAGCTTATATAAGGTAGTATAAAAAAACAAACAAACAAAATAAAATGAATACATACTAAGTGAACATGATGGATATAAGCTAGCAATAATCTCAACGCAGCTTGGTGTAAGAGGTACACACTGCGGACTTAGAAATTCCTAATCCCCTTGGTTCTTGGTTCGATGACCAACAAAAAGGTGATGAAAAATTTCTAAACATAAAAGCCATTTGATAAGTGCCCTTGAGCAAGGCCGAAATTACGTAATCATGGTAGCTTGTAATTGTTGTTACTTTTCCATCTTGTTCACTAATAATAAAAACATAGAATAATTTAAGAAAAAATTATTCACAAACGGTCAAAAGTCCACCAAAGTTTCAAAGATTCTAAAATAAAATAAAATAAAATAAAATAAAATAAAATAAATAAAATAAAATAAAATAAAATAAAATAAAATAAAATAAAATAAACAAAATAAAATAACATAAAGTAAAAAAAAATAAATTTAAATAAAATAAAATAAAATGAAATAAAATAAAATAAAATAAAACAAAATTGAAAAAAAAAATAAAATTAAATTAAATTAAATTAAATTAAAAAAAAAATTAAATTAAAAAACTAATAAAATAAATAAAATTAAATTAATTAAAGAAAACTTTAAACTAAACAAAATAAAAAAAATTAAATTGAATTTGGCTGTTTATTTTTATTTTTAAATTTAAGGTTGTTGCACCTTTTTTTACTTTTTATTGTCCTTTGATACCTCTTCAATGAAAATTTAATTTTTATAAGCAATTCAGCTTTCATTCGCATACCATCGTGGAAAGGAATAGATTAACATTTGCCACATGTATCAATTGTGACTGGCATTTTCAAGCTCCATACCCATACGTACCTCACTCTTCTTTTTTACCCACAGATTTTTTTTATAATAAAATGCACGCTTTGAGGGTGTATGCGTCACAGCTGCGCTAACTTTCTGGTTCGCATGTGAATCTCTGCACTAACACTTCCTGGTATCAGCTGTTTTGTTGAAAAGCAGATTTGAGCGCATGAATAGGAAAAAGATTTGAATATTATCATATGTACAGGACGTGTCATGAATGCACATAGGAAGTTTTGCATAAAAAGTAATATGCGGAATAAGTAAAAAAGATGTTGATGATTTCAAGATAAAGCAAATATGTTGTAACGGAAATTGAATGAGAATGGGTTTTAGCGTCTCGTTTTGTTTCCTAATTTGTTTTATGAATATGAACTTAAGCTAGGATTACTCATACTAAGCACATATCAGATAGAAGTCACTTTATTTCTAAAAATACGTGGACTCAAGATTTGTTAGTACAATATGGGTATAAAACAAAAGGTGCTGACGATCAGCATCAATATCTCAACTGGTTTCAGAGATATCACCTAAAATACGAAAATAAAATATAGAAGGCTGAGTGGATGCGTTCAAATTTGAATAGATCTGCCTTTCGGGCTGAATAACGTCTTCCAGGTCTGGTACATATATGTACTAACAATATTCCTTGTGTCCTTTATTTTTCTCGCCTACTTTATGTATACAAATTTTTTCTCTTTCCTTTTCTCTTTCGTTTACTTTTATTATAATTCTATCAAGCGAAGCGCAAAGCAATAATTTTCGGATCATTGATTCGTTTGCTATAGCAAATTTTATTCAACAATAAAAATGGACGGAAAACAAGATGTAAACAACGGCATGCAAACAGTTAAGACGCAAACAACCAGCTAAAGCGACTAGCGGCCAACGTCTAGCTCCGAGCGACATTCTTTTGCGAGAACAAAACTTGAGTGACTTCAAATTACCCCACAAAGAACTGACGGAATTGAGGCAAAATACCAAGAAATCCCCACACAAGTTCTTGTACATACATTTATTTATGAGTAGCCTACAACAAAAATATGTTTACATAACCATTACAATTGACCTGACCTTCTTCATACAACAGACTTATGTTCCAGTCCATTTGTTCAATACAAAAATACAATATTAATGTGCAAATAAAATGTTTTTGCTCATGTATTTATATACTTACTTCCATATATATACATATGTCAATCTTCGCAGCTATATGTACATACTAGTATATACCCGCGGCCTTGTCCGCCCCTGCGAAGTACCCTTTCAACATTTGAAGTAAAAATTCGGTCGTCGAAGTTCACCAAGTTAGTTAGATTGGTCAAATAAAAAACTGTTGGAAGATCAATTATTTGTCTATGTTCCTAGAGTTTTGAAAAAATAGTATGTATTGAAAAACGGGTTTCAAAAATTTTATTTAATATACATATCCTTGAAATCGATTGAAAGTGAGGTTTCTAAAGTTAAATATTGCTTTGGCTTTAAGTATGGATATAAATGTCTCAGAAAGCATTTATCGAATAGTTCATCTTAACTTCAAACTTTGATATTTATATAATATTATTGAATACTGAAGCATTTGCCAAGGGTATTTAAAATTTTCAAAATTCCCATCAATGGGGAAAGGTAGATTGATTAAATAATTTGATGTTTTTGGGCGATCACGTTTTGACCGATAACTCAGTTATCGATAAATATATCGAAATACATATATCGAAGTCCAAATGAAACCTGGGGCCATCCCTTTTCGTTTGATACCCATATTGTTGGCCAATTTTAAGGCTTTTGAGCCATCTCGTTTTCACCGATAACTCAATTATCGATAAATTTATCGAAATATATTGAAGTCCAAATGAAAACTGGGGCCATCCCATTTCGTTTGATACACATATTGTTGGGAAATTTTAAGGATTTTTCACCGATAACTCAGTTATCAATAAATTTATCGAAATATATTGAATCCAAATGAAAACTGGTGCCATCCCCTTTCGTTTGATACCCATATTGTAGGGCAATTTTAAGGTTTTTGGGCAATCACATGTTCACCGATAACTCAGTTATCGATAAATTTATCGAAATATATCGAAGTCCAAATGAAACCTGGGCCCATGCCCTTTCGTTTGTTACACATATTGTATTGCAATTTTAAAGTTTTTGGGCAATCACATCTTCACCGATAACTCAGTTATCGATAAATTTATCGAAATATATCGAAGTCCCAATGAAACCTGGTGTCATGCCCTTTCGTTTGATACCCATATTGTTGGGCAATTTTAGGGTTTTTGGGCAATCACATTTTCACCGATAACTCAGTTATCGATAAATTTATCGAAATATATCGAAGTCCAAATGAAACTTGGGGCCATGCCCTTTCGTTTGATACCCATATTGTAGGGCAATTTTAAGGTTTTTGGGCAATCACATTTTCACCGATAACTCAGTTATCGATAAATTTATCGAAATATATCGAAGTCCAAATGAGAACTGGGGTCATGCCCTTTCATTTGATACCCATATTGTAGGGCAATTTTAGGGTTTTTGTGCAATCACATTTTCACCGATAACTCAGTTATCGATAAATTTATCGAAATATATCGAAGTCCAAATGAAACCTGGGGCCTTCCCCTGTCGTTTGATACCCATATTGTAGGGTAATTTTAAGGTTTTTTTGGCAATCACATTTTGACCGATAACTCAGTTATCGATAAATTTATCGAAATATATCGAAGTCCCAATGAAACCTGGTGTCATGCCCTTTCGTTTGATACCCATATTGTTGGGCAATTTTAGGGTTTTTGTGCAATCACATTTTCACCGATAACTCAGTTATCGATAAATTTATCGAAATATATCGAAGTCCAAATGAAACCTGGGGCCTTCCCCTTTCGTTTGATACCCATATTGTAGGGTAATTTTAAGGTTTTTTTGGCAATCACATTTTGACCGATAACTCAGTTATCGATAAATTTATCGAAATATATCGATAGCCTATACTTCCTTCCAGACTATTAGCTGTCTGGATGTGAAATTTCAAGAAAATCCGTCTTGCCATTCTCACGTGATTGAGGAACGAAAATCGTGAACATCCAAACATCCAAACATCCAAACATCCAAACATCGCTACATTCAGATTTATAATATTATATTAAGATTAAGATTAAGATTATTGAATACTGAAGCATTTGCCAAGGGTATTTAAAATTTTCAAAATTCCCATCAATGGGGAAAGGTAGATTGATTAAATAATTTGATGTTTTTGGGCGATCACGTTTTGACCGATAACTCAGTTATCGATAAATATATCGAAATACATATATCGAAGTCCAAATGAAACCTGGGGCCATCCCTTTTCGTTTGATACACATATTGTTGGGAAATTTTAAGGATTTTTCACCGATAACTCAGTTATCAATAAATTTATCGAAATATATTGAATCCAAATGAAAACTGGTACCATCCCCTTTCGTTTGATACCCATATTGTAGGGCAATTTTAAGGTTTTTTGGCAATCACATGTTCACCGATAACTCAGTTATCGATAAATTTATCGAAATATATCGAAGTCCAAATGAAACCTGGGCCCATGCCCTTTCGTTTGTTACACATATTGTAGGGCAATTTTAAAGTTTTTGGGCAATCACATCTTCACCGATAACTCAGTTATCGATAAATTTATCGAAATATATCGAAGTCCCAATGAAACCTGTTGTCATGCCCTTTCGTTTGATACCCATATTGTTGGGCATTTTTAGGGTTTTTGGGAAATCACATTTTCACCGATAACTCAGTTATCGATAAATTTATCGAAATATATCGAAGTCCAAATGAAACTTGGGGCCATGCCCTTTCGTTTGATACCCATATTGTAGGGCAATTTTAAGGTTTTTGGGCAATCACATTTTCACCGATAACTCAGTTATCGATAAATTTATCGAAATATATCGAAGTCCAAATGAAACTTGGGGCCATGCCCTTTCGTTTGATACCCATATTGTTGGGCAATTTTAGGGTTTTTGTGCAATCACATTTTCACCGATAACTCAGTTATCGATAAATTTATCGAAATATATCGAAGTCCAAATGAAACCTGGGGCCTTCCCCTTTCGTTTGATACCCATATTGTAGGGTAATTTTAAGGTTTTTTTGGCAATCACATTTTGACCGATAACTCAGTTATCGATAAATTTATCGAAATATATCGATAGCCTATACTTCCTTCCAGACTATTAGCTGTCTGGATGTGAAATTTCAAGAAAATCCGTCTTGCCATTCTCACGTGATTGAGGAACGAAAATCGTGAACATCCAAACATCCAAACATCCAAACATCCAAACATCCAAACATCGCTACATTCAGATTTATAATATTATTAAGATTAAGATTATTGAATACTGAAGCATTTGCCAAGGGTATTTAAAATTTTCAAAATTCCCATCAATGGGGAAAGGTAGATTGATTAAATAATTTGATGTTTTTGGGCGATCACGTTTTGACCGATAACTCAGTTATCGATAAATATATCGAAATACATATATCGAAGTCCAAATGAAACCTGGGGCCATCCCTTTTCGTTTGATACCCATATTGTTGGCCAATTTTAAGGCTTTTGAGCCATCTCGTTTTCACCGATAACTCAATTATCGATAAATTTATCGAAATATATTGAAGTCCAAATGAAAACTGGGGCCATCCCATTTCGTTTGATACACATATTGTTGGGAAATTTTAAGGATTTTTCACCGATAACTCAGTTATCAATAAATTTATCGAAATATATTGAATCCAAATGAAAACTGGTACCATCCCCTTTCGTTTGATACCCATATTGTAGGGCAATTTTAAGGTTTTTTGGCAATCACATGTTCACCGATAACTCAGTTATCGATAAATTTATCGAAATATATCGAAGTCCAAATGAAACCTGGGCCCATGCCCTTTCGTTTGTTACACATATTGTAGGGCAATTTTAAGGTTTTTGGGCAATCACATTTTCACCGATAACTCAGTTATCGATAAATTTATCGAAATATATCGAAGTCCAAATGAAAACTGGGGTCATGCCCTTTCATTTGATACCCATATTGTGGGGCAATTTTAAGGTTTTTGTGCAATCACATTTTCACCGATAACTCAGTTATCGATAAATTTATCGAAATATATCGAAGTCCAAATGAAACCTGGGGCCTTCCCCTTTCGTTTGATACCCATATTGTAGGGTAATTTTAAGGTTTTTTTGGCAATCACATTTTGACCGATAACTCAGTTATCGATAAACTTATCGAAATATATCGATAGCCTATACTTCCTTCCAGACTATTAGCTGTCTGGATGTGAAATTTCAAGAAAATCCGTCTTGCCATTCTCACGTGATTGAGGAACGAAAATCGTGAACATCCAAACATCCAAACATCCAAACATCCAAACATCGCTACATTCAGATTTATAATATTATTAAGATTATTGAATACTGAAGCATTTGCCAAGGGTATTTAAAATTTTCAAAATTCCCATCAATGGGGAAAGGTAGATTGATTAAATAATTTGATGTTTTTGGGCGATCACGTTTTGACCGATAACTCAGTTATCGATAAATATATCGAAATACATATATCGAAGTCCAAATGAAACCTGGGGCCATCCCTTTTCGTTTGATACCCATATTGTTGGCCAATTTTAAGGCTTTTGAGCCATCTCGTTTTCACCGATAACTCAATTATCGATAAATTTATCGAAATATATTGAAGTCCAAATGAAAACTGGGGCCATCCCATTTCGTTTGATACACATATTGTTGGGAAATTTTAAGGATTTTTCACCGATAACTCAGTTATCAATAAATTTATCGAAATATATTGAATCCAAATGAAAACTGGTACCATCCCCTTTCGTTTGATACCCATATTGTAGGGCAATTTTAAGGTTTTTTGGCAATCACATGTTCACCGATAACTCAGTTATCGATAAATTTATCGAAATATATCGAAGTCCAAATGAAACCTGGGCCCATGCCCTTTCGTTTGTTACACATATTGTAGGGCAATTTTAAAGTTTTTGGGCAATCACATCTTCACCGATAACTCAGTTATCGATAAATTTATCGAAATATATCGAAGTCCCAATGAAACCTGTTGTCATGCCCTTTCGTTTGATACCCATATTGTTGGGCATTTTTAGGGTTTTTGGGAAATCACATTTTCACCGATAACTCAGTTATCGATAAATTTATCGAAATATATCGAAGTCCAAATGAAACTTGGGGCCATGCCCTTTCGTTTGATACCCATATTGTAGGGCAATTTTAAGGTTTTTGGGCAATCACATTTTCACCGATAACTCAGTTATCGATAAATTTATCGAAATATATCGAAGTCCAAATGAAAACTGGGGTCATGCCCTTTCATTTGATACCCATATTGTGGGGCAATTTTAAGGTTTTTGTGCAATCACATTTTCACCGATAACTCAGTTATCGATAAATTTATCGAAATATATCGAAGTCCAAATGAAACCTGGGGCCTTCCCCTTTCGTTTGATACCCATATTGTAGGGTAATTTTAAGGTTTTTTTGGCAATCACATTTTGACCGATAACTCAGTTATCGATAAATTTATCGAAATATATCGATAGCCTATACTTCCTTCCAGACTATTAGCTGTCTGGATGTGAAATTTCAAGAAAATCCGTCTTGCCATTCTCACGTGATTGAGGAACGAAAATCGTGAACATCCAAACATCCAAACATCCAAACATCCAAACATCGCTACATTCAGATTTATAATATTATTAAGATTAAGATATTCAATCAGCCTTGGTGAAATTGCCGAGCCTGCCTAACTTCCTTTTGATAGACCCGCAATTCAAGTTGTGTTCAACTTTATGCTCGCGCAACTGTTGCCCTAAAACAACAACAACAGAAATACCAACGTATATTGTCTTCGGTTATTTTAGTTCATTTCATATCTGTGAATTTTACACTAAATTTAGTTGGAATCAGACATATGTGAATGATTGGAAGGTGGTTGTAAATGTACTGATTGTACGATTAGACGATGTATATCGCCCAGGCAGTTTTTTCTTCTGCTAAGATTATGTCTTCCTGCTATAACATTTTTCGTCTTTGATTCGCTTCTCGGAACCTTTCGAAAATTAAGCTTCTATAAGGACATCAAGAGTTTCCGCTAATGTTCCCGCGTATGTTCCATCATCGTGCTTTCCGAATATTTTGCATGAGATATTACTTTTAAGGATCTATCCAAGTTTTACTTAGTTCCTCGTGGACTTAATCGAGTCGTAATGTTCCTGAGAAGATTTCGTATTTGCAAATATCACGGCTTTGTTATATTCTTTGAGATAGGTCATATACTCCGAAAAGTCCATCCTTGGGTAGCTTTCATTGAAACCATTCCCGATATTTGACCTTATGTCGCCAAGAGTTTTGTCCCACCACTGGAAGAATGTTTTCTCGCTTCTGAATATTGAACAGGCAAAGTTGTAAGCTACCTACTTTCTCTAGACACCTAACATGGTCGTCCAGAAAGTCGACCAGACAGTCTGTGCCTGACTGTGTTGTCAAATGAGCCCTAATAAATTAGTTTCTATCCCAATCCCACTCTATATAAAAGAGGATCATTCAATCATCTGACAGAGATAATCGTTTCGACACTTGCAAGTTTCTTACTAAACGATCTGGGGAAGAAGTAGCTATAGCTATATCAGGGACTGTTATATAAGCTCGTGGTTCTGTGAATCCGAAAACATGAAGGACGGCTGCTATTTTCACATCCAAAAATATTATTGCGGATATTAGTTCGGATATCGACAATGCCACTTGCTCAACTGTCCTTCAAACTTGAGCGTGAGGAGTTTGTTGGCTTCGTCGATGCCCTCCAAGTTGTTGCCTGGAGCTACTCATGCCGGGAGGATCTCCAGCTTGGCCACCCGTATGCCAAACCCTATCCTATTGTCCATCGCATCGAGTACGCCCAAGGACTGATTACAGCACCGGTTGACTTTTTGTCTCGGTTCCTTTTTTTAATATAGTCCAGTCGGCTTTCGGGACCTCTGGGTTTTAGAGTTTTAATATTTGGATGCGATTGTTCCCATTCCGTTTTTTGGATAATTAAAGGGTACCCTCGTGAAGGGTGGACACCTTGCCGCGGTACGAGGGCTTAAGTCGATAGCCACAGGGCTACGTTGCCCTTGTGATCATAGCGCCACCGGTACTACATCACGAGAGAAGCAAAGCCTCTCTGGCGCGACGTCTAAGATCTTACCCCTCCCAATCCAGAGTGTTATGCGACCACGTGCCCATTGGACGTTTGCAGCCGGGAGGCAAATCGTGGCTGTAATCGAACGGAGCCTCTCTGATACCGGGCCTCCGCGGAGAGTAACTATGGCCTTACCGCGGTATGGGGCTCTGCCGCGGCGGACGACACATTCCCACTACTCTTCCCTTGAGTCTAAACTGGCCTTGCCCGGCGAGGGGTCGTACGAACAAGATGATAAATAATAACAAAAACCCTAAAACTAAAGATACAACTATGTATACTGCACAGCAGAGGAGGAAAATGCTGGAGCAAGCGAGAACGCAACGTCGGAGGACAAACTCCATTTCCTTATCAGCCGAGAGATCGACCGCGATGGCAACTACGGGTCGAAATTTACACCAAAAGACATCTCCCAGTCGCTCTGAGTACTTGGACAAAAGAGCGGCCGCGAGGATCCTGAAGAAATACGAGGGTATTTCACAAGAGACGTTATCGCCGAATGCTAGAAAGACGGTGGAGATGGCTGAAGCTATCTTACCGAACTTCCAAAGCGATTACGCGCCAAAGAAGGGTAATGGAAATCCCTTCAAACGCCAGAGATCGGAAGTGGATTTAAAACCTCACCCGAAGCGGCAGCAACACGCCCCCGTAGTGGGTAAACTCAGCTTTGCTAAAGTGACTAAGGATAGGATCCTCATAGGCGTCATTGACCGAGGTAACGAAAGCTGGGCCATCCCTAGGGACCAGTGGCGGTACATCCGGAACGCTATCGGTAATGCCCTTCTCGACATTATGGATGAGTCTCCGGGTGCCACGCCGATGGGTTCTGATGCGGGATGGCACCAGGGCCGAATCAAGGTATTCCCTCATGAACCCGTCTCTCCCGACGCAGGACTGGGGTGTCAATCTGGTCGAGGATGCGGTAGGGCCTGACAGGCAAGTGGTCTTCACCTTGACTAAGGAAGCACTTGAGCCCCTTAAACGGTGCAATGGACGAGTGCACTACGGCATGGGTCAGATCGTGATCCACGTATACCGCGGCGGTGCACAGCGCGCTGCTATTTCGGACATCGCAGTGCCGGTAGAGGAGTCGGAGGTGTCCGACTCGGAAAGTATGGTATCTGACACGTCAAATGGCGAAGGAGCAGTGAACAGCTCGGAGATGGGAGACAGCCTGCTGGACGGGGAGGACCTCAACGTCACAGTGATAGCAGCTAGTCCTGAGCGCACCAATGTCAATACTGCCACTGTTAGTAGGATCTCGACTACGCCAAATCGTAGTCTGAACAAATCGTCGTTGAAAGACAAGCCTCCAGACGAGGTGGAACTCGACGATACGGCGGTGGCAAGAAAGTCTGAGCGCTCTCATGTTGGTGGTGATTCAGATAAACCTGCACAAATCTAAAACAGCCTCGGCTGCTTTAATCACTCGTCTCTCTAAAGGCGACATAGATGTGGTCCTCATCCAAGAACCCTGGGTCAACAGCTCAAGGATTTGCGGTTTGCGGATTAAGGGGTTTAAGCTAATCCAAGCCAGCGAGGGGGGCAGGGTTAGAGCCTGTATTCTGGTTAAGTGTGAGCTGAATGCTTTTCTCTTGCCCAACTATACCAATGGTTACGTTACAGCTGCCAGTTTAACAGTCGACAGTACCAGTCTGACGATGGCATCGGTCTATATGCCCTACGACGCCGAAGAACCTCCGCCACAGAGGGAGGTAAAAGACCTGGTGGCAAATTTTTCCATGGGTCATCTTATTATCGGAACTGACGCCAATGCTCATCACGTCCAGTGGGGAAGCTCCGATATCAATGCTAGAGGAGAGTCGTTGTTTGATTATTTGTTAACAACTAACCTGGTAGTTTGCAACGTGGGTAACGAACCTACGTTTATTACTAAAACCCGTAGGGAGGTCATAGATCTCACTATTTGCAGCGAAGGCGCTTATGAGTGGGTCAGAAAATGGCGCGTTCTCGATGAACACTCATTCTCCGACCACCGGTACGTAGAATTAGTTCTAGACTTTTCTGTTGAGCAGCCGGTTATGAAACGCAACCCACGTAACACTAACTGGCAGCTACACAATGAAATACTATCTAGGGACTTGCCAGCACTGCCCCCACATGTCCCCTCATCAGTAGGGGAGTTGGAGGATCTGGTAAAGACCTTTACAACGGCGCTCTCGAATGCCCTAGAGCAGGCTTGCCCAGTGCCAAAACCACGCGGTAAACATAGGCCGCATTGGTGGTCCTACGACCTGGACTCGCTCCGTAAATCATGTAGGACACAATTCAATAAGGCCAAGAGCCTTGGCACAGAGAATCAATGGCTCGAATATAAAGTTAAACTCAGGGCCTACAAAAAAGCTCTGAGGCAGGCGAAGAGAGTATCGTGGAGAAATTTCTGCACTGGGGTCGAAAATGTCGACGATACAGCGAGACTTAGACGAGTGCTCTAAAAAACTCAAACAGCCACAAGCTATTTGCGCAAACCTGACGGATCCTGGACCAGCACGGAGAGGGAAACCCTAGAGCTGCTCTTGAATACGCACTTCCCAGGGAACTTGCATGAGGAACCCTTAGCACCTACAACAAACCTGGCTGTATATATACCCATCACGGAGGAAAAGGTTAGGTGGGCGGTTAAAAGCTTCGAACCGTTCAAGGCTGCCGGGCCAGACGGGATTATTCCCGCACAACTCATAAACAAGCTGGAGACATCAGCCAAATGGCTGGTATTTCTCTATACAGCCTACCTGGCTCTTAGCTACATTCCGTGCTCCTGGAGAAGTGCCACGGTAGTGTTTATTCCTAAGGCGGGGAAGGCGTCTCATTACGAGCCCAAGGACTATAGGCCGATCAGTCTCTCATCCTTTGTGCTCAAGACCTTCGAGAGGATAATAAATGACTACCTCTCCTCTACTATTGATAGCAACCTGATCTGTAGCTATCAGCATGCATACACCAAAGGGAAATCTACAGAAACTGCGCTTCACAGCCTAGTTTCTGTTATTGAAAAATCGCTGTATGAAAAGGAGTACTGTCTTGTGGCCTTTTTAGATATTGAAGGAGCCTTCAACAACATAAGCCCTGATGCTATAAACACCGCTTTAACAAGTCTGGGCATAAGCAGGTCTCTTATTGGACTTATTGATCAACTGCTAAGGGGTAGACGAATAGTTTCATCACTGGGCTCGGTTGACTTATCACGCTATGTCACAAGGGGAACGCCGGTGGTGTTCTCTCCCCGCTTCTATGGAACCTCACTGTCAACTCGATGCTGCGAGACACAAGCTGGGGGGCGGGAAGGTAGTGGCATATGCAGATGACTTAGCTATAGTATACAGGGGCAAATTCCCACAAACCCTGTGCGACTTGATGCAAGTAGCACTGAGAGAGGTTTCCTCATGGTGCTCGCGCTGCGGACTGAGCATCAACCCGGGAAAAGTGGAACTGGTCCTTTTCACCAACCGCTATAAGATACCACCGCTAATACTACCAAAACTGAATAACGTGCACCTGAACTTGGCTGACAAAGCCAAGTTCTTGGGCACAGTTCTGGATAGGAAACTAACCTGGAAGGAGAATGTTCTTCAGCGCCAGAAGAAAGCGTGTATTGCACTCTACACGTGCAAAAGAGCCATTGGAAAGAAATGGGGGCTTAGCCCCAAAATATGCAAATGGATCTACACTGCAATCATTCGACCAATCATGCTCTATGGAGTTGTGGTATGGTGGCCTGCGCTGAGCAAGGCAACAAACCTTAATCTGCTAGGTAAAGTACACAGATCTTGCATGATCTGTATAAGCGGTGCGTTAAGAACAACGCCCAATGAAGCACTCCAGGCCATTCTTGGCATTTTGCCTCTCGATCTGGAAGGGCACCGAGTAGCAGCAGCATCGGCTCTGCGTCTAAGGGAAACGTCCGGCTGGGGCGCAAGCACTACTGGACACGCCTGTATTTTGGGATCCTATAGCTTTCTTCCGCTGAGCACAGATCGCTGTGCGACCACAACAGTCCGAGATAGCGGTTTTAAAATCAACATTCCCAGCAGGGAAGAATGGGAGAGCACGGATCGGAGTCCCGTCACTCATGGCGGCACTTCCATTTATACTGATGGCTCGAAGTTAGACGGCAGAGTTGGGGGAGGGGTTTATTCAAAGGATCTGAACCTTGAGCTCTCCTTCAGACTACCTGATCACTGCAGTGTCTTCCAGGCTGAAGTATCAGCAATCATGGACGCCGCGGCTTGGATAGGCCAACACACTACCAGACAGGACATTTTTATATTCAGCGACAGCCAGGCGGCCATCAAATCCCTTGGCTCTTACTTGTTCAACTCTGAACTGACGCTCAGCTGTCGTCGATCTCTACAAGAGATGGCCCAACAGAATCGCGTTAATCTCACATGGGTCCCGGGGCATAGGGACATTGAGGGAAATTGTAGGGCAGACGAACTTGCGAGGCAGGGCACGACCAAGCAGGTTCTTCGCGATAAAGAGCGCTTAGGTATGCCGTTTGCCACATGCAAGCTTATACTGAAGGAATACACACTCCGCCAAGCCAACGAAAGATGGCTGCAATCTCCAGGATGCCGGATATCCAAAGAAACCTGGCCGAAATGGGATCATAAAAGATCAAGACAAATTTATGCCCTAAGGAGAAGAGAAATCTCCATATTAATAGGCGTATTAACTGGGCACTGCCTCATTGATAGGCACGCAGAAAGACTTGGTGTGCCCTACCGACGATGCTGTAGGAGTTGTAAGGATGATGAGGAGGAGGAAACGGTGGAGCACCTCATCTGCAACTGCTCGGCTTTAAGTGGCGCGAGAATGCGCTTTATGGGAGTTCCCTTCCTGGTCAGCCTACGCCAGGTCACGGAGCTGGACATAAAGGACCTGATGGCTTTCATCAAGTCATCTAAATGGTTCGAGTAGGAGTAACGGTGTCGGTATAGGAGGGTCAGTCCCGGGATTCTGCTATGTGGAGAATTCCGTTAATACCGGGATTTTCCATATGGCAGGGTCCCGGAACTGACTTTCCTAGTGTTGGTGGTATCACAACGGGCCTTTTAATACTGGCCTAGGTGTGCCTCTGCGGCAGCCACTTGAACCTAACCTAACCTAATTAAAGGGTACCAGTAACCCCAGTGAATGTCAGAAGCCAAAATAGCGGTAAGCGTAAGACCACCGAATGCCCTGCTGGTGTTGCCTACAAAATTTCTCTAGAAATTTCCTTAAGAGTCCGTCTTCTCATATAATGTGGTCCCGGACCATAAATGGTGAAAAACCTTCGTTACAGCCGAAGATAGCCCCGTCTTTTTTTGTTTTAAATTTTTAAATTTAAATTTTAGCGCTTTATGTTAAGTGCTAAAATTTTATACACAACCCACTGGTTTTTCGTTCGTTTGTGTGGTAGACAGAAAATTTAACAAACAAATATTTTTAAACCTTAAAACCCCAGGCGTATTACAAGCATATACAGAGAACTGGAAAATGGGTTGAAATGTATGCCTTATACTTATAAGGGGTGCTTCAACTTGGCCCATAAACAAGCTTGGAAGCTTGATTTTCGAATAAACAATTTGACACATGTAACATATTTATCGCTGCTGAGACGATTAACGCTTTCACTTCAATCCTTTCCATTCACCTTAAGTTACGCATATTTATGTACATATGAAAGAGCCAAGCAGCTAAATTGTAATAAATCCATGCTTCCGCAAAGTACACAAAGGAATACATACCTACAATGGCATATCCGGATTTGTATGTTAACAGCGATGCTGGCTTGCGAAAGAAAAGTTAACAAAAGCCACAATTCGGAAGATCGCACTGGGAAATTGTGGCAGCAAAATAAACAAGAACGTTGAGAACCCTTGAAATTATATTATATTGAGTGTGATTATTTACTAGTGGTGGTATATGTATGAGTTAGTATTTACAATACCGCAAACTAGTTGCGAACTACATGAAAAGTAGGAGAAGGAGTAAGCCCAACTTCCTAGCAACATATATTATTGGTAAACATTCGACTGGGCCAAACATTTATATTATTTACTTACAACATCTAACCACCTAAAGAATTCTGTGGAAGTTTATTCTTACTAAAAAAAAAGGGGTTTCATAATTGCTTTGAAAAAAATTATTCGAATGTTGCGCAGAAAAAAATAACAAACAAGCTCTAAAAGAAAACTTAAAGATGGCATACCATTACCATACCATTACCATACCATTACCATACCATTACCATACCATTACCATACCATTACCATACCATTACCATACCATTACCATACCATTACCATACCATTACCATACCATTACCATACCATTACCATACCATTACCATACCCTTACCATACCATTACCATACCATTACCATACCATTACCATACCATTACCATACCATTACCATACCATTACCATACCATTACCATACCATTACCATACCATTACCATACCATTACCATACCATTACCATACCATTACCATACCATTACCATACCATTACCATACCATTACCATACCATTACCATACCATTACCATACCATTACCATACCATTACCATACCATTACCATACCATTACCATACCATTACCATACCATTACCATACCATTACCATACCATTACCATACCATTACCATACCATTACCATACCATTACCATACCATTACCATACCATTACCATACCATTACCATACCATTACCATACCATTACCATACCATTACCATACCATTACCATACCATTACCATACCATTACCATACCATTACCATACCATTACCATACCATTACCATACCATTACCATACCATTACCATACCATTACCATACCATTACCATACCATTACCATACCATTACCATACCATTACCATACCATTACCATACCATTACCATACCATTACCATACCATTACCATACCATTACCATACCATTACCATACCATTACCATACCATTACCATACCATTACCATACCATTACCATACCATTACCATACCATTACCATACCATTACCATACCATTACCATACCATTACCATACCATTACCATACCATTACCATACCATTACCATACCATTACCATACCATTACCATACCATTACCATACCATTACCATACCATTACCATACCATTACCATACCATTACCATACCATTACCATACCATTACCATACCATTACCATACCATTACCATACCATTACCATACCATTACCATACCATTACCATACCATTACCATACCATTACCATACCATTACCATACCATTACCATACCATTACCATACCATTACCATACCATTACCATACCATTACCATACCATTACCATACCATTACCATACCATTACCATACCATTACCATACCATTACCATACCATTACCATACCATTACCATACCATTACCATACCATTACCATACCATTACCATACCATTACCATACCATTACCATACCATTACCATACCATTACCATACCATTACCATACCATTACCATACCATTACCATACCATTACCATACCATTACCATACCATTACCATACCATTACCATACCATTACCATACCATTACCATACCATTACCATACCATTACCATACCATTACCATACCATTACCATACCATTACCATACCATTACCATACCATTACCATACCATTACCATACCATTACCATACCATTACCATACCATTACCATACCATTACCATACCATTACCATACCATTACCATACCATTACCATACCATTACCATACCATTACCATACCATTACCATACCATTACCATACCATTACCATACCATTACCATACCATTACCATACCATTACCATACCATTACCATACCATTACCATACCATTACCATACCATTACCATACCATTACCATACCATTACCATACCATTACCATACCATTACCATACCATTACCATACCATTACCATACCATTACCATACCATTACCATACCATTACCATACCATTACCATACCATTACCATACCATTACCATACCATTACCATACCATTACCATACCATTACCATACCATTACCATACCATTACCATACCATTACCATACCATTACCATACCATTACCATACCATTACCATACCATTACCATACCATTACCATACCATTACCATACCATTACCATACCATTACCATACCATTACCATACCATTACCATACCATTACCATACCATTACCATACCATTACCATACCATTACCATACCATTACCATACCATTACCATACCATTACCATACCATTACCATACCATTACCATACCATTACCATACCATTACCATACCATTACCATACCATTACCATACCATTACCATACCATTACCATACCATTACCATACCATTACCATACCATTACCATACCATTACCATACCATTACCATACCATTACCATACCATTACCATACCATTACCATACCATTACCATACCATTACCATACCATTACCATACCATTACCATACCATTACCATACCATTACCATACCATTACCATACCATTACCATACCATTACCATACCATTACCATACCATTACCATACCATTACCATACCATTACCATACCATTACCATACCATTACCATACCATTACCATACCATTACCATACCATTACCATACCATTACCATACCATTACCATACCATTACCATACCATTACCATACCATTACCATACCATTACCATACCATTACCATACCATTACCATACCATTACCATACCATTACCATACCATTACCATACCATTACCATACCATTACCATACCATTACCATACCATTACCATACCATTACCATACCATTACCATACCATTACCATACCATTACCATACCATTACCATACCATTACCATACCATTACCATACCATTACCATACCATTACCATACCATTACCATACCATTACCATACCATTACCATACCATTACCATACCATTACCATACCATTACCATACCATTACCATACCATTACCATACCATTACCATACCATTACCATACCATTACCATACCATTACCATACCATTACCATACCATTACCATACCATTACCATACCATTACCATACCATTACCATACCATTACCATACCATTACCATACCATTACCATACCATTACCATACCATTACCATACCATTACCATACCATTACCATACCATTACCATACCATTACCATACCATTACCATACCATTACCATACCATTACCATACCATTACCATACCATTACCATACCATTACCATACCATTACCATACCATTACCATACCATTACCATACCATTACCATACCATTACCATACCATTACCATACCATTACCATACCATTACCATACCATTACCATACCATTACCATACCATTACCATACCATTACCATACCATTACCATACCATTACCATACCATTACCATACCATTACCATACCATTACCATACCATTACCATACCATTACCATACCATTACCATACCATTACCATACCATTACCATACCATTACCATACCATTACCATACCATTACCATACCATTACCATACCATTACCATACCATTACCATACCATTACCATACCATTACCATACCATTACCATACCATTACCATACCATTACCATACCATTACCATACCATTACCATACCATTACCATACCATTACCATACCATTACCATACCATTACCATACCATTACCATACCATTACCATACCATTACCATACCATTACCATACCATTACCATACCATTACCATACCATTACACCATACCATATTATGAAGATACCAACTATTTCGATCTTCCTCGAGAGACAAGGGTCACTCTGGCTCAATTACGCCCTGGATATTGTAGTAGGTTAAACTCCTACATATCTAGACTGAACCCCGATGTACCGAATGTATGTCCGGCATGCGGCTCGTCCCCCCCAATACCAATCACTTATTTTCTTGCTCATTTGAGCCCACTCTTCTAACACCCATCTCTCTTTGGTCCAACCCTATTGAAACTACTAGTTTCCTTGGACTCCCGTTAGAAGATATTGATGACAATTAGGTTAAGGAAAAATACGCGTTGGGCAGGACTACACCTCGTTACAACAACAACAACAACAACAACATCTGTCATCCTTCCCTTATAAAACTATAAAAAAAACAACATTAACAATAGTAAAGGATATTTTTGGTTAGAGTTCTTGAACTAATGGTGAACTCTAGTTTTTATAAAAGAGCAAGATTTTCTAAGAAATTAACCAAGATTTGTATTTTATTTCTACAAATCAATCATTCCATCAGATTATAGTTCTCTCATATTCATGAAAGGATTAAAGCCCATGCTACTTTCTTTCTTTAGTAACATACGTACATAGCCACATATACCATTAACATAAGTAAGAATGTAGTAAATAGGTCATTCGTTTCAATAAAATGGAATATTTCAGAAAACCAAAGTAGCACCTAATACGAGCAGAATACACGTGTTCTTATTTAGATACATAAGCCTACATACATTCCTACACATAATTTCTAACAAAATCCCTTGAAACATAACCAAACATAAGTACTTTTAAAAGTGCAATCTATTTTGAGTACACGTGTCTTTTATTACGTCCCAACTCATACCGCTACAGGCCCCAATTATCAACAAATATTACAAGCAAAAATGTCTACCCTTTTACCAAATGTTTTCACAAAACCCATTGTTTCATTAAAATCCTTAAACGTGCCTTACGGCTGTTGATTTTAACACCAAGCCAACTTTAGATGGTAAAATAAGCTGAATTGGTAACCAAGAAATTTAATGTCGAGAAACAAGTAAACAAATGTCCTATTTTCGTACAAACAAATGTATTTAGGTTGATGTGACAACTTCTCTGTTTCTACCTGTGTATGATTATTACAGAGCATGTGCATATTCACCTTTGGTAGCAACACTTGGTTGGACTCATTCGTAGGATAAACTCGATAATAATACTGTAGCACAATCACACATCAATTGTTGCTAAGATCACAAATGCAATATGGCTAAGGTAATGCAATTAGGAGCTCCAATTAAAAATTATATTTTCATTTTTGTTTCTTGCTTTTTAGTATTGTACAAATAAGTCTTATTTGAGAGTTGCAGTAAGTAAACAGTTGTTTGTTTGGGGGTGAAAGCCGAAAGGGAGCGATGGAAGTTGATTTACTAAGCAAACTCCAGTGAAGTTGAGATAGCAAAAGATCGTGAGGAAAATATAAGTAACTTTAACAGGTTCCCTGTCCCCATATAAAAGTGGAAAAAAGCGTCTCACGTTCATCTTTTTTTTTTCGCAAAATTTTATATTTGGAGGAATAACATTTGCAGGTATAATTTGAAAAAGATAAGAAAAATCAAAAATAGCAAAAAAAATACAACAAATGTGTTCGTATGTGATTTATAAACGTACTCGAGAGGTTGTTCATGATACATGAGCGTATAAAACACGGTACAAAGGTACAAAATTGCTAACGTGTATCATATCGTCGGAAAAAGAACAAAACCGCACATCGCACTTCTGCAAAACCGCACATTCGACCTTTCTGTCAAAAATGAGATTTGCCTACCAGGGCTTCTGGGTACCTGGATCCGCTCATTAGTAACCAAAAAGTAGGGGTTTGTGCAAAAGAATGTCAAAAAACCGACATTTGAATTTAACCCGCCACATAGTGGCTCATACAAAAGTTAATCAGGTTTCAGTGTCTCCTGTAAAATTTGTGCGGCTATGTATGTGCGGTCTTGTACTTTTCCGACGATATATGATTCATGGGACAGGGAATCTGGTGAAATAAAACAAAATAAGCAAAACAAAAAAACAAAAAAAAAACAAGTAAGAAAAGCTGGCTTCGGCTATATACCTTTCATGAATAAGCGTCACGATTTTCACTGTTCGATCCCCAGTACAGCCTGTGTAAATTTAACTCATACCGAAATTATCGGAACTATCGATTTTATGGGGGCGATGTGTTATATTGGTCCAATCTCATTAATTTTTAACATCGACATTACACAATCTAAAAGAGCAATAGTAACGAAATTTTACGGTCTTACCTATATAATTACAGGAGTTATCTACCAAAATCCGTTTATCGGAACAATCGATTGTATGTTGGCTATGTGAAATATTTATCCCATCACGATGATTTTCAACATCGATATTTCACATATAAAAATAGCAATACTTACAAAATTTCACGTTCCTACTTCTTTAATTACAGGAGTTATAGCCCAAAATCCGTTTACCGGAACAATCGATTGTATGGGAGCTATATGTAATATCGGTCCGATCTTGTTAGGTCCGACAAATGATTCCTATATTAGAAAATGGTGGCCGCATGCAAAATGTCAGCCAAATATCTCAAAAACTGAGGGACTAGTTTGCGTTCAAACAGACAGACGAACAGACGGACAGGCGGACAGACAGACATAGCTAAATCAACTCATCTCGTCATCCTGATCATTTCGGTATACTTCTTGATGGGTCCATCTCTTCTTCTTCTCACACACTTACAAACATCGAACTAAAGTTATAATACCATTTCATCTTCATAAAAGGTATACAAAATAATAAAATAAAATTAATTAAACCATTACCATACCTTTTTGTATATCTACTGAAAAAAAAACTAATGGCGGCGATATAGCAACAGGTTATAATAACCTCTAACGATTTTTTCGCCGAGCTTGTCTTTCCAACTTGTGGTGTGTTGCTTTTGAGTTTTTCCTACAAGTTGGCGACCCCGTTTAGAAAAGGTGTTTCTCTAAATAACTTTTGATGTTACTTTTGCCGGGCATTGATCCACCACGACTTGGTGTAGAAGGCCCAAAACTTAAACGCTACACCACGGCGGCCGCTAATATATATCTATTTTTATATCTATTAACTCCTCTAATTGGACCTTTTGGAATTCCATTCTAACTTTTATCAAGATATCTTTAAATTTTCTTCTTAAAGTAACAAAACCTTAAATTAAAAGGAACCTTTTATCATTTACAAATGTTTGCTTTATTGGCCTGAACATCGTACTCTGCCCAGACAATATGCCCCTATTGCCTTGAAAATTTTGTTGGAATATAAAAAATAAAAAAAAAGAGGAAAAAGGAAAAGTCAGTGAATCGTGCCAGTCCAGTGCAAAGTGAAAAAGTATAAGCAAAGTTCTTCAAATTAGGTTGAAGGCAAAGGCACTACCAATGCACTGCATGCTCGAGTTGGTAGTAAACGAAAGGGGGGCGTGCGCTACGAGTGCTACATACCAAATGACAAAGCGTCAAATTAAGAGGCAGCAGCTGTTGCTGAGTTTTAGAAAAGTACGCCTTTTAGATTGAAAGAGAATAAAAAAAAGAGGAAAGAAAAATTATTGTTGCTTGCTGATCTATGAATGGCTGCTGAAGTGAATGTCCATATTTTCACTTTCATGTTGAAAGTTACTTCCACTAACTTGGCCTTTTGTTGGGTTTTTTGATATATTTGTATAACCAGTTGGAGCTTAGATTATAAAACAAGAAATGAATTTAGAAATGCCAGGCCGGCTGGTGGATGCCACGCAGACTGTCTGAATTACGACGAGGAAAGGAAAAAGAGCGAGAGCCCAGACTCGCCAGACATCACTTATTTTATAAAGGATGAAACCATTACCCCTTGATAGCCCTCCCCGAATCTAGGACGATTGTGAATATTTCCAAGCTGTAGCCATGTCCGGGGCCAAAATTGGACATCGATTTCACCTTTTTTATAATTGATGATTTTCACATATTTTTCGTAGAATACCACGCTGAGTAAGTATCTAGCGTTGTAGAACACTAGCCATTTTAGATTTCGTCCCATAACAAAAACTTCTGCCAGACACCTCCAAACTGGGGAATTGCCTTGTTTAAGCGGGTTTTCCCACTTTGGCTATTTTAAAAGACGGATCTTGACATATAACAAAAGAAATAGGGCCCGAAAAACAGGCAGCTCAAAACTCCTACAGCTATACCCGAACTTGACCTTCCTTACTTTATTTTAATAATTGTTTGTTGTGATTGCCGTTTGTTGTACTGTGCGTTGAAGCTGCTGTAGTTCATTCGGTCACTTGTTTTGTGTGTAGTTTTGTGCCATTTTACAAATATAGGTCAAGTATTCCAGTTGTATGCTCGCCTCTGCTGTCGTTTTAATTTTCCCCTCGTCTATTGTTTACGCACGTTACTCAAACAAACTGCACTGACATTCAACACAAATAGGGATTACCAACTACTAGCACTTAGATACGAATTTGAATTTAAGGATTATGCGCTGTGATTAGCGGCGACATGTAAAACTAAGACTATTCATCTTACCATCAAACGTTGTAGCGCATTCCGAAAAATTTCAACAAAATGTGGATGTGTGGTTACTAATTTAGAGGATAATTGGAACAAAGGGTACATATAACTCTTTTCATATTACCTTCTAAGAAAATTGAAAGTATGTCCTTTACAATTAGGGGTCGTGCATATATGACGTCACGCTCTTTGAGGGGGGGAGGGGTCTGCGATTTGTGACGAAATGTGACATGGGGGGAGGGGGGGAGTAGCACTTACGTGATGTCACGTTATTTTTTGCATGTTTTCTAGCGTGCAACGTCCATGAACGTTTTCAAATTTAGCACGTTTTCATTCTTTCGATTGGCAAATATTATTTAATAATTAATATAAACATTCTAAATATGTATCAGATTTTATGTCAAATAAATATTGAATTTATATTTATTAAGGGTGTGATGTGACATTCGAGGGGGAGGGGGGGGGGGGGGGGTCTGGCGTTTGTGACTGGGTGTGACATGGGGGGAGGGGGGGGTCAAAAACTACCAAAAATCGCGTGACGTCATATATGCACGACCCCTTAGTATCCTCCAACTTGCTAAAAACTCGAAATGTTTTATTTCGGTACTTCAATCCGTTTCCGAGATATCAACGAACCCATGAATAAAATTTATCTGACCTTTCGTACTTGAATAACTTAATGTTGCTCATACGCCGTGTATGACTTATAAAGAGGTCACTATAATTGCAAAATTTCAAGATATACACAACTATTTTTGCTAGAAACATATTGTTATGCAATATACTAAAATACTTTTAAAACTACAATGTCCTCTTCCCCATGCATTTAATATTCTTGCATAGAATCCTCTTGTCCTTATAAAAATTCAAAGGTGGAGATTTGTTACGCAGTCCTTTACATATGAGTAAAATATTAAAACTATGTAATTTTCGAAGCCTAAATTCACTTTTTTGTGAACTTGAATAAGCTGCTAACAAAAACTTTTAATAAAAGTCGACAAGGGTTGCTGTTATCCTAGAACAATAAACTTTATAAATAATTTATTATTTTTATACCTTTCATGAACATGAAATGGTATTATAACTTTGGTCCGATGTTTGTAAATATGAGAAGAAGAGATAGACCCATCAAGAAGTATACCGAAATGATCAGGATGACGAGATGAGTTGATTTAGCCATGTCCGTCTGTCCGTCTGTCTGTCTGTCTGTCTGTCTGTCTGTTTGAACGCAAACTAGTCCCTCAGTTTTTGAGATATTTGGCTGAAATTGGGTATGCGGCCACCATTTTCCAATATAGGAATCATTTGTCGGAACCAGCAAGATCGGACCAATATAACATATAGCTCCCATACAACCGATTATTCCGATAAACGGATTTTGGGCTATAACTCCTGTAATTAAACACGTAGGAACGTAAAATTTTACAAGTGTTGCTATTTTTATATGCTAAATATCGATGCTGAAAATCATAGAGATGGGATAAATATTTCACATAGCTCCGATACAATCGATTATTCCGATAAACGGATTTCGGGCTATAACTCCTGTAATTAAACACGTAGGAACGACAAAATTTTGTAAGTATTGCTATTTTTATATGTGAAATATCGATGTTGAAAATCATTGAGATTGGATAAATATTTCACATAGCCCCCATACAATCGATTATTCCGATAAACGGATTTTGGTAGATAACTCCTGTAATTATATAGGTAGGAACGTGAAATTTTGGAAGTATCGCTATTTTTATATGCGAAATATCGATCTTGAAAATCATTGAGATGGCATAAATATTTCACATAGCTCCCATACAATCGATTATTCCGATAAACGGATTTTGGGCTATAACTCCTGTAATTAAACACGTAGGAACGTGAAATTTTGTAAGTATTGCTATTTTTATATGTAAAATATCGATGTTGAAACTCATAGAGATGGGATAAATATTTCACATAGCTCCCTTACAATCGATTATTCCGATAAACGGATTTTGGGCTATAAGTCCTGTAATTAAACACATAGGAACGCGAAATTTTGGAAGCATCGCTATTTTTATATGTAAAATATCGGTGTTGAAAATCATTGAAATGGGATAAATATTTCACATAGCCCCCATACAATCGATTGTTCCGATAAACGGATTTTGGTAGATAACTCCTGTAATTATATCGGTAGGAACGTGATTTTCGTAAATGTTGCTATTTTAGAATGTGGAATGTCGATGTTAAAAATCAATGAGATTGGACCAATATAACACATCGTCCCCATATAATCGATAGCTCCGATAATTTCGGTATGAGCTAAATTTAAATTCACACAGGCTGTACTGGGGATCAAACAGTGAAAATCGTGACGCTTATTCATGAGAGGTATTTAGCCTTCGGCACAGCCGAAGACAGCTTACCTTACTTGTTTTTGGGTCATTTTGGGTTCAATTTCTTATCATTTTGGGAACATTTAAGGGTCTTTTTGGGATCATTTAAGGATTCTTTTGGGATTATTTTTGGGTAATTTTTGGATCACTTTGGGTACGTAAAGTTAGCGCTAAATTGATAGCACCGAACAAGCTGGGTCACGCAGGTATTTTTATTTTATTTGCCTTAATATCTCTTAGTAACTCAATAGCAAACTCACTCATGTTTTCAATTAAAACATAAAACTTTTATACTTCACAGGAATAATACTTAAAAGCAGCTTTAGTGCTGCTTTGCTTTTCACTGCACGAGATGTCAGATTAGTTTTAGTAGCACTTTTTGTGAAGCTCCCGAAGAGAAGCAAGTAAAATAAAACTTGTTGACAAACTTGTTGGCCATTAACAAAGCGCTGTCCGTTGTGTTGAATTCGTTTTGCGTGCGCTCTAAGATTCATGTTCTGGGCATTAGCACTTAAAAAGTGTTTCTCTGCTTTTTACGCCATTTGTTAAACGACTCGCCACATAATTTAATTCACACCTGTGAACTCAACTGTGAGCTCAGTCATGTCACACGCAATAAGGCAACTGTGACTGCAATAGAAGTGCTGCAATCAGAGACCACAAAAAAGTGCATTAGACAAAGATGACAACCTCCCATGCGATTTCTTTAACTAGATGATTGAATAAAATAGAATAAAATAAACAAAACAAAATTAAATAAAATTAAACAAAATAAAACGAAATAAAATAAGATAAAATCATATAAGAAAATTAAATAAAATGAAATTAAAAAAAATAAAAATAAATATGTAAAATAAAATTATAAAATAAAATAAACAATCAAAATATAATTTTAGTGTCTTAAGCAGATCGAAGCGGCTTCCTTCTACTTCACTTCCATGAAACAGTTGTCTGTTAGCCTTAAAAATTAGAAAATAATTATCTACGCTCCCTGGTGGGAGTACTCTCCTGCGTCAATAGACCAGCAACTCAATGTGCTTGATTATAAATCTCAATATCTCTTTTTTTGCGGAGAGAAGATAAAAGCATTGAACCATATTGGGGTTTATAGTTCAATTCCGTTAATGTCAGGAGGTTATAAATATTTATTTTTTTATTGCTCGCGATTCACATAAATGCAAATAACAAGACTCTAGTTAACAGTTGGGAGCTTTTTGATTTTCACTGTGCATATGAGAGAACTATTTGTAAAGTGAGTTTAAATATCGCTTAGGCACCTCGAATATATATGTCGCTTTTATGTAGCATTTCCTTTCATCAAAAGCGGTTATAACAAATCAAAAAAAAAAAAACTTCACTGTTTAAAGGATGGATGATGCATAACTTACCATCACTTTTTGACTTCAAAGGAAATTTTAGATATTTCCAATTAAATTTTAACAGTTATTTTTGTGTTTCTCAGGCATAAACTTATGTAGATATATTGAAAAAGGTCGTAAAAGGCAGTAAGTCACAAAATTACCTAAACAGCTAACAACAACTTTACTTCCTGGAAGGACATAAAATAACTCAATTATACGTTTTCAAAATACTCGCATGGGCACAATGCACTTAAACTTGCTTACATACTAGTATGTGTAGATATATTCCATAAATTTTTCAAAACTATAAAATGTCTATGTTATGTCTTTTTATGCCTTATTTGAATTGTACCTAAAGGCCAAAATTACGTATGTAACTAAAAATACAACTTTCGTTTGATAACTGGCAGCTGTCACTGACCGCAAAAGCTACAACCCCATTACAAAGCAGCTTTTAAATTATTTTGTGAGAAAGTATGTCAGTTAGCCGCTTTTTGGCAATCAAATAACGAGATTTTGCCAAGTTGAGCATTGCCTAACCTTATACTGACATGTTTACATATGCATATTTTATGTGTGTGTATTCAAAAAAACGAGCTTAGAAAAACTTGCCTGAGGTCAAAGATTAACTAAATTAAAGGATTCTATTTTCAAAAGCCTGGTGAATGAACTACTGATTGCATGTGGGCAGTGGTGACGAACAACAGCAAAATTAAATATAGTAGGAAAAAATAAGATAACATAAAATAAATAAAACAAAATAAAGTTAAATAAATAATAAAAATGAAATAAAGTAAAATGATATTCAATAAAGTAAATTAAAAATCAATAAAATGAGAAAAATAAATAAATATAAAATTAAATGAAATAAAATAAATTTATAAAAAACCAAATAAACACAAAAAAAATTAAATAAAATAAAATAAAATTAAATAATAAATAAAATAAAACAAAATAAAATAAATTAAAAAAAACCAAATAAACACAAAATAAAATAAATTAAAATAAAATAATATAAAAAATAAAAAAAATTAAATAAAATAAAATAAAACTGTTTTACCTTTTCTTCTTAAATAAAAAAAATTAAATAAAAATAAAAAATAAATAAAACAACCTCTTCGTCTTAAATAAAAACAAATAAAATTAAAAAAAAAAAAATAAAGTAAAAAAAATAAAATAAAATAAAATAATGTTTTGCCTTCATCAATCATAAATAAAACAAAATAAAGTTAAATAAAATATGAAAATGTGTTTTTTGAGAAAAATTTACCTACGCGCTGCAGGAACCAGACAAGCCGACATATGTTTCGATGATACTGGAGTTACATCTCTTCAAGGACTTTTCTTCCCGGCATTGTGAGAGTCGAACTCACAACACTGTAGTGACTTGTATGCTAGAAGGTCTAGCACCTTAGGCCACTACCCAGCTTGAAGGTAAACCCTTCTCAGTGTCCATTTATGCATATATTTATACTTCCATATAGAACATTTCTTTAATTTCAATGCTAACTTATATGAAAGATTTGCGAATTTTTAGGACTTGGTGTGAAACCTATGAAAGAATTTTCATACTTAATTAAGCACGAATATTTTTCCATTTATAACATTAAACTCTTTGTTGCTTTTTTGACTTGTAGTCTATTGCTGTAAATACCGACGGTATTTACAAACAATCCCGAAAATTGTTTGTAAATACCGTCGGTATTTACAGCAATAGACTACAAGTCAAAAAAGCAACAAAGAGTTAAATAAAATAAAATCGAATGAAATAAAGTAATATGAAATATAATAAAGTAAAATAAAAATCAATAAAATTAAATAAAATTAAAATAAAAAAAATAAAATTATATGCAATAAAATAAAATAATCGAATCGTTCTCAAATGATTCTCAATTTGGTCGCGAATCATTCATGATTCTCAATTCTTTCGTGAATTATTTTCAATTCGTTCGCGAATGAACCTTAAACGGTTCGCGAAAGATGCTCCTTTTGTTCGCTCCTTTTTGTTCACGAATGATTCCCAATTCGTTCACGTATGATTCTCGTATTGTTCGTAAATCATTCTCAATTTGTGAATCATTCTCCATTTCTTCGCGAATAATTCTTGATTTTTTCGCGAAAGATTCTCAATTCTTCCGCGAATCATTTTCAATTCGTTCGCAAATGGTTCTCATTTTCATTTCTCGAATTATAATAAAGTAAAATTAAAATGAATAAAATAAAATAAAATTAAATAAAAAAAAATAAAATTATATGCAATAAAATAAAATAATCGAATCGTTCTCAAATAATTCTCAATTTTTTCGCATTCGTTCGTGAATGATTCTCAATTCGTTCGCGAATGATTCTCAATTCGTTCGTGAATCATTTTCTATTCGTTCGCGAATGATGTTAAATTCGTTCACGAATTATTCTCGAATTATACGCGAATGATTCTCAAGTCGTTCGCGAATTATACTATTTGTGCGCGAATGATTCTGGATTCGTTTGTGAATTATTCTCAAATTGTTCGCAAATGTTTCTCAATGCGTTCGCGAAACATTATCTCTTCGATCGCGAATGATTCTTAATTCGTTCGTGAATTATTCTCAACTCGTTCGCGAATGATTCTCAAATTTTTCGCGAGTGATTCTCAGTTCGTTCGTGAATCAATCTCAATTCGTTCGCGAATGGATCTCGAATACTGCTACTTTCGTTCGTAAATCATTATCAATTCGTTGGCGAATGATTCTCGAATCGTTCTTGATCTTCAGGATATATTGATTACAAAAGAAAACTTTTAACGAAATAAACACAAAATAAAATAAAATAAAATAAAATAAATTAAAATAATATAAAACATAAAAAAGTAAAATACAAAAAAAAAAAAAAAAAAATAAAACTGTTGTTTTAACGACCTTTTTCTTAAAGAAAATAAAATGAAATAAAATACAATAAAATAAAATATAAAAAAATAAAATAAAGTAAAATATGTACATTATGTATATATTATAAATAAAATTTAAAAGAAATTAAATAAAATTAAGATTAGAGAGGTTTTCGGGACGATCAATTTTTTTTTAATTGTCACAACCTACAACTTACTTAACACAGAATTATTAACAAATATTTTTCTCAGATTCGTTAACTATTTAGATTAATTGTTCTGTTAGCGCAGATTCGAAAGCAATCACTTTGCAGTCATATGAACAAATTTGTATCCTACCGATGCGTGGTGAACCCTTCAATTGAACAGAAGTATTAATCTGAGCTTATAAGTTATCACAATCAGACTAATTACCATCAGAATCCGTTAAATCTTGAAAATTTATAACTAAACATTATTTAAACGACTAGTTGCACATCCCTAAAGATTAAATTTCACGTGTGCGTTCTTTCTTTGAAAATTCCTTCAAAAGTAATGCAGAAACGAAACCCACCCATACCCTAACTAAGTACAAAAATTTACGAAAAATGCGAAAGTTGCTTACTACGCTTTAAAAATAAAAAATAATAGTACTCAAAAAATAAACAAATATCTCCCAACTTACTTTACCCAAAAAGGGTTCTGACATAAAACAGACGCTTAAGCCAACTTTGAGTACATAAGTGAGTGTGATGACTTTGAAACAGAGAACCGCTTAAGTCTATACAACAGTACACAAGCATCTTAAGTGAAAATGATAAACGATAGGATGGTAGATTAGTGAAAGAAAATACCATACAAAGCACAGTGAATGTAGTGGCGAAAACTCATGAAGAACGCAGCAGTATAAAGCACACAAAGCAAAAAAGGGTTGTTGATGAAAGGAACATGAAAAACTTTGGAAGCATGCAGCAATAATCGTTCAACTAACAAACAAAACAAAAACAAATCTTGAGCAATTTCCGTTCTACACCATAAAGCAGTACGTGTATATCAAAAGAAATACCAACAACTCGTATACCAACTCACTTACACACACAAAAACTCTTGTCTAAGTCAGTTCGCCATTTTAGCTTCCGTTTCTACCCGCTGCTTTTGTTTGGCTATCAAATATAAGAGCGCCATTTCGGCCACTTTAACCACTGGATACGGATTGAATAAGTGTATTGTAATTGTTGTGAGGGATACTTTAATATGACGGTTTGGTCTATTAAAATGCTTTTTACTTGTAATCAAGCAAGTTGTTGTTGTTTGGGTTTAACTTTTACGATTTCTGCGGCTTGGCAACCATGTTCTCTTCTGGTTGAGCTCAAATGTTCGTAAGTAATATATTAAGTTCGGATCGTTTGATGGGCTGCCTTTTAGGTCAGTGGTACAACTTTAGAAGAAAATAAACAAACAGTGGATAGTAGTTATGTAACAAATAATATAATGTGAAAGTACGATGTAAAAGATGAGTTTCACACAAAGGATGGGATTCAGACCTATAAATTTAGATGAGTTTTTGGCCACCATGGTTGGTTTATTTGAAATACTCGTTTCATATCGGTCTCATTTTTATATTCGTGAATACATTAATCGGTTTTAAGATTAAAGAGATTCTAATAAGTCAGCTAGTGATCACCATTTATCCTTTTCATATGCTTTTCTCTTTTCATATTGTTTTGTCATCCATATCCCTATCTCTTTCTCAATCCCACTCCCAAAAAAAAAAAAATGACTCTCCTTTAAAACTCTCATCAACACCTTTCATTTTATATCCATTTTTCATAAAAGCGAAGGAGCAGTGAACAGCTCGGAGATGGGAGACAGCTTGCTGGACGGGGAAGACCTCAACGTCACAGTGATAGCAGCTAGTCCTGAGCGCATCAATGTCAATACTGCCACAGTTAGTAGGATCTCGGCTACGCCAAATCCATTTCACTTTGGAAATAGTGTCAATGACTTATTTTCCATTTTCTTGTTGACACTAATTCCATTTCGAAAGCGCAATAGTGTCAATTGACACTATTACCAGTGACACTATTACCTGTCACCGTATTTCACATTTCTGTAAAAGCGAAAAATCATTACTTTTCATTGCAAGAAGAAAAACTAATGATTTTTCCCTTTTACAGAATGCTTGCACCTTCTTGAATGCATATAGAGCAGAGATAACGCCATATGGCGTTATGGAAATAAAGCCATATAGAAATTTTGGCGCGAATATGGCATTATCTCTCTTTGAATTGAGTGATAAGGCCATATGGCGTTATCTCGCATGGCTTTATCGCACCCCACCTTAGGAATACTTGCATGACATTGCAGACTCAAAGACCATCTATAACAACTGCTAATTTGTGGAATTGCAGAGACATAAGAAACTAAAGAGGAAGCAAATACTCTTCATGAAGCCGAATAACATCCTTGATTTGCTGAGGAGTACCATCCATGATATCTGGGGGTTGTTTCTCGCCGCAAACTATTTTCAGGGAATAACAATATTCTGTTCAACTCACTTGCTCCGATTTGATACTTTTGAGCAGGCCGTAGCGAGCTGTAGAGAATTAGAGAATACAGTGTTCCCCTAACCTATTGTAGTCTGCCCTTGAAAATATTTGACATTATTATTATTATGAGGCCTTATTACACCGCGACCATTTATACGATCTATTGTGTGACCTTTCAGCTTATTGCTGTATGCGGAGGCTCTTTATAAATTTTAGCACCTCCTTAGGTTTTTTATTCCATATCACGAACGGATTGAGAGTGACCCCACCTAGGTAGTAGACTCTCTTTCTTGCTAACGCAATGCATTCGCAGAGTATGTGAACCGGCGTTTCATCGTCCAGTTCGCAAAACACACAGATTGTTGTATCTCACAGATTCAGCTTACTCAGGTGATAACGCAGACCGCAATTTCCCGTAAAATACCCAGTGAGGGTTCTTAGATCCACCCTCCTTAGATTAATGAGCCTGGCTGATGCTCTTTTTGAGGGTTCTATAAAGAGTTTGGTCTGCCTCTGTCCTAGGCTTCTGAGCCGTGGTTGCTTAAACTGTTTATTTTCCCAGTTGCTTATGGTCTCCTTTACGAAATATTTGACATAAATCAGCTGAGTAAGCGCTGAACTGACGTTACCTCTATAGGGTAACTCGATGCTTTTTGGACCAAGGTGAATTGCAGATGTTTTCCCCCGCATCCTTTTATAGGCTCAGCAAAACTACAAAGTACAGTTCAGATGAGTTCTTTGGTGTCGCCCTACCCAAATATTAATCTTACTACTGATTTCTTATACACATGTAATTATTTTCATCTACATCTTCTGACATCTTCAACTACAAAAGCTCTTTAAAAAGTGCAGGTAAATTTGTTATTCCATAGTTGATGTATTAATATCAGCTTTGTTGTGTTGGAGCACAATCACACATTCGTATACTTGTTTATTTTAACATTGTCCGACTTTAACAGGAACTCGTTTACCCACATGTACCAATCGATATCCGGTTTTAACTTTTCGTTTCCTTTCATTTTCAAGTTTTTCTTGTTTATCTTTTTTCTTTTGGTAAAGTTAATATATATTCATACTGGCACACTATATGAATTGTATTTTACCTTACTATGAATTTGATACTTTTCTTCCACATTTTCGTGTTTACCGTTAATGGTATAGATACACACTCGGAGATTATCTCCAATAAATCTTCTTTAATCAGATCCAAATTTTACCCTGATACACACAAAATTGAAGATTAACAGCATAGAGAATTACTACTTTGGTTGTTATTGCACCATAATCTTACCTACCTCGGCGACATCTAGCTGTCGAAAGTCGGATCTTACAAACCAGCGCGACGCCTATCTGTCAGCTACCCTTAATTTCCTAGTGTTTCTTGCTGTTGTTGTCTATTTATGTACAGAGTGTTGCCAATGCAAATTTTTTAAAACTGCTCAAATCTTCTTAATTTTTGGGAGTTTATAATGAAGATTATGCCCAAAAGCGCAGTTAATTCGGAATTTGCGCTAATGCATCAGCCGTATAAGATCGATAGAACCTTTTTTCAGATTTGTGAAATCTTGTATGAAATGTAAGCTTAAGCTTAAATGAAATTCGAATTGTATGGTCTTGTGTGTGGCGAATAATGGTACTTGAAAGTTTAGACACGTATTATTTACCTACATAAATTAAATGCTAATACCTTATGACGGTTGCTATGTAGAGCAGAAAGATATTTTAAAAATTTTGCTGGATCAAAAGTTACCGGTTACTTTCTGGCCAAGGTAGGTTGCTATGGAAAATGGGCGAAATTGGGGCCCCTTTTTCAATATCGAAAATTTCGAACACCACATAAATTGACATATCTCGCTAGCTGAAATGGCTAAAATAATATAATAGTATAATTTTGTATTTGTCGACGTCTGCGTAAAGCTCATATCTTCTTCGGTACTCGCCGTCGCCAACTTTTAGGGGTTCATAAATCTTTCGAAGAATATTTCACGCCTACTTTAAAAATTTTATCAGAAAAGCATTATATAATGACCAGGGGATTCACCTATAAAATTATATCATTTTAGCCATTTCCGTTACCGAATTATATGAATTTAGGTGGAGTTCGAAGCTTTTGATATCGAAAGTGGGCGTAGTTGGGGAGCGACTTTATCCAACTTCATCAGGTTTACTCCCAACGCAAAGTGGCCAGATTTCTATGGAGAGTGGGATAAAATTCACCTTCTCAGAAACATTTGAACCTACCAATACCAAATTTTGCACATCAGTTTTCTAGTATAAGACTTGTCTTTCAGAAAAATTAAGAGCACATAGGTTGTAAGCCACGCCCACCGCTGAAGGATAGACTTTTTTAATTTTTGTAATTGATGTATGTGAATAGAAATGCGAGCTTAATTAAATATCCAGGTGAAAAAATTCAAATACGCATTCGTACAGTTCCTACTTGCTAGCGTGAGGTAGATTTAGAGTGAAATTTCAAGGCTTCTACTTTTATAGAGTTTATAGCCCGAATAAAACAATATTAATTTACGGATATTCCTTGTTAAATTGAATGTTATATTCGTATCTTGGGCAGGATATTTTGAGAAAAAGGGAAAAATGTATATCATTTTAGCCATTTCAGCTACCGAGATATGTCAATTTATGTGATTTTCGAAATTTTGGATATCGAAAAAGGGGGCGTGTTTATCATCCGATTTCGCCCATTTTCGATTGCAACCTACCTTGGCAAGTAAGTAACCAGTATACAAAATTTCATGCAAATATCTCAATTTTTACTAAAGTTATCGTGTACACGGACAGATCGACGGACATACCTTAATGAACTCCTCTTTTCAACCTAAGAACTTTCATATATGGAACTCTATATCTATCTCGATTATTTTGTGACGTTACATAGTACCGTTATGTGAACAAAATTATAATACCCTTGTTCTAGTACTAGTACGCTGGGTATAAATAAGAACCAAAGTCAGTCCCCGAGACTTGATGGAATATAAAAATAACAAATTAAATAAAATTAAAAAATCTTTGGTTGAGGTTGGATTCGAACTGGCACCCCCGACCAACTCTTTCAACCACATAATATAACAACACATATAATAATAAAGTGCTCGCGGCCCACCATGTAACTCCAGCTTCAAGGAGGTGTACTTTCTCCTCTACTGAAGACCCTAGTCATAGACGAGCTTTTTCACCTTTTGAGGGGCAATGGCTTTGACGTAGAATCGTGTTTCAATCGTAGATCGAGTGCTCTGGGAAACAGGGAGCCCATATGCCGAATCCGATTCGGAGATTAGGTATACGTATGGATCAATGCTGGAAGATGGTTAAACGGGGCTGGTATCTATGGACCAAATTGCAAGGAATACCAATGGGTAACTACTCCACTAATTTTCCATTTTCGGAAATCCATGCAATAGAACTCTGTAGCAGAGTATGCCGACGAAGAGGATTATACTCTAGGCGCATCTACCTTATGTTGACTGTCCGACATCAAAATGTTTTTAGGTTGGTTTCCAGGGCATGACAATAACGAAAAAGCTCCAAAAAATTTCGGTGTAGGCTCAACAAGGCTCACGTAAGAAAGACCATACGCAACTGGGAAACAAACGGTTTAGGCAGCATTGGCTAAGCAGTCTAGGACAGAGCCAGGCCAAACTCTTTATAGAACCCTCACAAATAGCATCGGCCAGGATCATTAATCTAGGAAGGTTGGATCTAAGAACCCTCAATATGTATTATATTGCATTGCTGTCTACGTTATCACCTGAGTAAACTGAATCTGTGAGATACAACAATCTGTAGGTTTTACGAACTGGGCAATGAAACGCCGGTTCATATTCTCTACGAATGCATTGCGTTAGAAAGAAACAGAGTTTGCTACCTAGTAGGTGTCACTCTCAATCCGAGGAGGTGCTCAAATTTATGTATAAAGAGCCTCCGCATACAGCAAAGGTCACACAATAAATCGTGAAACTTGGCGCGGTGTAATAAAAATAATTATACTCTAAAAATATCCTCTTTCACCTGGCGAATGTGCATTACTTGGTAGCTCGTACCCAACTGACTTTAGTTCGGACAGTTTCTGGGTAGCTTCTGTTTGGTTACTTCTCAACCCATTAAGTTTTCGGTTGCTAGGTGGTAATCTGGATATCCTTAATCAAAGTGTCGTTTTCAGTTTAATTTCTCTAACAGCACTAACTTGTAATTGCTCAAAGGGATTTTCCAGCTTGAATAAAATCCTTTTAAATTGCCTCAAAATTAAGCAGTAACCGATTAAAGCACAAACAATTTATAGGGCAACTGAAAACCATCTCATTAACTACAGACTTCAATGTTTTTCACCACAAATGCTACTCAAAGGAGTATAATAATTATAATATCGTCGCTCGCTAGCCAGAAGCATGAATGTGCAAAAATTAAAATTTTGGGAAATCATATTTGAAAGTTTATTGATCTCGCAAAATTTAAAATTTTAGCTTTTGACATAAATATATTTTTCATTGTACTATTTACATTGATATAAGTTTTAAGTTAATATTCCTTTAATTCCTCGAGATTGGGCAAAAAATTTCCAAAGTAAATTTTTAAAAATTTTCGTTTAGCCAGAAACATGAATGTGTAGCAAAATTGTTGCGTATACGCCATGGTGTCTGTGGATCAGTGTAGCATATTCGTTTTTCTGGCACAATTTTCAGAGATTGAACTACACATTCATGAAAATCGCATTGCAAATTTCCCGGGATTCCTTGTACTTAGGAAACCCAGGGTTTTCGTGAATCGCAGAGAAAGGAGAGACTAGTCTCATGAGCCTATTATCTCAAATCTGGAAAATTTTCACATTCGCGCCTTTGGCAAGCGAGAGACGATATATACTTTCACAATTGTTTTCTTTTCTTTAATGATCAACAAAATCCACAACAGTCATCAAATTTAGTAAACGATAAGAGAAAGGTGATACACAAACAAACATATAGATATAATTTCATAAATACCTACATACAAAAGTATACAATCAAATGGTCTTGTAACACTGCCACTTTGTCCACATGTTGAGGAAATCACTTTTGTTCTAAAGGCGTTTTAATGAAGACAATAATTAAAAGAAGCCCTCAAACTATTTGCTTACTTGGCTTCGTTATTATGTGAATTTGCTTTGTCTACTTATCTCAACCGATAAAACTTAGCGCATATTTAAGAGAGAGCTAGCTCGTAAGTTAAATACCATTGAATGGCCGCTTGACATTAATGGCATTTAGCTGAAATATGCCTACACAGCAGATGCAATAGAAATGAATGAATCATACAGATAAACCAGCTTACTGTGTAGGCGTGGTATTAGCTAATTACTTTGAGGTGGCAACTAAGCGTTTTATGTTGAAAGTTTTTTCTCTGTTGTATTTGCCAGAATACCCAACAGTAAAATTGAGAACCAGTGCAAAACTACTCTATAAGCTAGTATGAGTGGGAGGAGGAGAGAGGAGTGTTAGAAGAATAGAGCTATAGAAACAGGCTACAGCTCTGGTACAGCCTAACAGCCATGCAAATGTTGCTCATACGCCATGGCGCACCATCCAAAAATGGTCTATAGATATGTTCATTCAAATGAGCAAGTTGCGGTAAATGGGTGTCAATAACTCCAACCACTCATACTAGTTTGGTCTCACAAATAATAATTCAAATATTTTAAACAAACAAAGTATAACTCGTATGTTCATTATAAATTTAAACATAATAATAATAAAATCAAACAGCAAACATGCGACCACAATGTCATGTAAATGACCGCTGGTTGTAGCCATATGTTTATTGGCGCACTTTAAATTGTAAATAAACATTACCTGCTTCATGTAAATCATTTTCATTTCCCTTTAGGACCAAGCTGCAAAAACAAAGCCACAAAATATGTAATTTACATTTCCATGTTCAATCAATTTTCACAATTATTAACACGAAAATTTTGCAACACATAAATATACAGAGGAGGTAAAAATATAAACTAATTTGGTTGACACAGGGTATACTGTGCTGATACTGATAGAAATGTATGCTGACATAATATAATTATGTATTTACATTGCAGATGTATCTTTGTATGTATATTTTGTGTTTCAAATGAAAAATTTGTAGCGAACTACTGTCGTATATGGCAAATTCTACAGCAACTGTTATATCGTCGGCTAAGAGTGTAATCCTGCCAACGACCAAAAAAAAAATATTTTTTAGTACAGACATAAAACCAAATTTAACTTGAACTTTCAGGTTATATATTGAGGGCTCTTGTTGACATGAAATACCAAAAATTAAATAATATTTGCTATTCAGTAGAAGAAGAAAAAAACAGTTTGAAGTCGGTACATAATTTATTTTTCAAATGTTTTAAACTTTTATGAAGCTAGAGCCTTACTAGAACTGAAATATGCAAAAAAAAAAAACTAAAAAAAGCGTGAGTACCAAGTACAAGTGAAGCTTGGAATGTACACATATGTATTCTGCACATACATATAATTAAACTTGTTTTTGCGAAGTCATTGAATTTTAACCACAAAACTTCTTTTTATTATAATTTTTGGTGTTTTTCATTGTCCTTGAATTTATTTATTTCTTTGATATCTCTTCTAAAATACACATATAAGTCAAATATGCCTCATAGAAGGGTAAATAATTCAGACGAGTCATAAAAGACTCATAGGTGAGTAATAAGTAACGCAAAGGCGAGTCGTTTTCTTTCCTTTCCTTTCCTTTCCTTTCCTTTCCTTTCCTTTCCTTTCCTTTCCTTTCCTTTCCTTTCCTTTCCTTTCCTTTCCTTTCCTTTCCTTTCCTTTCCTTTCCTTTCCTTTCCTTTCCTTTCCTTTCCTTTCCTTTCCTTTCCTTTCCTTTCCTTTCCTTTCCTTTCTTTTCCTTTCCTTTCCTTTCCTTTCCTTTCCTTTCCTTTCCTTTCCTTTCCTTTCCTTTCCTTTCCTTTCCTTTCCTTTCCTTTCCTTTCCTTTCCTTTCCTTTCCTTTCCTTTCCTTTCCTTTCCTTTCCTTTCCTTTCCTTTCCTTTCCTTTCCTTTCCTTTCCTTTCCTTTAGTTTCCTCATTAAATTAGCTTAAAATGATCCGTAGAACATTTTCCGCAAAGGAAATTTTATTAAAACAGAAATCTTCCCACTCTAATGCCCAGTACCTATTGAGGTATTTTTATAACATGATTGGGGACGAGGAAAAAAGTTTATAAAATATGTTGATGCTGTGAAATAATATTGGTAGGTTGAAGACCGTTTTGGTAGGTTTTCAGATGGGTTTTAGTAGGAAAAAAATCCAAAGGGGCAACCCTGCACTCTTAGACTTACATTTTATGGATAACCCCCAGCGCAAAGATATTTACACATCAATAATACGTCCTCAATAGCCAATAAATTTTTTCCAAAACTTGTTTAGTGGAATAAGGTTGTATGCAGCTCATTCGAATGGATGATGAAACGTTATTCCAATTTATCAGCATCATTTTGTTGGTGGATAAAATGTTATTCCACTGATTTCTTCTTATATCTGCTTGGATAGCAAAAATGTGCTCAAAAAAGCTCTCCTTTTGAGTGTGGAGCAGGAAAAGTACTCAAAATAGCTCTCTTTTTTAGAATTATGAAAAACTGCCGTTAGTATAAGAATCCACAAAAGAACGCACTTGAAAAAAATTTCGATTACAACATTATTTGAGGCGCGCAATTGTCTGTCTCTATAAAAATGGAATGTGCCAAAGAGCAAATCTCATTAAATTAGAAAGTTATTTACATTTCCTTGAACCACATAAGCTAAATTCTTTTTCAGGTATGAAGAAAGGAGAAAAAATTACTCATTTTCTTAAGCTTACGCTGATAAGGAAATTGATATTTACGTACGTTCGACTACAAACTGTTTCCACTTGCGCATGATTTACGTCCCTCTTACTTGTTGGATTAATCTAACATTAACGTTGCTTATTTGCTCATTATTGAGGTCGCTAATTAATTTCGAAGCGTAAAACCTTGTAATTGACCTCAATTAATATGCTAACATCAGCTAATTGGCGCTGTTTACAACCAACAGAATTCGTCTAAATGCATATGGAATGTGCATTCATATTTCGTTACATAAACAGCAACACAATATTGAATGCAAAATGCACTTGTCTATGTACATATGTGAGTATTTGAGTAGAAGCATCTAAAGCTAAAATGTGTGCCTAACTTCCGCCAACACATATTAAAACCCTAAATGATTGAAAATGTCATTGGCATATGCAAAATACAGGGAAGTTATTAGTTCACGCAATTTACAAAATAAGGTTAAAGGATATTGAACTCAGAGTTTGTGGCATATTGACAGCTAGATTGTAGGTATGCAAAATTTTTGAAAATTGATATGAAAAGGATAGATGGATGGATAGAGCCATTTTAGCTCTGAATCGGATATTTATAATGCGGAGGTGTGTGTAGAAATTTGTCCCCTAAAAAATCAAAATTGAAAAAAAATGTACTCAAAAGATTGAGTCCTTCGACACAATTATTATATTTATTGATATATTGGGGTAGAAACAATAAAACAAATGTGTAGAGGATCCATTGGAAAGTCAATACTAAATCAGAAGTGAGAGGAAATTTATTCGAATTATTTATAAGAAATAAAAAAAAAATTGACATAGCTTCTTCACTAAAAATCATTCAAATCGGAAGGAGCCGATTTCAGCATCTGACCATTTGACATGGAATGACCCACAAATAATTGAATTATTATTATATTTATAAGCACACTTTAGACGATAACCTCTTTACTATATAGACAAAGAAATTGGCAATTACGATTAAGGAAGCAGAAGGGAGGTGGTAACTAGGTTTGAAAGGGTTTCTCATTTGAGTTAGGCATGGTAATGGTATGGTAATCTGTAACAGCTTGGTGCGCATATCTACAACAGATATTTTGTATTTATTTGAGCTAAATATCTAAATCCTGATTGATAAACCCTTTATATATCCCATATAACATGTTGCGATACACACAGACGAGTCTCGAGTATGTTGTATTTACTAGTTCGATATTTGTTAAGTAAATTTATACATAACAGCAAATATTTACTCAACGTACGAGACACGCTAGCATTCAATGTATGACTATGAGAACTGGCGCTTTATGGATTTATCAGCTACTTTGCCCACACGTATCGGGCTATAAACAATTTCCTATACAGTAATGCAATTACTTTTCGATTAGCACTTTCACATACTTTATTTTTAGTAGATAATTGAGTTAAGCTACTTGTATTAGCTGCTTCCATAAGCTCAAATTGTCATAAGTCGCTTATGGCGCCACAAAGTAATCAGGGGGGTATATTGAAATGTCTATAGACGGTTGAATTGATTAGTTTGTGCTGTACATAAACTACTAAGAGAAATGGCAAGCTAAAGGACTTGTTTGAATTGTCAAACACGCTCGCTATTAGGCATAACGCGGACGGAGAGCATGACAAATCCCTGCGCAATCCTGGGCATCTAGTACTACCTAGCAATACCTTTTTAATAAAGTCATTATACTCCTTAACCATTAACAGGTATTCATTGCCAATATAACTCAAAAATTGCCGCTATAGAGTCCTCTTTACTTTGAGAACGAACTCATTGAGTGCGTGTAAACCATGTAAGTGGTGATAAAGTACTTATTTTAAAATTATAAGCTATCAAAACAATTTAAACCCACTTTTACGGTAGTGTGAAATTTGGCAGCTAATTTTATGCACTCCTCACTTAATGTCACGAATAACGAATAAGTGCAATTATCTTATATATTATTATGCCTTACAATAGCATGGTAAACATAAACATATGCATATACAAAAACGAAGCAAAGTGGCTTCTCATATGGTGAAAATGATTCTGAAAATTTATGCGCATAATTTAAACATCATATGTGGAAAACAAAAGCCAAAAAGTTTTGAACAAATTTAATGCAACCAAAAGCAGACTTTTCAAGCAATTTTATTTATACGATACATACATATGTATGCGAGTAGACTTATAAACACATACGAGCGTGTATATACCCCACAGTAACTCCGAAACTATATTTTTCGAAATTCCATAATTTCAGTGGAGAGTTGAAAAAAAAAAAAAAAAAAAAAAATGCTTGAAATGCTTGCAAAACTTTAGCTAGATATATATTTTGCATATTACTTTTAAAGTTGCAGTCTTAGTTTTGACTTTCTCCTAAAATATAACACATCCTTGGCTAAATAAAAAAAAAAAAAAAAAATCGACCAAATATTAAAACAAAAATAGGCCAGCAAAAGTTATGCTTCATAAATGCTACCTCTGCTACTTTGAATAGGCAAAAATTGTGTATGCTATAGCGTGCTACACATTCTTAATATGATAAAATGAAAGTCTGGAATATTTTCTATTGATTCCAAAAAAAAATATTTGCCCATGTTTAAATGACGAAAATTCACTTTAACTTTTCTTTTAATTGACATGGCGTATACGTAACATTTTTTTGTCAACGAATGCGTAGACATAATTGAAGTTAAATTTTTGGTACACATACATATCTGGCTTGTTTAGCGATTTATTAAAGTGCCACGTAAACAAGATAGGCGCTAAAGCTGAAGAACATATACTACCTATTTATCTTATGCTTTATTGCCTATATATTTACATCCACACAAGCCACTAACTTCGCTTGCTGCCACATTAAACATTTTATCTACGAACTTCTAGGCAAAACGTAGTTAAGTATCGGCAACATAAACAAGGTAACAAGTTAAAAGAATATTGTCTGCTTGTTTGTTACTTTATATCCTTTCGATATGTTGTGGGGTATGTTCGTTAATGGGTACTTGTCCTTAAAGTGAAATGTGGTTGCAATTTTTATGTATCTTTGATATTTTAATGGAATAATATTCTCGCGGTTTTTACAAACCACATGCATGGCAAAATACAAATACATACATATGTACGTCCAGGGGCGGATCAGGCTCAAACCAAGGAGGGTAGAAATAATAAGAGGAACCAACGCAATTCAGCAAGTCGCGGGTAAGGAATTCACCACGTGGTAAGAAAAGTTGCGTTAGTTATTTCTTATGGAGGTGAATTTGCTTAATAAAAATACACAAAAAATATAGTAAAAGTCGCCCGAAAAATTAAAGTAAAAGTTACACAAAAAATATAGCAAAGGCAATACAATAAATATAGTAAAAATTACGCAAAAAATATAGTAAAATTTACCCCAAAAGTTTAGTAAAATTTTCTTTAAAAATATAGTAAATATTACACAAAAAGACAGTAAAATTTACTCAAAAAATAGAGTAAAAAATTACCCAAAAAAAAAATGAAGTAAAAATTACACAAAACATATGATAAAAACTACGAAAAAAAGAGTAAAAATGACTGGAAAAATTTATTAAAAATTGCAAAAAAAATATGGTAAAAATTAGGCAAAAAATATTGTAAAAGTTACGCTAAAAATAAAGTAAAAATTACGCAAAAAATTTGTAAAATTTACGCCGAAAAATATAGTAAAAATTACACAAAAAGATAGTAAAATTTACACCAAACATTTAGTAAAATTACACAAAAATTATAGTAAAAATAAAAAAGGGAAAAATTACAAAAAAAAAACAGAAAAATTTACACACGAAATTTACACAAAAAAACCAGTAAAAGTTACGCCAAAAATTAAATAAAAATTACACGAAAAATATAGTAAAAATTACACAAAAAAGGGTAAAAATAACTCGAAAAATTTAGTAAAAATTACACAAAAATATTGTAAAAATTTCGGAAATAACTTGTAAAAGTTACGCAAACAATACAGTAAAAATTACACAAAAAATATATAAAAACTACTAGCAAACTGACAACTCATATTTTTTCGTTTAGGTAATACACATTCGGTAACTTTTTAAACGATGTACATAATTGATACATCATTTAGGTGATTTTCGAAGTTTTCGATCTCGAAAGTGGGCGTGGTTGGAGGGCGATTTTATCCAATTTCATCAGGTTTACTCCCAACGCTACTAGTGTGCTTTGTGCCAAATTTCATTGTTCTATCGTAATCACTTTAAAAGTTACGACCAGTCGAATTTTCAAATATGCCTTCGTTAAAAGTGGGCGGTGCCACACCCACTTTAAATTTTTTTTGGAAAACTCATAAAAGAATGGCCAGGGGGATTCACCTATAAATTTATATCATTTTAGCCATTTCAGCTACCTCAATTTTTACTCAAGTTATGTCAATTTGTATGATTTTCGATATCGAAAAAGGGGGCGTGGTTATCATCCGATTTCGCCCATTTTCAATCTACCTTGGCCAAAAAGTAACCTGTATATAAAATTTCATGCAAATATCTCAATTTTTACTCAAGTTATCGTGTACACGGACAGACGGACGGACATGCCTTAATGAACTTCTCTTTTCAACCTAAGAACTTTCATATATGGAACCCTATATCTATCTCGACTATTTTGTGCCGTTACGTACTACCGTTATGTGAACAAAATTATAATACCCTTGTACTGGGTATAATAAAATAAACTAAACCAAATCAAATGAAATGGAATTACCGGGAGCGTATCGGTTCTCCTGCCGGGCGCCTCCTCAGGAGGTGGTGAGAGGAAATCTTCCCAGAATAAGATGGGTGGCGCTGCCCTCAAACTCTAACTATGCATTCCCAGGATTGAGTCCAGTAAGATCCTGAAGACCAAAACTGGAAGCACGGTACCGAAGAGTATACTATGTGCTGGCGATGTCGGTAGTATGCCACCTTAATAACCAAGGGTGACACTAGCAGGTTTTCAAATTCATTCGAAGCACCTCGCCATTAACTTGGTGGTGCTGGCTCAGTTCAGAGAGTTCCTGACTAACGCCGCATTCTGGTTGTGAACACAGCTCCCATAAGGACCTATCGTGACATTCCTGCCACCTCTAGTGTGGCCTGCATATGCATAGATGGCCAAGAAAATTGATAAGGGCGACTGCACATAGTGCGGAGATAGCGGCTTGAAGCGGAGACAGAAAACAAAAACAACAATAAAAGAATGGAGAACGAAAAGGGCGACGAGAGGGCATTTAGGAAAAGCCGTAGACTGCTGATTTTGAAAGCTCTTGGTAGAGCAACCAAGCCAGTTATGCCCTCACAGGATACTGGGCCGGCAAGAAATACACCACTGCGAGGTGGTACACAAACGACCGGTCAGTCAACAGCTGTTGCCGCGGGTGGAATGCCAGAACTCATCCCTCCCAGCTTTCCACAGCGAGCTTCGGCACGGGACAAGAAGGCAAGGTACTACGCACGGTGCAGACAGTCGCAGAAGACCGGGATGGCCCTTCTCATAGAGGTGCTGAGCTATATGCGCTAATATAAAGAGAAAAACGAACCAGGCCCAACAAACAAGGGGGCTCGGGCGAATTCCTGCGTGGAGATTCGGAAGATAAAAAGAAAATAGACGAGAGATTGCAGAAAACGCCTCAACAAGAACCGTGGTCTAAAGTAAAAAATGGGAAACGCCACGAAGAACCCGAACCAACACCAAAAGCTCCTGTTGAAACCCCGAACGCAAACACAAGAGGAGCCGCAGAGCCGTAACGTTTCTGGCAAAACCGGTCAAAGACAAAAGCTACCCCGAAGTCCTAGGGGCAATTCGAGCGCAGCTCCGGCCTGACGAAACTGGAACAGTGATACGGACAGTACGCAAGTGGGTGGTAGGGTGGTAGCGTACTTATAGGAACAGTGCAGTGCAGCGACCAACCGGCCATTAGAGAAGCAATTGGAAGCGCCGTAGGTGAAGTTGGCGGATAAAGCTAGAGATATTGGGCATGGACTGCTTCACAGACACCTCTCTGTTCAACGCAAATCAGAGAGCCTATTGTCGAAGGAGCTGAAGGTCCCGGCAGCCAAATGCTTAAAAAAGGAGTGATCCCCATCGGCTGCATCCAGTGTAGGATCAGACAGCGAGCGAAAATACGGCGCTGTTTTAGGTGTCTCGGCTGCGGCTAAATAAATAAAATAAACCCAAATTAATAAGGAAAAGGAAATAGCTTCAATAAGCACGCCTTAAAAACACACGAGGTGTTCAAGAAGTCTATAAGTTGAGAGAACACAGGGCACATAAGTAGGAATATAAATGAAAGATTGCACACAGGGCACATAGATGAAAGCTTTCAATTGAAGCAAATTAATGCAGTCTGCTGGAGTTCGATACCAGTAAGATCGCATGAAACACTCTGTTGACGTGCTTGGTCGCATAGCAACTAGTCAGTGAGTAAAATTTTTGAATTCAAAACTTTCTAACTAAACTCAATTTAATAAAAAAGAATCAATTTAATAAACTTGAAATTAAATTAAATTGAACTTTCTAAAATAAAATAAATTAAAACAAAAAAAAGAAATAAATAAAATTAAAAAAAATAGTTGATAACTGAAACTATCTTGGCAACAAAAAAATAAAATAAAATAAATTAAAACAAAAAAAGGAATAAATAACATTAATAAAATAGTTCATAACTAAAACTACCTTGGCAACAAGAAATTGACTGCAGTTATAATAAAGCGCTTCCAATTAGCAGCATAACTCAACACAATAAACTCTAGTTCACTATTTACCGACGAAATAGAAGAGAAAAGCTCATTTAATAACTATCTTCTATTCATTGGCAGGCAGTGCGAAACCCTGAAATGACACACAAAAGTGTCGAAGAAGAATACTGTAAAACAAGTAGAGCGAACAAAACAGAAATTGGGAAATTTACATAATTTTGGCATAATGATGGCCTAGTCAAAAATCTAACGGCACCGATTCGCTCTAATTGCATTGAGTTGTGCAAAATTTAATAAATAATAACCATTTAATGCTCTGCACCGTCTTTCCTTTTGCCATTCGTAGGCTACCATAAAATGCATGACTAATGGAAAAATTATGCGCTGAAGAAAAAAAAAATTGCTAATAGCAAAGACAAAATGAGAATATGCGCCAGCCAAATTTCAATTTTTCTTTTCTTTTTTCCCTGCCATATCTTGTGTGCTCGTAATTTGCTGAATTGCCAGCTAAGATCGTTAACATCGAAATGACTTCATTAAAGTTTGACCTAACAAATATTCAATCGTATCGTATCGAATCAAAACCAACACTCAATACAGGGAAAAGTATGGCAGAATATTGGCAAAAAATACTAAAATACATTGTAATTCGGTGTGACTAAATTTGTTCTAGCGGCAAGTTGCCTGCGGAATTCGACAGAAATTTGTGGGGCAAATCCGAGCCAATTTTAGTGACAGCCTCACTAACGATGTTAAAGCACTTAAAAATGTTGATATCGAAACCACGTTCATAGCCATTAAGATTACAGTTAACGAGTGTAGGAATTTCATACGACCGGCAACCTACCAGATTAGCAAAACTAATTGAATGGAATTAGACGTGAAATCACAATGAGGCTACGGAGCGACTACCCAGCCACTAGACAGCCAATTGTGTAGGGGACGAGTGTCAACAGATAAGTACTGGGAAAGGATTGCATTATTGGTTTATAATATATTTTCTTGTAGGTTGATGTTTGTCATTTATTTCATTTCATTTGATATTTTTTTATTTTTATTTTTAATTTTATAAAATGTTTTATTATTTTTTTTATTATTTTAATTATTTAATTTTTTTTTTTATTTTTTTTTTTTTTATTTTTTTTTATTTTTTTGTTTAATTTTATTTTATTTTTTTATTTTTTTTTTAATTTTAGCTTTTGTATTATATTGTAATTTTTAATTTTTTAAATTTATTTTATTCCATTTTAATGTATTTTATTTTATTTATTTCATAATATTTTAATTTATTTTATTTTATCTTAAGGAAAGGAAAGGAAAAGAAAGGAAAGGCAAGGAAAGGAAGGGAGTGGAAATGAAAGGAAAGGAAAGGAAAGGAAAGAAAAGGAAAGGAAAGGAAATTAAAGGAAAACAAAGGAAAGGTAGGGAAAGGAAAGGAATGGAAAATAAGGGAAATAAAATAGAAAAGGGGGAAAAATTAAAGAGGTAATTTTCGGGTAATTTTGGAATCTCTTTGAGTTCATGTTGAGATCATATTGGGGTTGTTTTGGGGTCCATCTGGAGTCACTTTGAGGTCATATTGCTACTCTATTAGGGTAATTTTGGGATTATTTGGGGGTTATTTTGGGAACAATTTGGTGACTTTGCAAAGATAGATAAAATCACAAAGTTTGTTTTGTTCCTTTGAAGGTAATTCGATGAATAAGCTAGCATTTTTTTGCATTTGTTTAATAGGAAATCCGCCTAAAATTATTAATTTAATTAAACTTATGTGCGGATACACATGTTTACACATCTAACATCACGAGTACTGCGTACTCACGTCTTTTTTTAATTTATTTTATTTTTTTTTTTTTTGTTTTTTTTTTTTTTTGTTTTTTTTGTTCTCGAGTTTAATGTTATCACACTCGACTGGATTCAAAATTTAAAAAAAAAAAAACAATTTTTGTCAGCAAGTGAGAAAATAAATCGACAAAATAATTTTTTTTACAGAAACAAAAAAAATGAATGTGACGTCAATATGACGTCAAATCGACTATTTCAGTCGAGACAATCGAATTGAGTTACAGAAACGCAGTACAATTTTTGTCAAGTCATTCGAACTTATCAGTCCACCCAGGTACAAACACATACTACCTACATACCAGACATATTAACACATGCATTGCATTGTAGAAACCAAAAACTTCTCGTACAGCAGTTGTTGCCACCAACAACGACACTATTATTTCCTTTCAAATCGTAATAACAATGCTCGCCACTTAGAAGAGCCGTGATTTGCAATTGACTGCAAGCGAAGGCACAGAAAGAAAGTGACCGAGTAAAACAAAAGCTCGGATTTTGTTAGTACAACCTATCCTGGCTAGTTGAATCTGTGTAGGAATTGCTCAAGCAATCTACATGGCCAGTTGTAAGTCCAACCGAGAGGATATGGTGAGCAATGTCGCCAAAAAGTGCTTCGATAATTTAAATAGGCAAGCGGTCGACAGGCCAAATTCCATTCTACAGGCACTGGCTGTAGGATGTGGAAATTGTGCTTTGTCCTATTCGTTCTTACTTAATAGATGTCGATGTTGAATGTGTTTGTGTGTGTGTGGTTTTGAGGGTCAAGCTGCTGCACTTTGTTAAATTCTTGCCGCATAACGTTGTTCAAAGTTTAATTGCTCAATTTGTTTGGAATCCTACGAATACCAAGATGATGAGCAGTTAAAGCAGATTTTGGCTTTCTGCAATGGTGTAGGCGACATTAATTAAAGTTTAGCTTTTATCTTTGTAAAAGTATTTGTGTTGTTATGTAAGGATAGTGATGAAACGATGTGTTGGATAATAATAACGATGGCAAGAATATCGCTTTAAGGTAAAAAAATTAGAGGAATAATAACTTGTTATGTGATCAATAAATGCATTTGGATTTCATGCTTTCCTACCCAAGTATTGTCAGATTGAAGTCTTTACAGGTTTCCATCTATTTTAAGTTTTTAGAAATTGACTGAGATATTTGGGGTTACTGCCGAGAGATGCCACCTACTAACACTGCATTGAATTTTGAATAAATAATGATACAATTCAAATTCTCCGTTTTTAGCGTTGCCACTAGCAGGTTTTTACAGGGTTGCCATCTATTTTATATATTTAAACTAGCTGACCCGGCAGACGTTGTCCTGCCACAAATTTATTTCCCTGCATGTTTCTCTTACTCGATCCCTATGTCTATTTCAATCCATATCCCCATCTCCTGGAAGACGCTACAATGATCAGGTAGTCTGAAGGAGAGCTCAAGGTCCAAATCCCTTGAATAAATCCCTCCTCCAACTCTGCCGTCCAGCTTCGAGCCGTCGGTGTATATGGAAGTGCCACCATTTGTTTCGGGACACCAATCCGTCCTCTCCCAGTCTTCTCTGCTGGGAATGTTTATTTTGAAACAGCTATCCCCGACTGTAGTGGTCGCACAACGATGCTTTGAGGGAGAAAGCTGTAAGATTCCAGAATACTGGAGTGTCCAATAGTACCCACACCCCAAGTGGAGGTTTCCCTTAGTCGCAGAGCTGATGCCGCCGCTGACCAAAACCCTTCCAGATCAAGTGGCAAAATGCCCAGAACGACCTGCAGGGCTTCGTTGGACGTTGTCCTTAGCGCACCGCTTATACAGATCATATTGGATCTATGGACTTTCTGCAACAGATTCAGGTATGTTGCCTTGCTCAGCGCAGGCCACCATACGACGACTCCTTACAAGATGGGGGCTGAGCCCCCATTTTTTGCCAATGGCTCTTTAGCATGTGTAAACAGCGATGCAAGCTTTCTTCTGGCACTGAAGAACATTCTCCTTCCAATTCAATTTCCTGTCCAGAACTATGCCTAGAAATTTGACTTTATCCGAGAAGCCCAGGCGCGTGCCTGGTACTAGTACTGGTAGGCTTTGTGGCGGTATTTTGTACTGATTGATACTAAGTTCGCAGCGAGAAGACCACGTCGAAACTTCTCGCAGTGCTACTTGCATCAGGTCACGCAGAGTTTGTGGAAACTTGCCTCTGAATGCAATGGCTTTGGTATTTGATTTCTCTCCTAACACCCAGGCATTCCCCTATCCACCAACCTGGGAACTTTCTTACAATAACAATATTGCCACGTAGGTGGCAACCCTAGCATCTAAGTCCATGATATTGCTTCTTTTGTAAATCCGCTACTACCTAGAACAAGACTAGACACATTTCTATGCCATTTTGTGTATAGATTTGCTGCTTGAATCTATGTAACTTACAACTTCCTCAAGTGTTGCCACTTAACAAGTGTTTTTAAACGATTGCCATTTATTTCAAATTTTTTCGAAATTAAATAAGTTATGCCAAGTTGGGTATAGAACGAGAGGTATTTTATGTCGTATTCTGACAAAAATAATTCTATGTAAGATTACCACTAAGAGTTGCCACCTGATCGTATTTCATTTATTCCTTTGCAAATCCTTATTCCTTTGAATATACATACATTTTTTTCTATAATCTAAGCTCTTCCTGCAGGGAAGCCAGTCACTCGTGAGACCAATTTCGGGTTCAGAACTGGAGTGGCTAATAAGATGTCAATATGTGTATCCAAAGCAATATGCTTTACTTCTATTTCCATAAAAATGTATATAAGTACGATTATCGCCTAGAGTTGCCACCTGATCCTTATATTTTTATGATCTCGAAAGCTGCTTTAAAAATATTTATACAATTTGGTATACAGAGTTTTTGTTACAATCTTAGCCTTCTGGCCTTTGTGTTTTTGACCTGTTACTACAACAACAACAATTACTTACAAAAATCTTTCTTGTTTATGGAAAATGTTCCCTATAACTTCAAACTACTGAAGCATGTTATGAAAACATAAGCCCAAAGTATCTTAAATTAATCTCTTAATCAACTCAAACAACAGATTTCAAAAGTTCAAATGAAAACGAAAAAGTAAATTTGGCTATTTTATCAATTATATCAATACACCGAATGTTCATAAGCCTAAATTTCGTTGGAAAAATATAATGAAGCATCTACTACGGCTAACAAACAGCATTCGTAAAAAAAAAATCAAACACTTCATAATAAAACTATGTTTCAAAAAACATTGAATTTAGTACATAGATAGTTGTTAATAAATATGTACATATGTATAGGTATGTATTTATATGTTGGCAACATTTTTGTATGCAAAACTGCATTCAACTTTGCTCCTACTTCTCTTCGGTTTTTACAATTTGTGTTTTTATTTTCATTTTTTCATCAACATTTCGATTGTCGTTTATTGTTCATTTTAATTAACAATTTAGTCTCAGAGGCAAACCAATAAGTCATATTCTTTAGCTAAAATATTAAAATATTCATGCATTTATTTGGGCAGGTACTAAGTAATACTATGAAAACTGGGCACACAGCAAAAAATTAAGGAAGTTTTTTGTATTATTTTTTTTTTTTATTATATTTTTTAATGTAGATAATTTTATTTGATTTATTATGTTTCTTATTAATGTTTTATTTAATTTAATTAAGTTTTATTTTATTTGGTTGTTTTATTTTACTTTTTTATCTTTTGTTTTCTTTTCTTCTATTATTTAAGTCCAACTTTCCTTATTTAATGTTTTTTTATTCTTTATTTTGCTAGACGCTATAAAGTTGTATTTTAGTTATTTTTTTGTTAAATCTTTTATTTTTTTTTATTTTTTTTTTTTGCATTATATATTTTTTTTATTTTTTTTATCTTTTTTATTACTATTATTATTTTTTAATTTTTTTTATGTTTTGATTTTGCTGATCCGGTTTTCTACTTTTTTGTTATTTTACTTTGAAGTTTTTTTTAGGTTTTAAGACCGGGGCAAGTTCCTGTAAGGACCATAATGGCGACCTGGTAACCGACGTACAGAGATTACTTAAATTATGGAGGGAGCACTTCTCCTCACTGCTAAATTGCGAGGGAGACGTCGAACCCGATACCCCAATCCCGGATAGCTATATCCCGATTCAAAAACAAGAAATCGCCTGGAAAAGACGGACGGACTGCATGCCTCCGGATTGGAATTTAAGTGTGCTCTGCCCAATCCACAAGAAATGCGATCCCGCAAACCGCACCAACTACCGCGGAATCACTATTCTTAATATTGCATTTAAGGTTCTTTCTAGCGTATTGTGTTAAAGAACGAAGTCCATCGTAGACCTAGTTATTGGACCTTATCAGTGTGGCTTAAGACCTGGTAAGTCTACCATCGACCAGATTTTCACGGTACGCCAAATCCTCGAGAATACCCATGATAAGCGAATCGATACACACCATCTCCTCCATGCCGCCATGTCTAACATTGACTTCCCTTTAAAGCTTATACGGCTTTGCCAAATGACGTTGAGCAATACCAAAAGCTCTGTCAGAATCGGAAAGGAGCTTTGAAACCAAACGAGGCTTTAGACAGGGTAATTCCCTTTCGTGCAATTTCTTCAACCTGATGCTGGAGAAGATAATTCGAGTAGAAGAGCTAAACAGTAGAGGTGCAATCTATGACAAGAGCGTGCAATTGCTGGCGCATGCCGATGATATTGATATCATTGGCCTTAACAGCCGCGCCGTAAGCGCTGCTTTCTCTGGGTTGGATAAGGAAGCGAAAAAAGTGGATATTGCGGTTAACGAGGACCAGACGAAGTATTCATCAAAGAAAGAATGGACGCACCTGCGAATTGGCAGCCGTGTCACTGTTGATAGCTACAAATTTGAAGCTGTGAGGGACTTCGTCTATTTGGGAAGCAGTATCAACATCGAAAATATTATTAGTCTAGAAATCCAGCGGAGAATCACTCTTGCCAACAAGTGCTACTTTGGACTGAGTACGCAATTGAGAAGTAAAGTCCTCTCTCGACAAACAAAGATCACTCTCTATAAGTCTCTCATTATAACAGTCCTGATTTACGGCTCGGAATCATGGACAGTGTCAAGAGAAGATAAGATGGCCCTTGGTGTATTTGAGAGAAAAGTTCTCCGGAAGATCTATGGTCCTTCCCGTGATGCCAACGGCGAGTATCGAAGGAGAGCTGTATGATGAGCTTTACGCAGATCTGACCATAGTTCAGCGGATTAAAACCCAAAGGTTCCGCTGGTTGGGTCAGGTTATGCGAATGGACAAAGAAGCTCCAACACAGAAGGTTTTCCTATCGATACCTGAATTCGGCAGCAAAGGAAGGGGAAGGCCTCGACTGAGATGGAAAGAACAAGTGGAGGATGACTTGAACTTACTTGGGGTTTCCAATTGGCGTCAGTTATTGCTAAAAAGGAATGGCTTGCGTGCTTTGATACGAAACGGCCAAAATCGCTTAGGCGGGTAAGCGTCAGTAAATGATGATGGTG
>CAXKVI010000005.1:70060182-70065182 GCA_964058755.1 Campiglossa producta
AAAAACAATAACAAGTCCACAAATGGAATAACTCAATTCAACAACAATTGATTACCATAGTTTCAATGCTGCAGCTAGCTAGCGGGCTAGTACGCTTAGAGTTATTGAACGAGTGACATCAATTTTGATATGAGAAATGTGCATCGATGTGTCGAGGAGAAAGTTTGGCTTAAAACCGCAGTAACAACAACCAACAGCCAACAGCAAATGCCAAATACTTGAGTGAACGATGGCTATGCAACAACAAACAACAATCACCGAGCAGGGATACCTAAAGAAAAAGTGGCAATATTTCGTGCCAAAATACAAAACCAATACATCCATATATATGACACTTACAAAGTCAAGCAAAAAAAACTGCGCTTGCAAAGTGAAAATTTTTAAGTAACGAGTACAATGTCTGCTGAATGTTTTGCGATTGTTTTGAGCAACCAACAAACAACTAGTCGCATTCAATTATTTCTTTATTTTCGATTGGCATTGAAAGTTTTGACTTGAATAAATGGCATTTCATCAATCTGCCAACTTTGGGTAGACAGTTACAATGGATTTTTCCACAAAACTTTACTTTCGCTGGAGGCTGTATACATGTTAGAGTGGTTGAGCTACTGAAATCGTGATTGGAAGATAAAAATGCTCAAAACTTTTTTCGGCGCCAACTTATGTCAACTGAAAAGCCGTTAAAATAAGCTTTAAAAACTTTTGGGCATAAACATAAATATCATATATAAAAAAAAAAAAAAACTAATGGCGGCGATATACCAACAGGTCATCATAACCTCTAACGAGATTTTTAGCCGAGCTTCTCTTTCCAACTTGTGGTGTGTTGCTTTTGAGTTTTTCCTACAAGTTGGCGTGACCTACAGTTTTTTGCCGACTCCGAACGGCACTTGCAAAGCAAATGAATTTTTTGCTGAGAAGCTTCTCATGGCAGAAATACACCCGGAGAATTTGCCAAACTACTGCCGAGGGGCGACCCCGCTTAGAAAAATTGCTTTTCTAAATAATTTTTGATGTTACTTTTGCCAGGCATCGAACCGCCACGACTTGGTGTAAAACTTACACTTAACCGCTACACCACGCGGCCGCCGAATATATAATATTGCGCTCTATTTCTTAAATAAATGTATATCTTTTTTCCAAACTCAACATTCATACATAGTTCTAATCTAGTCTTGGCTTGCGTCATTTATTGACGCTTAACCGCCTAGGCGATTTTTGCGGTTTAGCATCAAAGCTCGCCAGTCATTCCATTTAGCGATAACTGACGCCAAATGGAAACCCCAAGGTAGTTCAAGTCATCCTCCACTTGTTGTTTTCATCTCAGTCGAGGCCTCCCTCTTCCTCTGCTGCCGGATTCGGGTGTCGATAGAAAAACCTTCTGTGCTGGAGCTTCTTTGTCCATTCGCATAACATGGCCCAGCCAGCGGAGCCTTTGGGCTTTAATTCGCTGAACAATGGTCAGGTCTGCGTAAATCTCGTACAGCTCATCGCTAAATTTCCTTCGATACTCGCCGTTGGCGTTGGAGCCCCGGTGGGGCCACTCTGACATACTTGGTTTAAGGGCTCACCGAGGTCTTTTTCGCAGCGTCTGTTCACCACATGGTGCGGCTGCAAGCGGGTGTCTGTCTTGTATCAAGCGGCTCGCTATATAAATGTGTGAATATTTTTATCAAAATCCCGGAGACGGGTTGTGCGCTGGGTTTGGGACCCGCCACGGAAAAACTTTATTCCAATGAAAAGCAAAGAAAAGCCTCGGATGAGAACCCCCTTTAATGTTGACGACCCGGCAAAACGAAATAAGGACTACGAGAAGGATATTAGGGCATGTACCTGGAATGTCCGGACCCTTTCAAGGGATGGTACCGCTGCCCGACTGGTTGATGTCCTCGTTAACGCAAAGGCTGACATCACCGCCCTGCAGGAAATGCGATGGACGGGACAAGGAAAGACGACCATCGGACCTTGTGACGTATACTACAGTGGCCAGACACGCGGCAAAGCGCGTGGTGTAGGATTCGTGGTGGGAAAGAGACTTCGCCGCCAAGTACTAGCGTTCACCCCCGTGGACGAGCGTCTCGCTGCGATCCGCATCAAAGCGAAATTTTTCAACATAACATTTATCTGCGCCTATGCGCCGACTGAGGAGACGGACGACGCAGAGAAGGACTCCTTCTACGATAAACTTGAACAGACTTATGATCGCTGCCCCCAACATGATATCAAAATCGTGCTCGGCGACTTTAATGCGAAGGTGGGCAAGGAAGGAGTCTTTGGTCCAACAGTTGGAAAATTTAGTCTCCATGATATAACATCCCCCAACGGCACTAGGTTGATTGATTTCGCCGCTGCTCGCAATATGGTCATCAGTAGTACCAGGTTCCAGCATAAACGAATACACCAAGCCACATGGCTGTCTCCTGATCAAAGAACAAGCAACCAGATTGATCATGTCATGATCGACGGCAGACATAGCTCCACCGTTCTGGACGTGCGTACCCTTCGTGGTCCCAATATCGACTCGGACCATTATCTTGTTGCAGCCAAGATACGCACACGCCTCTGTGTAGCAAGACAGTAACGGAAGGAAAGTTTGACGTCGAGAAGCTGCGCACGACACAGACAGCTGACAATTTCTCCACTCGACTCTCACACCTGCTATCGGAGAGCAATCCTCGACCTAACGATGCAACCGAGCAATGGAAGCATATCTCTCACTCATTACGTACTGCCGCTGAGGCCACTATAGGGTTCCAGCGAGCCCGCAAAAACAACTGGTACGATGAGGAATGCAGCACTGCCTCGGACAAAAAGGACGCTGCCTACAGGGAGACGTTGCGAACGGGCGCAACCCGCAGTGTATGGCAACGCTATCGTGAGGCAAAGAAGGAAGAGAGACGCCTTTTCAGAAAAAAGAAACGTGAGGCCGAAAGGCGTGAGTGTGAGGAGCTTGAGATGCTGGCTGACAGGAATGATGCCCGAAAATTCTATGAAAAGATCCGGCGGATGACGGAAGGTTTTAAGACCGGGGCAAGTTCCTGTAAGGACAATAATGGCGACCTGGTAACCGACGTACAGAGTGTACTTAAATTATGGAGGGAGCACTTCTCCTCACTGCTAAATTGCGAGGGAGACGTCGAACCCGATACCCCAATCCCTGACGATGGAAAAGTCGTCCCACCACCTGACTATGATGAAGTGAGGATAGCTATATCCCGGCTCAAAAACAACAAAGCGTCTGGAAAAGACGGACTACCCGCCGAGCTGTTCAAACACGGAGGCGAAGAGCTGGTAAAAAGCATGCATCAGCTCTTATGCAGAATATGGTCAGACGAGTGCATGCCTCCAGATTGGAATTTAAGTGTGCTCTGCCCAATCCACAAGAAAGGCGATCCCGCTAACCGCACCAACTACCGCGGAATCAGCCTTCTTAATATCGCATATAAGGTTCTTTCTAGCGTATTGTGTGAAAGACTGAAGCCCATCGTAGACAAGCTGATTGGACCTTATCAGTGTGGCTTTAGACCTGGTAAGTCTACCATCGACCAGATTTTCACGATACGCCAAATCCTGGAGAAGACCCATGATAAAAGAATCGACACACACCATCTCTTTGTCGATTTCAAAGCCGCTTTTGACAGCGCAAAAAGGAGTTGCCTGTATGCCGCCATGTCTGAATTTGACTTCCCTGCAAAGCTTATACGGCTTTGCCAAATGACGCTGAGCAATACTAACAGCTCCGTCAGAGTCGGGAAGGACCTCTCTGAGCCATTTGAAACCAAACGAGGCTTCAGACAGGGCGACTCCCTTTCGTGCGATTTCTTCAACCTGATGCTGGAGAAGATAATTCGAGCAGCAGAGCTAAACCGCAATGGTACAATCTTTTACAAGAGCGTGCAATTGCTGGCGTATGCCGATGATATTGATATCATTGGCCTTAACAACCGCGCCGTAAGCGCTGCCTTCTCTGGACTGGATAAAGAAGCGAAAAAAGTGGGTCTTGCGGTCAACGAGGACAAGACGAAGTATTTGCTGTCATCAAAGAAAGAATCGGCGCATCTGCGCCTTGGCAGCCACGTCACTGTTGATAGTTACAAATTTGAAACTGTGAGGGACTTCGTCTATTTGGGAACCAGCATTAACACCGAAAATAATATCAGTCTAGAAATCCAACGGAGAATCACTCTTGCGAACAAGTGCTACTTTGGACTGAGTAGGCAATTGAGAAGTAAAGTCCTCTCTCGAAGAACAAAGATCACGCTCTATAAGTCTCTCATCATACCTGTCCTGATGTATGGCTCAGATTCATGGACAATGTCAAGAGAAGATGAGATGGCCCTTGGAGCATTTGAGAGAAAAGTTCTCCGGAAGATTTATGGTCCTTCCCGTGATGCCGACGGCGAGTATCGAAGGAGATTTAACGATGAGCTGTACGAGCTTTACGCAGATCTGACCATAGTCCAGCGAATTAAAGCCCAAAGGCTCCGCTGGCTGGGTCACGTCATGCGAATGGACAAAGAAGCTCCAGCCCAGAAGGTTTTCCAATCGTCACCCGAATTCGGCAGCAGAGGAAGGGGGAGGCCTCGACTGAGATGGAAACAACAGGTGGAGGATGACTTGAACTCCCTTGGGGTTTCCAATTGGCGTCAGTTATCGCTAAAAAGGAATGACTGGCGTGCTTTGATAGGCGACGGCCAAAATCGCTTAGGCGGTTAAGCGCCAATAAATGATGAATGATGACTCGCCGTTGGCACCATGGGAAGGACCATATATCTTGCGGAGAATTTTTCTCTCAATTACTCTAAGGGCCATCTCATCTTCTCTTGACACTGTCCATGATTCCGAGCCGAACATCAGGACTGGTATATAAAACGTGATCTTCGTTTGTAGAGAGAGGACTTTACTTCTCAATTGCCTTAATTGCCTACTTAGTCCAAAGCAGCGGTCACCAAAACTCTAACTGCAGCAATGTTAGTAACTGCAGTAGTGTTAGTGAAAAA
>CAXKVI010000005.1:70070182-70075182 GCA_964058755.1 Campiglossa producta
TCAGTATTTTTTTTCACAAAGTTGATGATATTAGCTTCACAGTCTTGTGCTTCTTACTTATATGTAGCTCATCTTTTAAGCAGCCTCACTTTTTTATATTCTTTCTACATTTTATCATTGTCACGCTCTTTTAAAGTCATACCCGATTCAATTGTTGCTCTGAAAAGCTGCCTGCCTGCAACTGAAAAATGTTTGTATTTTTCTTTTGTTGTATGTAAATTTGTATCTTCTAGTAAGTATATTTGTATGTATGTACATATGTCTTTATTGTGTGTATATGAAAGCACTGAAATTATTTGCACTTACTTTTACTATAAAAATAATATTAATACAGCGGTGGTGGGCGAAAACCCACAGTAAAAAAGGTCATAAAAAGTGTTAACGGAAAAGTTGAAAACTACTTTCACGCACAAAAGTTGTGCATAAAATTGAATTTGAATTATTTTATTCTCTTATGCATCATATACCCACACAATAATACATACATTGAAGCGAACAAATAAGTGTAAGCTGGCGCCTGACTGATGGCCTTCGCACGCATTCGCACCATTTTTTTTTTGTTTCTTCTGACACTTACTTCTTTAAGCCACTCAGTAAATTCTGAAATCTGATAAAGCAGCGCAATTAAAAAAAATTGAACTTCAATGAAAAGTCGTTATTATATATCTTCCAAATTGATGTGTGTTGCTTTTGAGTTTTTCCTACAAGTTGGCGGGACCTACAGTTTTTTGCCGACTCCGAACGGCACTTGCAAAGCAAATGAATTTTTTGCTGAGAAGCTTCTCATGGCAGAAATACACTACTGCCGAGGGGCGACACCGTTTAGAAAAGTTCTTTTTCTAAATAAGTTTTGATGTTACTTTTGTCGGGCATGGAATCACCACGACTTGGTGTAGAAGACCGAACACTTAACCGCTACACCACGGCGGTCGCCATCGATCATGATGGGATCATTTTGGGATCAATTTGGGTCGTTTTGGGTTCATTTCGGGGTCAATTTGGGATCATTTTAAGAAACTGTTTTGTCCGCATTTCGCGGGATTATTTTGGATTCAACTTAGGGTCGTTTTATTTAGGATAACATTTGGGCCATTTTGGTATAATTTTTCGGTCAATTTGGGATCGGTTTGAGATAGTTTTGATATAATTTCGGGATCATGTTGGTAACATTGTAATTGAATAAAAAAATAACCCGTCACTCATCACTCAAAATATTGTAAATGATGTAGTGGGCCAACCCTGATGTGGATGGTATGCTTTATTTTAAAGATTTTCTACTTAGGTGTTGCCACTTGGGGCGGTTTATAAAGTTGCCATCTATTTGATATTTTGTCGAAAATCTATTTAGAAAAGTTTATGTTTGTAAGTAAGACTATGCACCAGAATTGAAAACACCGAGCAAGCTCTTACTTAAAATAGACTTTAACCGCCTAGGCGATTTTGGCCCTCCAAGCTCGGTCACCCACACAAAGAAGAATGAGCTGGGAATGGATAAGAATTGACCGTGATTTTGGTTGAATCAACAGATATTTTGGTTGATATAACTTTAATTTGGTTGATCAAATCACGGTCAATTCTTATCTATAACCAGCTCAATTTTCTTCGTGTGCAGGTACTTTAGGTCCTATTCATTTCATATATTTTATTTTATTTGATTTTTTTTTATTTTTTTTTTTTTTATTTTATTATTTTTTTTTTTTTTGTTTTATTATTTTATATTATTTTTTTTTCTTTTTTTTCTTTTTTCTTCTATTTTATTTTATTTTATTTTTTTATTTTGTTTTATTTTTTTTTATTGCATTTTTTTTTAATTTTTTTTTTTTTATTTTATTTTTTATATATTTTTTTGTTTTGCATTTAATGAAATCTTTCTATTTTATTCTGTTTTTTGTTTTATTATTTTATTATTTATTTTTTATTTTATTTATTTTTTTATTCTCCTTAAACAAGCCACACGATCTATGCTTCAATATTCAATAAATCATGTCCATTTCAATAATGATTGCTTTATGTTTTCCTTACAATTCGCCTAGCCTGTTTCCGCATGCAAAATATTGAGAAGTTCAAAGCATGCTTAAACGTGTCTAAGTATGTCTGAACGTTTGTTAAATAAAAGCAGCCCATCATCACTCGCCTCAACTTGCTGAAGTGTTGAAAAGCACATAAAAATTTAATTTCAACAATAAATAAACCGCACGTCTGCCATAAACCTCGACGAACGTGCAGCAAACCAATCGTTGAGTGCCTAAGTAAATCAGTTTATCGAGAATTTATTTTTTTTTTGTCCAAGCTTTTTCACCTTTTTATCATGAGCTCAGCATAACGCATTTTGATATACATATTTAGCTAATTCCTGTTACATAGTTAGTATGTATGTATGTTTGTAGGCGCTTAATGTTTCTTGTCCCTGTTTTATGTGGGCCACAATTTATTTTATTAACTCAATATTTAACATTTTTTTTAACGAGCTCAACGACATTTTTATTGCTGCATTTTTTGCAAGGAATAAAAGAAAATAATATTCTTTGCAGGTGTTGTAAATTCAACATTTATTGAGAAATTTATTTTTATAGGTGTTTTTATTGATAGGGTACTTTTTTCATTCTTCCCCTTTTGGCCACATTTTTTTTTTGTTTGTAGTTCTAATATCTGTCTATTTATTTATTTGTATAGGTAATAAATATTTTTGAGAGCAAATTACCAATACGATACTTAACATAATTTTATTGAACCTCTTTGCTAATAATATTCCCATTAACAACAGATGGATAAGAGGACTGACGAGAGATACTTCGCTGTCTGTGTCGAATTTATAACCAATTGTGCTTGATAATCACATGAAAGGATCGAGTGAGATGTAGGTTTCCATATTCAAATAATTGGCATAATAAATATTATTACTCATAGTGGCAGCACTTGAGCTTCATTTTTGCCAGGGTTGCCACAAAGCTTTTTTTAATAAATTAGTCATACTAATGTGGTTAAAATATTCAAGCTATTAAAAGTTATATTCCAACAAGGGTATTTCCAGGTGGGGTTGCCACCTAATTCTATAATTTCTATGTTAATACATCTCCGCTATGCTATATTTCAAAACCTGCTTAAGAGGCATCAATATACGTATCAAACGAAAGGTATTCATATTTGTTAAGTATTGTTAAGTATGATTCCCTCCTATGGTTGCCACCTAATCCTATTTTATGTTTTCGCTTGTTTATCTGCTCTAACATCGAATGAGACTTGACGCAGTTTAGTGAAATTTTGTTTCTAGGTATAATCTGCTACAATACAACCTCCCCTATCAAGTATTACCTAGTGATGTTTTTAAAAGGTTGCCACCTGTATTAATATTTTCTTTCAAAACTGGCCTAAGTGTGCCTATGGGGAAGCCACTTGAACCTAACCTTACCTAAGAGGCAGAGAAAGTGGCAGAGTAGGATTAAGAGTAAGAATAAGAGTAAGGGTAAGAGTAATGTTAAGAGTAAGAGTAAGAGTAAGAGTAGGAGTAAGAGTAAGAATAAGAGTAAAAGTAAGAGTAAGAGTTAGAATAAGAGTAAGAGTAAGAGTAAGGGTAAGAGTAAGAATAAAAGTAAGAGTAAGAGTAAGAGTTAGATTAAGAGTAAGAGTAGGAGTAAGAGTAAGAGCTTAGCTTTTGCTCATATCCCCTGTACCTGCCGCTTCAGGTCATTTTCTCTTCATCAACCTACTTATAGATTAATAGTAGGAGTGAGAGTTATAGTAAGAGTAAGAGTAACAGAACGAGTGAGAGAAAAAGTAAACATAAGAGTAGGAGCAAGAGTAAGAGAACAAGTAAGAGTAGGGGTAAGAGTAAGAGTAAGAGCAAAAGCAAAAGTAAGATTAAGAGTAAGAGCAAGACTGAGAGTAAGGATAAGAGTAAGATTAAGAGTAGAAGTAGGAGTAAGAGTAAGAGAAAGAGTAAGAGTAAGAGTAACAATAAGAGTGACAGTAAGAGTAAGAGTAAGAGTAGAGTCAAAATAAGAGTAAGGGTAAGAGTAAGCATAAAAGTGAGAGTGAGAGTTAGAGCTTAGCTTTTGCTCCCCCCTCAATGCACATATGCCCTGTACCCGCCTCCCCAGGTCATTTTCTCTTCATCAACCTACTTGTAGATTAAGTTTAACAGTTAGAGTAAGAGCCAGACGGGAGAAAGGAGAGATCAAGGAGGAGATGTACATAGAGTTTGTTGCAAAGAACTTTAAATTTTACAGAAACCGGTATATGACATATCTTACAAATATATCTGTTCTAAGAAAATATGTTCAAAATGTCAAATGTTTTTGTGAATTTGTTAGAACAAGCAAAAATGTTTAAATTTTTCAATTTACTATAATAGCCAACAAATTATGAAATATTTTAAGTTCGACAATTTTATGAAATGATGGCACTTTATAACTGGCTTATAAGATTTAAAGTGTTTTTCAGGAAAACTATGAACGTCGGCAGTGTTTAAAATGCTGAATTTATAATTAAGAGTGTATGGCATACATTTTTCTATCAAATGTACATACATATGTATGTATATATGTATATGTGCATGTCGTTTAAAGGTTTTCACTTAGCTGTACACAAACTGGCCATTTTTATGTAAAAGCACCTATACATATACATACGTAGATAAGTATGAATATTTAACACACATAAAATATTCACATGAATAAGTGAATGGACACTTTATGTTGATTTCACTGTAAAAGTGCTTATCCATTTTAATAAAAATATTTAATTTATGCACTGCCAGCAGCTGTAAAACTGTATAAGCTACATAGGTGCTGGTGGCCACAATTTCATAATGCAACCAAACAAAACTAAAAGTCATCGTGTGAAAGTAAAATATAAAATATATACATATGTTTGTATGAGTGTTATATTTTTTTAAAATCTTGCAGCAACAACAACAAAATAACAGCAATAAATTTTATACCGCCAAAACCGTATTCAGGTACTAGATAAGTGGCGAAATTGCGTTTAAAATATTTTATTCA
>CAXKVI010000005.1:70080182-70115182 GCA_964058755.1 Campiglossa producta
TATTTTATTTTATTTTATTTTATTTTATTTTATTTTATTTTATTTTATTTTATTTTATTTTATTTTATTTTATTTTATTTTATTTTATTTTATTTTATTTTATTTTATTTTATTTTATTTTATTTTATTTTATTTTATTTTATTTTATTTTATTTTATTTTATTTTATTTTATTTTATTTTATTTTATTTTATTTTATTTTATTTTATTTTATTTTATTTTATTTTATTTTATTTTATTTTATTTTATTTTATTTTATTTTATTTTATTTTATTTTATTTTATTTTATTTTATTTTATTTTATTTTATTTTATTTTATTTTATTTTATTTTATTTTATTTTATTTTATTTTATTTTATTTTATTTTATTTTATTTTATTTTATTTTATTTTATTTTATTTTATTTTATTTTATTTTATTTTATTTTATTTTATTTTATTTTATTTTATTTTATTTTATTTTATTTTATTTTATTTTATTTTATTTTATTTTATTTGTTTATTTTATTTTATTTTATTTTGTTTTATTTTATTTTATTTTTTTTTATTCCTGCAGCGCGTGGGTAAATTTTTTTCAAAAAACACATTTATTTTAATTTATTTTATTTTTTCTTTTTTTTTATTATTTTTGTTTTTATTATTTTTTTTATAATTTTTTTTTTTTTACTTTTTTATTTCATAACTAGAAATTTTTCTCACATGGTGTGTACGCGTAAGCATAACAAGTGATTTGTAACCAAATAAAAATAAGGTTGCAATGAAGGAGGCAAATGTATCTGTATGTGGCTTACCGCCAAAGTAAATGTCGGTTGCCAATATATGTTTGTATGTATGTTCATTGGCGTATATAAATGTTGGGTGCATACATATATTTGTTTATGCCTGCATTAGACCGTATCGAAAAAAAAAACAAAACTGACACTTTCCCTGAACATAGTTTTCTTTATATGGTTAAGTAATATCAACAGCTGTGCAATGAAGATTAATAGAAAATACTTAGTGTTAGAGGTGTGGAGAATGGTTTTTTTAGATTTATGGGAAGCTGCAGAGCTTCATCAAAACCAAGGCTCGACAGAGTTCCTTTGGAACCGTAATTGCCACAACCGTTTCAAGAAAAATTCTAATCAAGTCTTTCGGCGCCACCACACTATTTGCATCACGGGCGCACCTCTGCGTCGCGCTACAAACACAAATAAACCCACCATCGATGTGAAATGCAATATTTGCTCAGCATTGCTGGATATGCAAAGCCAAGATATTGAATTGCAACAATAAAACTTCAAGAGAAATTTCCCACTTATGTATATGGAAATGCACAAAAACACGCACACACATACACACTTGCAAAATCAGACACACGCATTGACATGTCGGGCACGGCTTCTTCTGCGGTCTTATGCATTCACTTAGTGGCATCACATTACCGCCGGCAATGCTTATCGCGTTGAAAATATTCGAAGGATATAAATTATTTGCGTTCAATGCACATTTCACATTTCGAATTGCGTATTATTTCTGTTACCACAAATAAATGTAAAGGATATCGATGCGAACGCATACAATTATGCTTAATGAAGAGCAAACAAAAGCTGGCATAACTGTTCGTCTTACGCTTCTGTGTGTGTGTGAGCTTGGAATATTTATCAGCGTAATGCAGTTGCCACAAATTTTAATGAAGGAACACTTTGTAATTTGTATGGGAAATTGTAAAATTTACTGGTTTCTCTGCGAAGCTGTACTATGATATGCGTAGAAGTACCAAAGCAAATGTGCATACCGAATTTTTGTTCTTTACGTATGCGATCTACGATTCCAGAAATGTAAGAATGCCATTTATTTCATATTACATGCTGAGAATTTTTCAATTGAAATTAATATTTGAAAAAGCATTTGCAGAAGAACTAATGGGTGCATAATAAGAAACAACTTCCGAATATGTGATAACTCTTTCAATGTTCAATAAAATCCAAAAAACTATTTTTCACCAGGCCATAATTAAATAAGTTAAAATAAAATAAAATGAAATAAAATAATATAAAATAAAATGAAAGAAATAAAATAAAATAAAATAAAATAAAATAAAATAAAATAAAATAAAATAAAATAAAATAAAATAAAATAAAATAAAATAAAATAAAATAAAATAAAATAAAATAAAATAAAATAAAATAAAATAAAATAAAATAAAATAAAATAAAATAAAATAAAATTAAATAAAATAAAATAAAACAAATAAAATAAAATTTAAAAAAATTAAAAAAAAATAAAATAAAATAAAATAAAATAAAATAAAATAAAATAAAATAAAATAAAATAAAATAAAATAAAATAAAATAAAATAAAATAAAATAAAATAAAATAAAATAAAATAAAATAAAATAAAATAAAATAAAATAAAATAAAATAAAATAAAATAAGATAAAATAAAATAAAATAAAATAAAATAAAATAAAATAAATAAAATAAAATAAAAAATAAAATAAAATAAAAAATAAAATAAAATAAAATAAAATAAAATAAATAAAAATAAAATAAAATAAAATAAAATAAAATAAAATAAAATAAAATAAAATAAAATAAAATAAAATAAAATAAAATAAAATAAAATAAAATAAAATAAAATAAAATAAAATAAAATAAAATAAAAAATAAAATAAAATAAATTAAAATAAAATAAAATAAAATAAAATAAAATAAAATAAAATAAAATAAAATAAAAAATAAAATAAAGTAAAATAAAATTAAATTAAATAAAACCAAATACAACCATACGAGTCACTACAATGTTGTGAGTTCGACTCTCACAATGCCGGGAAGAAAAGTCTATGAAGAGGTGTAATTCCAGTATCATCGAAACATATATCGGCTTGTCTGGTTTCTGCAGCGCGTGGGTAAATTTTTCTCAAAAAAACACATTTTCATACAATCCCGGAAATTGCTTCACAATACCGTCGGTATTTACAGCAATAGACTACAAGTCAAAAGCAAACAAAGAGTTTAAAACAAATAAAATAAAATATAATAAAATAAAATAAAATAAAATAAAATAAAATAAATAAAATAAAAAAGCAAGGAAGTCTAAGTTCGTCTAAACCGAACATTAAATACCCAGCGGTAGTTTTCATATGATTTTCGAAATTTTCTATTGTATACTCCCTATTATGCTAGTATACCTTGTATCAAGTTTCATCGTTCAACCGTAATCAGTTTAAAAGTTATGACCCGTGAAATTTTCAAACATGCCTCCCTGAATGACTAGGGGGTTCATGCTATCAAACTTTATCATTTTAGCCATTTCCATTACCGAATTATGTCAATTTAGGAAGTTTTCGATATCGAAAGTGGGCGTGGTTGGAGGGCGATATTATCCAATTTCATCAGGTACACTCCCAACGATATTGGTATGCTTTGTGCCAAATTTCATCGTTCTACCGTAATCAGTTTAAAAGTTACGACTAGTCGAATTTTCAAATATGTCCCCCTTAAAAGTGGGCGGCGCCACGCCCACTTTAAAAAATTTATCAAAAAATCATTATATAATGACCAGGGGGATTCACCTATAAAATTATATAATTTTTGCCATGTCAATTTATGTGATTTTCGAAACTTTCGATATCGAAAAACGGGGCGTAGTTACCATCTGATTTCGCCCATTTTCAATAGCAACCTACCTTGGCAAGAAAGTAAACTGTATACAAAATTTCATGCAAATATTTCAATTTTTACTCAAGTTATCGTGTACAAGGACAGACGGACACTCGGAATGACAGACGGACGGACATATCTCAATGAACTTTTTTTTAACCTAAGAACTTTCATATATGGAACTCTATATCTATCTCCATCATTTTGTGCCGTTACGTAGAACACAAAATTATAATACCCTTGTACTAGTATTAGTACGCTGGGTATAAAAATGAGAACAAACACCAAGATCAAGCTCAGGCAAGTAACCTACCAAACACTTTAGTAGCATTCATTTTTAAATACAGCAACTGTCACTAAAGTCTTTAAAGGAGTACCACAAAGCGGAAAGTAAAAAAAAAAAATATTTAAATCACTACGTTTCACGTCGTGGAAAGCTTAAATCTTTTCATTTCCCCCCCACCAAAAAAATCAGTAGATGAAGTTCAAAAGCAAGGAAGGTTAAATCTCAGTTAAACATTCAAGTATAACGTCTGCAATGGGGATAACATTGATATGTATGTGAGTGTGAACACGTGTGTGAATTCGACTTTATAATGCGAGTATTCTCGCGCTATTCGTTTCTCATTAGACATTTAACATGTCGTTGAGTTTGAGATTTGCTTTCCGCTTTCTTCCACTCCTCTTTCCGGTTGCACAGCTGGTTTGCACACGTCCTGTTGTGCTTTCAAATTCTATGTTCGAGTCATATTTGGTTTAACGCAAGCAGCGGTTTGCCAGGATGCGGTGGAGCTTTAAAGCGTGCTGATTCATGTATTTTTAAAATTTGAATGTACTTATTTTATATTCTCATACATTTGCAGAGCTCACTTTGTAATACTCCAAAAATTGTTTTCTTTTATTTTGGAGTTCGCGGAAAATGTAGCAAACACTGTAAATAAATGTTTACTAGCACAGAAATGCGTGTACATACATACATATGTACATATATGTGCGAAAAGGGATAGGACAAGGCAACCCCTAAAGGAAAAGGATGGAGAGGGGATTATAAACGGAAAGATAAAAGGGAAAATGAAGGGGAAATGGAATGACAAATTCAATGACATAGGGAAGGAGACGCGAAAGTGGAAATTATGGTATGGTTATGGTATGGTTATGGTATGGTTATGGTATGGTTATGGTATGGTTATGGTATGATTATGGTATGGTTATGGTATGGTTATGGTATGGTTATGGTATGGTTATGGTATGGTTATGGTATGGTTATGGTATGGTTATGGTATGGTTATGGTATGGTTATGGTATGGTTATGGTATGGTTATGGTATGGTTATGGTATGGTTATGGTATGGTTATGGTATGGTTATGGTATGGTTATGGTATGGTTATGGTATGGTTATGGTATGGTTATGGTATGGTTATGGTATGGTTATGGTATGGTTATGGTATGGTTATGGTATGGTTATGGTATGGTTATGGTATGGTTATGGTATGGTTATGGTATGGTTATGGTATGGTTATGGTATGGTTATGGTATGGTTATGGTATGGTTATGGTATGGTTATGGTATGGTTATGGTATGGTTATGGTATGGTTATGGTATGGTTATGGTATGGTTATGGTATGGTTATGGTATGGTTATGGTATGGTTATGGTATGGTTATGGTATGGTTATGGTATGGTTATGGTATGGTTATGGTATGGTTATGGTATGGTTATGGTATGGTTATGGTATGGTTATGGTATGGTTATGGTATGGTTATGGTATGGTTATGGTATGGTTATGGTATGGTTATGGTATGGTTATGGTATGGTTATGGTATGGTTATGGTATGGTTATGGTATGGTTATGGTATGGTTATGGTATGGTTATGGTATGGTTATGGTATGGTTATGGTATGGTTATGGTATGGTTATGGTATAGTTATGGCATGGTTATGGTATGGTATAGTTATGGCATGGTTATGGTATGGTATAGTTATGGTTTAGTTATGGTCATGGTTGTGGGATCGTTGTGGTTATATTTATGGATTTGGTTATGGTTTTAGTTTTGGTTAAGGCTAATGTTGTAGGTCTGATTGTGGTTATGGTTAAGGTTAATGGTATGGGTCTGGTTATTGTTATTATTGTGGTCACGTTTAAGATCAGGAAAAATTGTTTTATTTCCGCTCTCATATGATCTAATTTGGTTTACTACAATGTACCAACATTGTACTGATTTTAAATATACTATTACCCGCCAAGTGAGTGAGTTCAGTCAGTCAGAACGTAACTGAGGCGCCTAAAGAAATGCTACATGCATTCCCATTAACAACAAATAAGCTTTTTCCACAAGCAAAGTTTGCATTCACGCTTCATTAGCTAAACGTGAAAATGTGTCCACATTACAATATGAAATTTATGTATATGAGATATCCAATAACATAAAAAGGGATATCACAATAAAATCAACTATATATAACGTAAAGTTTTGCATATTTCATACTACATAGTGGTAGATTTAGGTGCGTTGGCATTGCTCCATTTATTTTGTTCCAAACTTTTTATATAATAATAAAAAACTTTTTTGCTCTAATGGCGGCTGAATTGATTTGCCATATTGCCACACATAGGTATCACGTTTCTGAAATAAATATTGCGCACGGGTTTTACACTTGTTGCGGCTTAAAACAAGATTTACAACACTTCAGAGGCATGATTCAAACTGTAAGTAGAATTTGTGGTACACTTTATGTACGATACGGTTACGGTTATGGTTATGCGAATCGCCTGGTGATGGTTATAGTTTCTTATACCATTATGTATTATAAATATAGTTTGATTGTGGTTATAGTTATGGCTACGGTTATGTTAATGTTACGGTTATATTTATGGTCACGGATATGGCTACGGTTATGTTTGCGGTTACGGAGAGACACTTCTAACATGAGTATGCTTAGTGCACACACGCTTGACATCCTAATCAAAGAATAATGGGAAAGTGAAAATATGTAGGTGTTTATTTCCAAAAAAAGCACATCTTGACGGGAAATGACTTGCAAACGACATTAAAATAAATTAGCAAATCAAATAAATTGGAGAAATAAATTAGCCTAAAAACAGCGGGTCCTTTTTCAACTCAAACATCAAAGTACACTTTTATATATTAATCTTATTGCATTTCCTTTGAAAATAGCTAACTGCGCCTGCCTCAGGCCTTAATCGTGCAATCAATTCGGTGTGCCACTCATCAAAGGTAAATTACAGGAAATGCAGAAAAAGCAAATATCAACTCAATTTTTTTTAAATAGAGGAAACAATGAATGACGTAGGAAAATCTTACTCAACCAAGTTAAAGTGGAGTGCGCAAAGACAAGTAAGTCGCCGGATGTAAAAATTAATACTAAATTATGGATGTAGGTATTTCTTATGGTTTTAGAAAAATCTTGATTTTATTAAAGTTCAGCGAGTGAAGGATGGATATGGTGTTCGTTAATTACAGTCCACAGTTAAATCGGACGAAAACTCCCAAAACAAGTACAGATGCTCTAGAGTAGTCAATATTGAAATATGGGGGTGGTAAACAGCTTTTGACAGGTTTAAGCATGTAAAACATATCATAATTTTATTGAAAAAATCATTAGGCACATAAAGAAGATTTATTGGAGGTAATCTCCGTGTGTGTATCCATAGCATTACTGCATAACAGCATAACAACATTTATACATACTGACTCAATTGAGTAAGGTTTGCCGATGTGTGCTCTAGAGGCACTTACTACAGTGCTAACATGCGGCTAGTCGAGCATCAGCATAGATTCTGCAAAATGCACAGCTCCACCTGCTGAAGACTATAGGTAAAACATCACCTTCTCTTGATTCTGGAATTGGCACGGTCAACCACACTAAGCTCTCAAGCGAACTTGAGAAAAAGTAGCGACTGTGGCAGATTTCGCCGACTTTAAAGAAAACCGCGACCGAAATGCAGCGGAAATCAGCAGTTAAGTTCCCTATGGGCCGTCATATGAGGGGAAGTGCTTAACGGTCATCAGGCCATAAAGCAAAGTGGCGATCAGATTCGTAGTAGCGATATGAAAAATCTGATGCATCCATCAGCAACGTTTTGTTGGGATGGATGTGGAAAAGCAAACAAAACTGTTAAAAGGGAGTGAAGACAAACAAGTTATTACAAAAACCAGCGGTTGTGGCGACTTCTAGTTCCAAGCGGCCAATAGCTCAAGCATGTAGGAGTGAGTCAGGCAGGCTATGGACACATACACCACCTTAATGTCGCATAAATGCTCCTTTATCAGGTCCAAATTTTACCCTGACACACACAGAAGTCTGGTTCACGCTGTGTTGAATTGGTTTTTGGCGTAGCTGTGTTTAATTGCTTTTGATGAGCCAAATTTTTCAGTAGCAGATGTTGCTAGCAGAGGGCAATCCCCGACCTAACGATGTAACCGAGCAATGGAAGCATATCTCTCACTCATTGCGTACCGCCGCTGAGGCCACTATAGGGTTCCAGCGAGCCCGCAAGAACAACTGGTACGATGAGGAATGCAAAACTGCCTCGAAAAAAAAGGACGCTGCCTACAAGGAGACGTTGCGAACGGGTGCAACCCGCAGTGTATGGCAACAATATCGTGAGGCAAAGAAAGAAGAGAGACTCCTTTTCAGAAAAAAGAAAAGTGAGGCCGAAAGGCGTGAGTGTGAGGAGCTTGAGATGCTGGCTGGCAGGAATGATGCCCGAAAATTCTATGAAAAGATCCGGCGGATGACGGAAGGTTTTAAGACCGGGGCAAGCTCCTCTAAGGACAATAATGGCGACCTGGTAACCGACGTACAAAGTGTACTTAAATTATGGAGGGAGCACTTCTCCTCACTGCTAAATTGCGAGGGAGACGTCGAACCCGATACCCCAATCCCTGACGATGGAAAAGTCGTCCCACCACCTGACTATGATGAAGTGAGGATAGCTATATCCCGGCTCAAAAACAACAAAGCGCCTGGAAAAGACGGACTACCCGCCGAGTTGTTCAAACGCGGAGGCGAAGAGCTGGTAAAAAGCATGCATCAGCTCTTATGCTTTGCCCAATCAACAAGAAAGGCGATCCCGCTAACCGTACCAACTACCGCGGAATTAGTCTTCTTAATATCGCATATAAGGTTCTTTCTAGCGTGTTGTGTGAAAGGCTGAAGCCCATCGTAGACAAGCTGATTGGACCTTATCAGTGTGGCTTTAGACCTGGTAAGTCTACCATCGACCAGATTTTCATGATACGCCAAATCCTGGAGAAGACCCATGATAAGAGAATCGACACTCACCATCTCTTTGTCGATTTTAAAGCCGCTTTTGACAGCGTAAAAAGGAGTTGCCTGTATGCCGCCATGTCTGAATTTGACTTCCCTGCAAAGCTTATACGGCTTTGTCAAATGACGTTGAGCAATACCAACAGCTCCGTCAGAATCGGGAAGGACCTCTCTGAGCCATTTGAAACCAAACGATTTCTTCAATCTGATGCTGGAGAAGATAATTCGAGCAGCAGAGCTAAACCGCAATGGTACAATCTTTTACAAGAGCGTGCAATTGCTGGCGTATGCCGATGATATTGATATCATTGGCCTTAACAACCGCGCCGTAAGCGCTGCCTTCTCTGGACTGGGTAAGGAAGCGAAAAAAGTGGGTCTTGCCGTGAACAAGGACAAGACGAAGTATTTGCTGTCATCAAAGAAAGAATCGGCGCACCTGCGCCTTGGCAGCCATGTCACTGTTGATAGTTACAAATTTGAAACTGTGAGGGACTTCGTCTTTTTGGGAACCAGTATCAACACCGAAAATAATATCAGTCTAGAAATCCAGCGGAGAATCACTCTTGCCAACAAGTGCTACTTTGGACTGAGTAGGCAATTGAGAAGTAAAGTCCTCTCTCGAAGAACAAAGATCATGCTCTATAAGTCCCTCATCATACCTGCCCTGATGTATGGCTCAGATTCATGGACAATGTCAAGAGAAGATGAGATGGCCCTTGGAGTATTTGAGAGAAAAGTTCTCCGGAAGATTTATGGTCCTTCCCGTGATGCCAACGGCGAGTATAGAAGGAAATTTAACGATGAGCTGTACGAGCTCTACGCAGATCTGACCATAGTCCAGCGAATTAAAGCCCAAAGACTCCGCTGGCTGGGCCATGTTATGCGAATGGACAAAGAAGCTCCAGCACAGAAGGTTTTCCTATCGTCGCCTGAATTCGGCAGCAGAGGAAGGGGGAGGCCTCGACTGAGATGGAAACAACAGGTGGAGGATGACTTGAACTCCCTTGGGGTTTCCAATTGATACGTGCTTTGATACGAAACCGCCAAAATCGCTTAGGCGGTTAAGCGCCAATAAATGCTGATGATGAGATGTCGCTGGCGAGCATTAATGTTGTATGGTTCAATGCAATGTTCAAATTGGGTCGTTTTTTTGGATTACATACTAAACGAATAAAAATCTTAACACGTTCGCTGCCATGTGACCCACCGGTGGGTCACACAAGTTTTTCATCAGAGGCCGTGTGCACCACCGGCGGGCATAGGTAATATGATTTTGTATTGATCATTTTAAAGCTGTTTATGAGTAGTACTATCATTTTTTCTTCTTCGCACACGGATAATACTCATATTTTTATTATATAAAAATTCTACAGATGTTATTCTAATATTGTTCGTTTTATTGGTCTTTTAATTCAAGAAGTTTTATTGTACTTAAATAATTAAATAATTTAAATAAACAGGTAGAATTCAGTTCAAAGCTGTATAATTATAAAAATAAAGAGTTATTGGAATAAAATATATAGAAATAAAAAATAAAATAAAACAAGTAAGGAAGTCTAAGTTCGGGTGAACCGAACATTCAATACCCAGCGGTAATTTTAGAGCGGGATAACAATCACTAGGGCCTCTAGGAGGATTTACCTAATTTCCGTTACCGAATTATTTCAATTTAAGTGATTTTCGATATCGAAAGTGGGCATGGTTGGAGGGAGATTTTATCCAATTTCATCAGATATACTCCCAACGATATTAGTATGCGTTGTGCCAAATTTCATCGTTCTATCTTAATCAGTTTAAAAGTTACGACCAGTCAAATTTTCAAAAAACTCCAACCTTAAAAGTGGGCGGTGCCACGCCCATTATAAAAAATGTATGGATAAAACATAAGAGGATGACCAGGGTGATTCACCTATGAAATTATATCATTTTCGCCATTTCAGTTACCGAGATATCTCAATTTGTGTGTTTTTCGACGTTTTCGATATCGAAAGTGGGCATAGTTGGGGGGCGATTTTATCCAATTTCATCGCATATACTCTCAACGATACTAGCATGCCTTGTGCCAAATTTCATCGTTCTATCTTAATCAGTTTAAAACTTACGACCAGTCAAATTTTCGAAAATTCCACCCTTAAAAGTGGGCGGTGCCACGCCCACTATAAAATTTTTTTGGAAAAGTCATAAGAGGATGGCCGGTTGGCTTCACCTATGAAATTACATCATTTTAGCCATTTCAGTTACCGAGATATGTCAATTTGTGTGATTTTCGAAATTTTCGATATCGCCCATTTTCAATAGCAACCTACCTTGGCCAAAGAGTAACCTGTATATAAAATTTCATGCAAATATCTCAATTTTTACTCAAGTTATCGTGTACACAGACGGACGGACGGACAGACGGACGGACATGCCTGATTGAAATCCTCTTTTCAAACTAAGAACTTTCATATATGGAACTCTATATCTATCTCGATTATTTTGTGCCGTTACAAACTACCGTTATGTGAACAAAATTAATATACACTTGTACTAGTACTTGTACGCTGGGTATAATTAAAAATTTGTGACCACCGGTGGGTCACACGGCACTACATATACGAGGTGTGTTCAAAAAGTATCGCGAATTTTGAATTTTCGCTGGTTACGTATATTGGAATTTTTTGTGCCGTTATGTTGGTACTCATGTCTCTCACTTATGCCGACAAGCTCGGCCATTTTGAATGTTCAGTTAATTGTTGACAGCTGCTTTGCTTGCACGTGTTTTGGATCGTCTTCGATTTTTACCTATTCAAAAAAATGGATCAAAGAACCTGTATCCTGTATCCTGGTTTCCACGTCATAACCATAAACCCACGATTCGTCACCAGTTATGACCCTATGGAGCAAATTTGGCACGAGCCAATCGATATGTTAAGGTCCTCAGCAACTTCTCTAACGGTGATTCGACGATTGGCCAATACCATTTTCTCCACTTCATTAATTTTTTCGTCTTTTGTTGAAGTGCTCGGGCGTCCGGCACGCTCTTCGTCGTTCACATCTTCTCGGACTTCTGAGAACACTTTGTAATAACTTAAGTAAAAATTGAGATATTTGCATGAAATTTTATATACAGATTACTCTTTGGCCAAGGTAGGTTGCTATTGAAAATGGGCGAAATCGGATGATAACCACGCCCCCTTTTTCGATATCGAAAATTTCGAAAATCACACAAATTGACATATCTCGGTAACTGAAATGGCTAAAATAATGTAATATCATAGGTGAATCCAACCAGCCATCCTCTTATGATTTTTCCAAAAAAATTGTATAGTGTGCGTGGCACCGCCCACTTTTAAGGTAGATAATATAGATATGGGCAGTAACGAAACATCGATTTTATACAGATTTTCACATGAGGAGTGTTCGTTTCAAACTGTCCAACCATCATTCAGCAATAGAAAGTTTTGTAAAAATCTCAAATTCCCTAAGTCAAGCTTTCGGCAGAATCAGTCCGCCAATACGTCAGCTGCGTCACGTACGTCAATTTTAGAGCAATTTCTACTTTGACGTATCCGTATTATCTGGCGTTACGCATACAAACATCCGCAGTCTACTTTGCTGTCAGTTATTTCGACGTACGTGACGTACGTCACGGATTAATTCTGCTGAACGCTTTATCGTCGAACAGGATTCAGTAGAAATTTGCAGAAAAAACAGCTGTTACGTTTCTGATTGGCTAACAATATGAATTTGCATTAACCTTTAATATCGATGGTAATTAAACGTTGAGACCGTGTGCCAATTCGTTGGAAAAGCCAATTTTGACAGAGCGATGGTAATTTCTGACAGTTATCGTTGTGAGTATGAACGTCAGAATTTAACCCAGCCCAGGGGGTTAGGTCAAATTTGGACAACCAATAATATGAGCACACTGCACACATTATTAAACATTAAAAAAAATATGAGAGAATGCCAAAAAAAGCAATATAAAGGCTGAAAACCATGTAAATTGAAAATTTGTTTAGAGAATATTTCTTTTGCGCGTGCTTTTTCCATACGTCAAAATTTACAACTGGCAAAATTTTCCTTTTCGTTTGGCACAGCAAAATGGAAAATATTTGTACGCCATATGAAATTTGTTCTAACTAATGGTGGCGATATACCAACAGGCTATCATAACCTCTAACGAGATTTTTAGCCGAGCTTCTCTTTCCAACTTGTGGTGTGTTGCTTTTGAGTTTTTCCTACAAGTTGGCGGGACCTACAGTTTTTTGCCGACTCCGAACGGCACTTGCACCGCAAATGAATTTTTTGCTGAGAAGCTTCTCATGGCAGAAATACACCCGGAGAGTTTGCCAAACTACTGCCGAGGGGCGACCCCGTTTAGAAAAATTCTTTTTCTAAATAATTTTTGATGTTACTTTTGCCGGGCATCGAACCGCCACGACTTGGTGTAGAAGGCCGAACACTTAACCGCTACACCACGGCGGCCGTCACCTCATTTTAATCTGACAGAAAATGTTTTCAATTGACACATAACCCGAGAAATGATAAATAAAATAATCGATAGTATCGTCAACGGCCTTCCACCTCCACTGAAAGTTGTAGCTGGCAGCACCAAGGAACTTTTTTTTAAACATGCACTCCGTGGCGACATCTACTGTGAAAGTCAAATCGCGCTGCCACTTTTATTAAATTTGGGTACATTTTTCACAATACATGGGAGTTAAAGCTTTTTTTACACTACACCAAATGCATTGTGCATAAATACATTTTAATATGTGCAGGATGTAAACAAACCGACATTTTAATGTGTGTAGTCAAAAGAAGAGTTCACACTTGGTATTGATACACAATGACCAAATGCGTCACTTTTGGCCAATTTTTTTCGAGACCATTCATCCGCAGATTGAATTCGATCTCCAGATTAGGTCAAATTAAAGTAAATTCGTCTAATTTGGCAAACAAATGTATGCATTTATATTGCGTATTATTCGCATTATATTAAATATTAGTGTTTAGGAACGCCCCTGGTTTAAGATATATTCTGACGTTCATATTCACCACGATAACTGTAAAAATTTACCTCTCACTAAGAAAATTTGCTTTTTTCAGCCAATTGGCACACGGCCTTATTAATCCTCTATTTCGTAAATGCGACCCAGTAATAATACATTTACACCGCACCAAATTTGGGGCTTTTTTCATACTAGAGTTCGCCCAGTGGTAGAAATTCATCCACAAAAGCTTATTTTATTTTCCTACCTTTTTGCTGTTTCTTAACTTTGCCATTCTTTTCATTTTTATTTTTATTTTTGGTTTCTATACCCTCATGCCTTTTCCTCCTTCTTTACACCATTCAGTAATATAGTTTCAATGTTGATAATTATTTATTCTTCTTAGGTAGTCTTCATACGTATTTCTTTCCTTTCCTTTGGTTTCATTTTAATTCCCTTCTTTCTTTCCCTCTTTTCTGTTCTTTTCTTTTATTTTCCATTCTTTTCGTTTCTTTTATTCTCTTACCTGACCTTTCTTTCCATTTCCATTACATTCCTTTTTTCCTTTTATTTTCTTTTTCTTTAATTTCCTTTCGTTTCCATTGCTTTAGTGTCATTTCCCTTAGTTTCCTCTCATTTTATTCATTTTTTCATTTCATTTCTTTTCTTTCATTTTCTTTCACTTTTTTCTTACCTTTCCTTTTCCTGCCTTTCCTTTTCTACCGTTTCCTTACTTTCTGTTTTTCTTTCAGTAACTCCTTTAGTTTTCTTTCTTTTCCATTCATTTCCTTTACTTATTTTTTTAGCTTTTCATTACCTTTCTTTCCTTTATTTTTCATTCTTTTTATTTTCATTTATTTTCCGTACCTTCATCCTCGCTACCTTTTCTTTCCTTTCTTTTTATCTTCTTTCCTTTCATTGACTTTCTCCATATGCCCCTCTTTTCCACTCCTTTACCTACATTACATTTTCTTTTTCCCTTCCTTTTTCTTTTCCATTCCTTTCCTTTCCCTACCTTTATTTTCCTTTTATCCATTCCTTTCCTTTCCCATTCTTTCCCTTATTTTATACTTTTATTTATTTCATTTTGTTTTATTTTTATTTATTTTATATTCTTTCCTTTCCTTTCATTTCCAACGAATTTCTTTTTTTACTTTCAATCGCTTTTATATTTCTTATTTTACTTTTTTTAGTTTTATCTATTTTCCTTTTAATTTTATTTCACTAAGTCTCGCCAGGAAGAGCTTGCGCTTTTTTTTTTTCAAAACATCATGTCTGAGCAAGCATTTCCTTTTCTGAATAGCCACGCACAGATTTTGATTTTGTAAACACTGTTTGTATCTACGATCAATAAAGTTGACGGGCTGGCTCATGTTTATTATTGCTGCCAACAAAACAACTCAACTGCAATGAATGCAAGCACAACAATGCAAGTGTACCTACATACACACATAACAGCGGCTCTATAAAGTGAATGCGTGTTTAGCACTTGTAGTGGTGTGACTTTCAAATCATATTATAATTAATTTTTGGTTTGTTGTCGCACACCCTGCTCGGCGAGACCTATCGATACATATCAAATTTTATATACCTTAGAATTATGGTTATTGCAAAAAAGGGAGAAAACTCTTAAGCATTGCGCATTTATATATAAAAATAGATAAATCTCATTTTCGAAATTTGGAATTCCATCACAATACAAATAAAAAAAAATTATGGGAGATATCTCAGAAGACGGGGATTGGCCTCAGGATCACGAATCTGGAAGCGCTTTTTTAATTTTTTGTTTTAGTGAAATGTTATGGTCAAAAACCCTCAAAATGACCCGGGTCCGATACCAAAATTCGGGCGGAATCTACGGTATTTATGTGCGAAAGACCTTTCTGAGTTGGCGGCCTTCAGCCGCGCTTTTTATAAATAACCCTGGGCTACGCCATCCAAGTCCGGGTACGCATTCTTTTGCGTGTTTTTAGGTATAGCCTAATAAAATTTCAACAACCACAAGAAAACTTGCAACTTTGATTGCAAATATCTCCTCAGAGAAGCAAAATGTTTAAAAAGTGCTTCCGGATTCGTAATCCTCCTGGCGGCAAACCCCGTCTTTTGAGCTATCTCCCATAATTTTAGCTAATTTATTAGCAGTTGACCCCTAAAGGAAACATATACCACGCTTCTTTTATTACTACTCTACAGGTGTTACAACCTTACGGTGGGGCATTTTCTTTCGGTAGCTTTGTGTAACTTTTTAACGAAATTCGTTATTGTCGTTAACATCGATTTTGACAAATTTTGTACAGAAAATTGTGTCAAAATTAACGATTTTTATGTGTCGAACTTCGTTAAAAGTTACAGAAACGACGTGCTGGTAAAAAATTCTTGCAGGGAATGTGAATCCAAATGCAAATGTGTCAGTTTGTCGAACTCTTTTAAATTCGCCAATTTGGGTGCGGTGTAAATGTGCTATTAAGTTGGTGATAACTTCGAATTTCTGGTCTGGCAACACTTTGCTGCACCGATCTAATTAGAATTTGTGCCCAATTTCGGAGTGCATTTGTTAAAAAGCAAATTGTTTTTCCAATTGATAAACAACTCAAATTTAAACTGAAATGGTGTAATTAGGACACAATATAAGTTGCATTTGTAGCGATTAAAGTGTCAAATGCCTTCTAGTGAGCTACAGTCAATAATAACAATGGAGAGCGGTGGGTATCTTTGTGTGTGTGTGACTTTTGCAACGCCTCAGTGAAATATTTTTATTGCAATTTTTGGAATTTGCGATCCTCTCCCGCTGCAATTACTATTGTTAATAATGATCCTACTTTGTGTATTTCATACGTGCACACTATTCATGAAAATTATTAAAATTGCTAAATTTCTAATCACAAAATGTAAAATTCGATTTCTCCTGCATTGCGACGATTACCCTTGAGACAACTTAACCTCAATTTGTGCAAGACCGTAGCTCCGGTGAAATATTGGCAAACTGCTGATTGTAGTTGCATTATTTATGCTAATAGTTTCACCAACGCAATATGGCAACTGGCAGTAAAAGTATTGTTTTGGTTGCATGAAAAATATATCAACATTTTAGAAATTGCGATGTAAACAAACCATTTCTATTTACAGAAACCGTACGCAATGAAGTCAATAAGGAGCGATCCTCCAATGTACATCAGTTGGAAGCAACAGAGAATGCTGCACACGAATTACAAGAAATACGCAAATTGTTGTGGGGCCCACACATACGAATGGATGTGTTTCGTCGTTGGTCGCAAGGTTAGTAATAGACAAAATATAGAATAATGACTCAGTATGGCTATACAAAGGTGGGGCTATTTAAAATTGTACAAAAAATGATGGAAAAATGTCTCATCAACCGGCTATGATGTGCGGATGGCAATCTACTGACTAAAAATAAATAATTGACACGAAAGGAAGGACAACATACCTTGGCAATTAACACTCTTAAGGCAAAGATGTGTTGAAAACATGCACGGATCCTGACACTTTCACCGACAAAGTCCTCGGTCACCTTATTCATGTCTTGGGCAGCGCAAGCAAACATGAAGCTAGAAGTTCAAGTGATGGAACTTTGATTCCGGCTGTCTCCACAAAATCTTGAGAGTAACCATTCATAATTTCCCTGCCCATTCAAAAGCGATTGCTAACAGAGTACAGTCCCGAAACAAAACCCACTAGGCACTTGTTAGCAGCAATTGGCCAGCGGGTCCTACGTCGCTGATGTGGTGTTTGATGTCGGAACTTTATGAACTCGCTAATGTGGTCGTTCGGGCTGGTTGACACTCACTGGTGGAAGTTGCAAGCCTGTTAGAACACCGCACTCTGAGCTGCCACAAGATGTATTTTTATGTCACCTGTACACCACTAACGCAGGGAGGCAAAATGCTCTATGTTTAAGAGCACAGCGAGATGTTGAGTAGGCAAGTTCGGCTTAATAGCTGCAAACCCCTTCATCCTAGCGGCCACTTGCTTGATATAGTTTCCGCAGGGAACCATGTCCGTACGCTTCATGATGAGATGCGCCTCCAAATAAGAAAGCCTTTTATCGATTGGTTCACAGACGGGCCCACCAATATTAACACAGAGTCCGTGAACTTTTTTATCAGCTCCCGTCTGGCAAATGCTACTAAGAAATGCGATCTTCCGAGGGAGATAGGTTAAACTCTTACTTATCCAGACTAAATGTGTGGCCGACATGACACTAACTAACATCAATCTTACTTCGATCCCACGCTTTCGACAATTTAGGGCAATAAGCGTCACATGTCCGCAGGGCTTACGCTTCATTACAACAACAACAACGCCGGTTGATCCATTGGTTCAGGGAGGCCCTCAACTGCATTTACACATAATAGGTGAACTCTTCGTCTGCTCCCGTCTGGCAATAACCGTCCTGTAACAATAAGCACCTCAGGTCTGGTGCCGTAGTACCCGACCTCCCGACGGAGCCCACAGTCACTCGCCTAAACTTCGATGTGTGTACTGTAATATCGATCTGTGTACTGTAATAGTTCGGCTTCTCACGATACAAACTGTATATTCTCCTGCTCCATCTAGCTTACTTTTCTAACCGCAATCTAAGTTTGATCCAACCATTTTGCAATATCTCGTTTCTTTGGACTTCCGTTAGAAGAGCTTGATGACAATTTAGGGCAATAAACGTTACGTCTGGCCAGGCCTACCCTCCGTTACAGCAACAAGTTTTAACTCCCTGCAGAACACAGTTCCGTTAGAATTGGGAAAGACCTTTCCAATTCATTGATGATTTTAAATTGAACAACTACTGTTTCTTTTTGCAGGCTTTGAATTTAGTGATACCGAACCATCCGCTTTGGTGCAAAAAGAGGGTGGACCATGTGCTGTGATAGCGCCTGTACAGGCAAACCTATTGAAAATTCTCATTATGGATACACCAGGCCATTTTCTGAAGGATGTAAGAGAAAGCTAATGTGAATAAGAGCGGAAAATTAAACTAATTTACTAACATCTTTTTTTTTTATCCATATCTTATTTAGCTTACCGAAGATAAATGTCGTCGCCTTTTAATACAGGCTCTCTGTACTATACTAAGCAAATGTCATGCACAACGTTACCGCATTGTTACGCTGCCAATGGAAGCCTGTTCGGAGGCCAAAGAGGTTATCAATACCAGCGACATTCCAAATGTAAAGCTAAGTACAGCTACCTTGGAAGAGGCTGCTACACTACCTGCTGATGCGCCTAGTTTATCAACAGCAGAAACAACAGTATGTGTAGCGAATGCACGTGAAGTCTCATCGGATGCATATCATGAAGGCTTGCAAGTATTAAATTTTGATACTATCGATGCAGTTGACAAATATTATACGGAAAACTGGCAAGTACTCTCTGGACAATATGGTGTAATGCTCTTCCTTTATAGCGTGCTACTTACAAAGGTACACTAGCTAAATTGTCAATCTCATGTCAATTAACATTATTTTATTTTCATTTTGTATAGAACATTGATAATGTTATATCAGAATTATCTGATACATCTGAGCCGCTGATACACAACACCTATGGTTATGGTTCACAAGCACTTATTAATTTAATGTTGACTGGACGTGCTGTTGCACATGTTTGGGATAATGATCAGGATGTTGGTGGTTTAAAATTACGTGGCATTAATGAACAAAGTGATATTGGTTTTATAACATTAATGGAACAAATGCGTTACTGTACTGTTGGCTCGTTTTATAAAAATCCGAAAAATCCGGTTTGGGTGATGGGCTCAGAGACACATTTGACGGGTAGGTGAATTTTCTGCTCTTTGGTTTTTTTATGTTAAAACAAATCTATTTCGTTAAACAGTACTCTTCAGCAATGAACACCGATTGGTGTCGCCTGAGACCCCTTCTGAGTTGGCAAGGCGCGTGTTCAAGTCATACGATCCAGAGGGTAACAATTTCATACCTACCGATGTGTTACAAGATGTATTGGCTGCATTAGATTTGGTGAATGAACTGGAATAGTAAGTGTTTGAAAGAACTTAAAGAAAAAGTTTGAATGAGAGGCTGTAGAGTAGCAAACAACGCTAAACACAGGCCAACGAAAAGTTACTGCATAAAGAGTAGTAGAGTAGAGTTCAATTCGTATCCTGCCATGGACTGGTGCTTCATAAGCAATCATAAATAACTTTGAAAAGACTCTATGTGTAGCTTATACAGTTCAGAAGTGGAATAAACTAAAGCTTTCAGAAACGTGAACTTCAATATTTGGCCTCCGGCCAAAAAAAGATTTTTTTTTTAGATATTAAGACAACGATTAGAGGTAGTTACGCCAAACCTTTGTGGAGTGACCATCTGTGGATGGCACAGGACGGGAATTAGCCGACCGGTATGCCTACCTCGGGCATATTCTAAACTCCTAACCCGCAGGGTGAATAGCTCCTCTCTCTCTTCTCTCTAAAGAGGAGCGTCATCTTCCTCGAGAGATAAGGTCACTCTGGCTGAACTACAGACTGAACCTTGATGTGCCGAATGTATGTCCAGCATGCGGCTCGTCCCCCACAATACCAATCACTTATTTTCTTGCTCTACTGAGCCCACTCTTCTAATACCCATCTCCCTTTGGTGCAACCCTATTGAAACTGCTAGTTTCCTTGGACTCCCGTTAGAAGATATTGATGACAAATTAGGCTCGTCCCCCCATAATACCAACCACTTATTCACTTGCTCTCCGGAGCCTACTCTTCTAACACCCATCTCCCTTTGGTCCAACCCTATTGAAACTGCTAAGTTTCCTTGGACTCCCGTTAGAAGATATTGATGACAATTTAGGCTAAGGGCAGGACTACACCTCGTTACAACAACAACAACCATCTAAAGCTCAAATAACCTAGTCTGTTGAAAGGTCCTGTCAGCAAAGAAAGTAATGTCAGTCGAGAGATTCTGCGGAGAACCACTCTTGTCCGCAAGCGCTTCATCCGACTAAAAAGATCACGCTCCATAAATCTCATCATTTCTGTCCTGATGTACCGTGTTGTTGTTGTTGTTTTTAAGAGCAAAAACACTCCCCGAAGGTTTTGAGGTGTGATGCCGAAATTGATGTACCGTAATTGTGGACCGCCACGACTTGGTGTAGAAGGCCGAACACTTAACCGCTCCACCACAGCGGCCGCCGATGCCCGGCAAAAGTAACATCAAAAATTATTTAGAAAAAGAATTTTTATAAACGGGGTCGCTCTCGGCAATAGTTTGGCAAACTCTCCGGGTGTATTTCTGCCATGAGAAGCTTCTCAGCAAAAAATTCATTTGCTTTGCAAGTGCCGTTCGGAGTCGGCAAAAAACTGTAGGTCCCGCCAACTTGTAGGAAAAACTCAAAAAGCAAAGGCAAAAATCTCGTTAGAGGTTATGATAACCTGTTGGTATATCGCCGCCATTAGTAGTAGTAGTAATTGTGGACCGTGTCCAGCGATGATGAGCTGGTCATGATGGTCATGCCAACACCAAGTATCGAAGGAAATTTATAACGTTGATCTTTATGAGCTTTACCGAGATGTGACCATGGTGCATCGACACCCGGTTTAGGCAGCAGAGGGAAGATAGGCCACGACTCAATGGCTGGAAGTCCCTTGTTATCAGTGAAGAGAAATTAACGGCGTTCTTTGATACGCAAACAAAATTTTGTTTTATTTTCAGTGTCGAAATTATGCAAAAGCGCCTAGATCCAGAAGGTTTACACATAATTCTCTTAAATGCATTTATGGATGAATTTTTTCCGCAAGAACAACGCTCGACACCTGATACATTTGATCTAATGCATTACAACGGCATACCTGGGTCCAATGAAGGCAATAAGGTATCCTTATAATTAAAAAAATATTAATAGTTTATTCATACTAATCCTCTCATTGTCTATTTGCAGGTACGCTACTGTAAAGGTTCAGCCATATTACTTGAAAGTGATCTTAAATCCGTTTGCATCTCGAATCCAATGCTCACATGTTTACAAACAAAGTGGCCAAATATTGAAATCAATTGGCATGATATGAGGATACCATCGTTGAATTGACGAAACATCGCAATTAGCCAATATCAAATGCAATAATGCATAAACCAAACAAACACAAAAGTCGAAAAGCTAATTTAAAAAAAATTAAATAAGAAAAATTAAATTTTTCCCATTTAATCATTTGCTAATCCATACAAGATAAACAAGCAAAGCAATAGAGAAGCTACAGCTGTAATGGTACTAAATTAAAAAAAGTACATGCATACATATTTCTAATGATATTTTAAAAGCACGCACGCACGAGAAACAAACAAGAAAAATAACAAAAATAGTTTCGTTAAAAGCAAACTGCAATATTGATTTTTTTTTGTAATATTTCAACTAATATCTTTTTGAGCACAATTAACGCTTATTTGTCAGTATAATTCCTATTAACTGTACTAAAACAAACAAAAATGTAAAAAAAAAATGAAAAAATGTACAAAAAAAAAAATAGTTTTCAATAAAAAAACGTAAAAAATATACATATTGTTCAAAAATTTCCATTGCAATAGATTAGCAACAGTTTGAGAACTTATTAAATTAAATGCATACATACATAATTAAACCTTACAAAAAATAGCGCTCAAGTAATTAAACAATATTCCTAAAAAAATGAAAGTAGAAAAGAAAATTTAAAATTTATTGAATATCCAATAATAATATAAAAACAGATTTAAAATTTATAGTTTATATAATTAACAAAAGTTTTATTAAAATAACATTTGCAAACACTAATTGTAGTTCATTAATGTAATACATAACATTGGTCTACATAACAATCGTGCGCCCAGCTGTGGAAAAAGGGGTTTTTGGCCCCTATGCTATAAACCACAGTTGACAGCTGAAATTTTACAAACAGTGCGGCAACGAATCGAAAACTCTTGTTTGTAGACCAGTGTAGTAAATAACTAGCAATACACAACAATAAAAAATAAATGAATTTCAGAATTAAAATAGACACAAATACAAAACAAGCCAGCAAAATAAAAAAATAATTGCGAATTTATTTAAAAAATATTACAAATATTTGGAAAATACTAAAAATTTGCTATACCCCGAATGCCATATTACTTATACATACATACATAAATTGTTAATGCTTAAGAAAAAAATTTATTTATTTTTAATTTTTTAAAATTTTTCTACTACTTTCTTTGCGTACTTAATTTGTTAAACGGTTCAAAATTTTATAATTAATACTAAACGATTTTTTCAATTATTTTACAATTCGAAAATTAATTTTGAAATTCGAAAACCGATTTATTTTCAAACTGATTTTTCGAATATAACCTCCCGTTTATATACCTTAACTCTATCTATTTACCAAATTTGTGAACCAAATTTATACCAAAATGTAAATTTTTTTATATTAATTGTATCTATTTTCTGACCTGTAAAATGTAATTATGCAAGTCAGCGTGTTAAAAAAGCACAAATCGATTCATTGTTGCATTTGTATTTATATAACAATTTTGAATTTTAAATTCAGAGTGAATAAAACAAAAATTAAAAATAGCAAATAAAATTAATTAACTTTTAAAGTTATGCAGTTCTTTCGAATTCGATAATATTCAAACATTAATAACGACAAGTAAATGGTATGAAGGGTTTGCAAAACCGAAAATATCAATTTGAAAAATAACTAAAAAAATTTAATAACTGAATAATTATGTTGTGCATATTATCTAAGTCCTAATTAAACATGTATATGAGAAGTAATATAGAAAATAATAATAATAAAAAAGAAAAACACATACATACATACATTTTCTCTTGCGGCTCTACTTTTTATTAGTGAAATGAAAAGGAAAGCTAAGATCGGGCGAAACTGGTGCTGCTTGACTTTTTCAGATATAAAATTTCGAGGTACAGTCAGCCTGAGTTTAGAGGCTGAAAGGGAAGCTTATAAAATATGTTTTTTTTTGTTTTTTGTTTTTTAGTTAAATAACTTTTTTTGATGTTTTTCTAAATTTAGTTGCTTTAGGTATTTGATATTATAGAAAACATTTTAATTTTATTAATTTTGATTTTTATCTTAAATATTGTTTTGCTGTATTTTTTATTTGTTTTTATTAAATTTCATTTTAATTTTTTCTCTTTTATATTATTTTATTTTATTTTTTAAATGCAATTAAAATTTTTTTCTTTATATCTTTTAAAATTTAATTTAAAATTAATTTAATTTTTTTAAATAAATAATTGATTTTCTTTCTGTTTTTTACATTTTTTTGTTTTTGTTTGTTTTTATAAATTTTTTAAATTTAGTTTATATACATACATATATAAAATTTTTTATTTTTTTTAATTTACTATAATTTTATTCAAATTAATTTTCTTTTATTTGTGTATATTAAATTTTTATATTTATTTTGTTTTGCTTATTTTAATTTTTTTAAATATCTTTCTAAATTTAAATTGGTTGTGTTTTTGTTTTTAATATTTTTCTAATTTAAAATTTATTTTAATTTTTAATTAAGTCAATTATTTAAGTAATAAATTTTTTTTAATAAAATTTTTTTCTTTATTTTATTCTATGAAATTCTTTGCTTTTATTTTACTTCATTCTCAATTTTTTTAGTTTTATTTAGTACCAGATAGTAGACCTAAGCGAACCTCCTACCCTTCCGTCTCACATTTTAGAAGATATCTCCGAAACCAGCGGACATATTAAAATTAATCACATTGCGTATGAAAGCGCTCTTCAGCACCTTTCGTTTGATACCCATATTGTACCTAACACATTTTTGGTCACCCCTGGTACACATATTGGTCGATAACTCTGAAACCGGTCGAGTTATCGAAATAAGGGATATCTTAAATTTTAATTAGAAAGTCTACAAATACAATTGTGAAAGTTTCATTAAATTCCATTCAGCAGTCTTCGAGTGATACCGTTACAAACACACAGACAGACAGACAAGCAGAACCAATTTCCATTCTCAACGCCAAAGCAACTATGTAGTTTCGACCAAAAACTATTGCCACTTGCGAACTGCTGACAGTTTCTTCGTTTATTTCAAGTCACTTGGCTTGCAACGCATCAATAGATTTACGTTGTCAACATTGATTTTAAATAATGATCAACATCAGCGTAACAGAGACGTATAATTTGCATGAAATTCTTATGTTATAAAAAAAATATTTCACAGCAAAAAAAAACCCAAAACAAAAAAATACTTGTAAAAGGAAATATGCTGTCACATTTATAACCGATCAAGCGATCAACGCGCATATCCTCTGCTTGCAACACTTTGATTCGCAGCTATAATTCATATTGACGCGATCAACTGTTGAGCCAAAAATGTTGATGTGGGAGGAATTAGGGGTCGAATACATAAAGCTTTGTTAACCTCGCCTGACATTTGCTACCTCAAAACTTTGCGTCGAACTTCAGAGGTATGCTACAATGAACGCCTTGACGCTTCTCTTTTATACATTTGTTTTCGTTATTTATTTCCTTGCATTCAGAGTGTTTTGTTTAATTTATTAATTTAATAGAGAAAAAATGAATTAATTATTATTTTCTCCAACTTTTAATTCTTTAATTAAAGCAAACTCATCAACATCTGATTGTCAAAGCAAGCGAAGCAAGCAAAATTTGAGAGTTTGCCAAATTTCAACCTCACTTCAACTTTGAGGTCTCCAATTTGCCATGCTTGGTTTAAATACGTATACTGAACTTTTCTGTCAAAGTAAAAGTTTGAGGTAAATCCAAAATAAAGCTTTATGTAACTGACCCTTTAGCGCTTCACTCTTGCCTTTGCATTGCAATATTATCTAAGCGTTCTTCTTTTACATGCAAACAATTTGATTTGCATTCCTTTGTGTCACATTCGATGTTCGATCGTTCGTTTTGCTTTTCAGCATTTGCGGTAAGGCATGAAATCGTAATGATGAAGGCTAAAGCTAATTTGTCATTCCCGTAAAATCGGTCAAGACATACCAGTCAGTGATCATGCCAAATTTTTGGGCTTCCATTCATATTTCTTAGCATTGATGTAGTGAGATGCCAAGCAGTTTAGCCACAGGGCTAGATCTAGCAAGTAGTAAGCGCATAGTTTTAGGCGTTCGATATATAAATATATCCCAGGGAACAATAGGTCCTTAGTGAATTTCTTCATTGTCTATTCATCAAGCTCTTCTAACGGAAGTCCAAGGAAACGCGCAGTTTCAACAGGGTTAGACCAGAGGCACATAGGGGTTAGAAGAGTAGGTTCAATTGGACAGTTGAAGAGATGTAGGGTATCATGGGGGGTCCTACCACCTGTGTTTGAAATTGTATCATTCAGTCTGGATAAGTAAGAGACCGAAGCTGTGCCATGGTGACTCTCCTTATGTCTCTCGGGGCGGATCTGTGTCCAAAAGATGACGGTTTGGATGTCCTGGCTTGTGGCTTGAAGGAATTGAAGGCTAAGCATTTCCGCGTGTTCTCTTACATTGAGCAGTTTTGTCTCTTGATGGAGATGAGACTTGTAACTTCGTCCATTTGGTGTTATCCACGTTAGGCGACCATATGGGTGCAGCATAGTCAAAGACTGGTCGGCCAATGGCCTTATATGTAGTCAGCAACGTTTCTTTATCTATTCCCCAAGTACTGCCGACAAGTGACTTGAGGATCTTGGTGCGACCTCGTACCTTTGAGACCATTGCAGACACATGACCAGCAAATGAGAAAGTATTATCCAATGCCACCCCCAATAACTTTGGGTGGTTGACAGTTGGTAGCTTAGTGCCATCAACGAAAATGTCTAATTCATTTCTCATCTGGTGCGTCCATGTCGTAAAAAGCGTCGCCGTGGATTTAGTCGGTGATATTGTCAGATCTCGCTCGGTGAGAAACCTGGAAAGGTCGCAGAAATAATTGTTGATTTTCGCACAGAGTTCATCAGCATAGGGGCCCTTCCCCGTCGCCAATATTGTACACTCGTCGGCATATGAAACGATGGTGACGTCGTCTGGTGGTGGGGAATCTTCGACAGATAGAAGTTAAACAGTGTCGGGGATAGGACACCACCATGTGGCACCCCTTGTCTAATACGTCTAGGATTTGATGTAGCGTTTCTAAAGTTTACCGACGCCTGCCGTCCGTTCAGATAATTAGCGGTCCACCTCTTTAACCGATCAGGGAGTTGTGTCTCAAGAAGATGATGTGTGAGTGTGGCGTGATTGACTGTTTCAAAACCTTTTGACAAGTCTAGTGCCTTTAACACAGTCCTGGGATTTGGTTGTAATACCTCGACCTGACGTCTTGCTAGCTTCACACTTGCTCACCTGTTCTGAACTTCCACTGTTCTACGAATACCCCTTTATTTCTCCGAGTCGCAGCTGCTCATTCCGACCAGGGGCCTTAATTTGAACCAGAGCTGTCTCTTGAATGGTTGTCAGCTTTTTCGTAGTGAAAACCTCAGAGAAAAGTATAATCCTAAATATCCATTATTTCATACAGCCAGAGGTATCCTGACTATGGTGCAGGGCGTTGAGTTTTTAAGATGGGGCGACAGCCACTTTCCAGAGCTATGTATCGAGACGGATGGCAGGCAACGGACCAATATGTTTCACATCTTGCTGGCTTTACACTTGCCCATCTGATCCGAGCTGCCACCTTCCAAGAACATTCTTCGCAGTCCCGATTCGCATCTGCTCATTCCGGCCAGGGTCCTTATTTTGAACCATAGCTGTCCCTTGAATGGATGACTGCTTTTTGGTAGTGGAAGCCTGATGGAAAAGTATTATCCGATTCACTATTCCATCTTCCAGAGCTATAAATCGAGCCGGATGGCAGGCAACGGTTTAAAAACCTGTTTCTTATCAAATATCCGGATATGGTATTAGAGACCTCTTTATAAAACGCCGTTGTCAAAAATTAGGATGCTTTCAAAAAAAGACTAGTTAGGGATCCACACGACACTATAAACAGGTCAAAATAACGTCCAATGCCTTATCTACAGATATGACGAACTTCAACCATACTACCAATTGACTGCAAACAGCTTTGGGAGAGGAGCTAACCGAGGTGAATCGCATCGAATTCTATAAGGGTGAAAACAATTATCGCCGCTGCAGTCAGGGATTGACGGGATCTACAATTGCTTGCCAAATCTGAACGACATCCGCTAAGATGCCTTTGATGGCAGAAATAGATTCGGAGACTACTGCTAAGAGGCGACTCCGTTAAGAAAACATTTTTCAAAAAAATGTTGATATTACTTTTACCGGGATGAATACCCGGAATCTTTGCGTTCATAGGCCGAGCACACCATCTTTATACAACGGCGATCGCTTGCTACTGAGGAAATCATAAATCATCTCGAGTAGAATGAGACATCACGCTGGCAGTCGAACAGGTAAATCGTGTCCTCCCTAACATACCACAGCAACAAATAAATCGTTTGTTAATTACTGTTATGATCAAGGCATACAAAGTTGACACAAAAATTTTCTAGTTGCAATGGGTACTTGGGGTAATCGACAAAATTATTGAATTTTTAATCATCTTTAAGGTCTATAGCGCCATCAAAGCGCAAGTGAAAATAAGTAATAAATTAGGCACTCTTTGGTTGCCACGTGAGCATTCACATTTACATAGGACTCTGTTTTTTTTTTTTTTTTTTTGCAACAACTGCACATGACATACCAACAACAATATTCGTGCACCCACGCCAAATGTAATAAATTTTTACATAAGAAATTGCTTTTATTCTTAATATTTTTTGACTTAATCAAATTGATTTAGACGCTATTAAATCATTGCTTTGGTATTCGCAATAATTTTCAATTTACCTACTTATATGTGTATACATTAGGGTAGGCCAAAAAACAATTCGATTTTCGTTTTTTTTTTTCGAAGGGCAGGCATACATAAACTCGAATTCCGGTATTTGTTTATTTTAGTACCCAACTGATAAAAAAGTTCCTGTAAGTACAATAATGGCGACCTGGGGGGTTACTCTGTATTGCGATGCGAAAGCAAATGCTATTAGCAAGCTGTCAAATCACATACATTTGTTTTGAAATGCGAAAGAAATTTCTTTCGAATCGCAATACCGAGTAGACCCCCTGGTAACCGACGTACAGAGTGTACTTAAATTATGGAGGGAGGACTTCTTCACGATACCCCAATCCTGACTATGCAAAAGTCGTCCCATCACCTGACTATGATGAAGGGAGGATAGCTACATATATCCGGGCTCAAAAACAACAAGGCACCTGGGAAAGGCGGACTACCCGCCGAGCTGTTCAAACACGGAGGCGAAGAGCTGGTAAAAAGCATGCATCAGCTCTTATGCAGAATATGGTCAGGCGAGTGCATGCCTCCGGATTGGAATTTAAGTGTGCTCTGCCCACTCCACAAGAAAGGCGATCCCGCTAACCGCGGAATCAGTCTTCTTAATATCGCATATAAGGTTCTTTCTAGTGTATTGTGTGAAAGTCTGAAGCCCATCGTAGACAAACTGATTGGACCTTATCAGTGTGGCTTTAGATCTGGTAAGTCTACCATCGACCAGATTTTCACGATACGCCAAATCTTGGAGAAGACCCACGATAAAAGAATCGACACACACAATCTCTTTATCGATTTCAAAGCCGCTTTTGACAGCTCAAAAAGAAGTTGCCTGTATGCCGCCATGTCTGAATTTGACTTACCTGCAAAGCTTATACGGCTTTGCCAAATGACGGTGAGCAATACCAACAGCTCCGTCAAAATTAGGAAGCACCTGTCTGAGCCATTTGAAACCAAACGAGGCTTCAGACAGGGCGACTCCTTTTCGTGCGATTTCTTTAAACATCAGGAGAAAATAATTCAAGCAGCAGAGCTAAACCGCAATGGTACAATCTTTTACAAGAGCGTGCAATTGCTGGCGTATGCCGATGATATTGATATTATTGGCCTTTACAACCGCGCCGTAAGCGCTGCCTTCTCAGGACTGGATAAAGAAGCGAAAAAAGTGGGTCTTGCGGTCAACGAGGGCAAGACGAAGTATTTGCTGTCATCAAAGAAAGAATCGGCGCACCTGCGCCTTGGCAGCCACGTCACTGTTGATAGTTACAAATTTGAAACTGTGAGGGACTTCGTCTATTTGGGAACCAGCATTAACACCGAAAATAATATCACTCTAGAAATCCAACGGAGAATCACTCTTGCGAACAAGTGCTACTTTGGACTGAGTAGGCAATTGAGAAGTAAAGTCCTCTCTCGAAGAACAAAGATCACGCTCTATAAGTCTCTCATCATACCTGTCCTGATGTATGGCTCAGATTCATGGACAATGTCAAGAGAAGATGAGATGGCTCTTGGAGTATTTGAGAGAAAAGTTCTCCGGAAGATTTATGGTCCTTCGCGTGATGCCAACGGCGAGTATCGAAGGAAATTTAACGATGAGCTCTACGCAGATCTGACCATAGTCCAGCGAATTAAAGCCCAAAGGCTCCGCTGGCTGGGTCATGTTATGCGAATGGACAAAGAAGCTCCAGCACGGAAGGTTTTCCTATCGAAGCCCGAATTCGGCAGCAGAGGAAGGGGGAGGCCTCGGCTAAGATGGAAACAACAAGTGGAGGATGACTTGAACTCCCTTGGGATTTCCAATTGTCGTCAGTTATCGCTAAAAAGGAATGACTGGCGTGCTTTGATAAGAAAGGGCAAAAATCGCCTAGGTGGCTAAGCGTGAATAAATGACGCAAGCCAAGATTAGATTAGAAACCCAGCTGTTTACCATCAGGCCATCGTGTATTTATGCTTGCCACCGCCTAAATATGTATAGGTATCTGTATAGTTTTTAAGAAGATGTGCTTCATATATTTTTAGAGAAAAACTTATTAATTTTTTCAAAGGGAAATCTTCAAAATTTAAGAAGTTTTCTCTCTTTTACTTTTTTTCCACATTTCTACGGAAATCTTGAGAGGAAATTACAAGTTGTTCTTCCAAATAATAATAAATAACAAACTGGGCGGCCGCCGTGGTGTAGCGGTTAAGTGTTCGGCCTTCTACAGCAAGTTGTGACGGTTCGATGCCCGGCAAAAGTAACATCAAAAATTATTTAGAAAAACAATTTTTCTAAACGGGGTCGCCCCTCGGCAGTAGTTTGGCAAACTCTCCGGGTGTATTTCTGCCATGAGAAGCTTCTCAGCAAAAAATTCATTTGCTTTGCAAGTGCCTTTCGGAGTCGGAAAAAAACTGTAGGTCCCGCCAACTTGTAGGAAAAACTCAAAAGCAACACAGCACAAGTTGGAAAGAGAAGCTCGGCTAAAAATCTCGTTAGAGGTTATGATAATCTGTTGGTGTATCGCCGCCATTAGTTTTTTTTTTTTTTTGTTTCTTCTAAATAACGCAATTAATATAGTTTTTTTTCGTTTCCACTGTTTCGACAACCCCTTTGCACAAAAACTGATCATGAAGACAATCTTATTAATTTTATTAGCTATTTTTGGCTCTGTGTAGGTATATACTTGAAATCTTTTCCTAACATGATTTGATAAAACCCATATACATATAAGATTTGGACCGGAGGAATAAAATTCCGGAAAACATTGTTGACACTGTCAAATTAATCAGGCCGATTCTAAATAATTTCTCACTTTGCGGGTTTTCTCACTCTTATATAATTTTTGAGCAAAAATTTATGAAAAGGTGAAACGGTTCGCACCGGTTCACTTCTGAAAAATTATTTAGAATTGGCATGAATATTGGTAGGATGAAGGCCATTTTGGTAGGTTTTCTGATGGATTTTGGTAGGCAATTTTTTTTTAAAGTGGCAACCCTGATATACGAAACTTGTAGAGCGTTCAATTCCCTGAAAATTGGGGTAATAGTACATCTACACCGCACCAAATTTGTTGAAATTTGCAAATTTGGCGCTTTTTTTCCAAACAAATCTCATTTTCCAAATTTGGAATTCCATCACGTTTGACCTCATTTCGTCGCTCCCACCGAAGACTAACACGGTTGAGTTTTCTGCGTCGAAGACTAATACACTTCGTTCTCTGCGTGGAAGACTAACACTTATTTAGAATTGCCCAGCAAGAACCTTAAATGGTAATTGACGTGTGATAACTTTTGCACTATGCACAGCTGTAAATAACAGCTGTAAATAAGAAGCCTTCTTGACTCTTCTTTTGTCATTAAAGGTGTTTAAATCATCACGGTAATGCAATTTCCTTCGGTGGCTTTTTGTCGTGGTAGCAGATTCCTGCAGAGAACGTGAAGCCAAATGCAAATTTTCCAGTGTAAACAGTGTCGATCTGGCTCATTTGAATTAGCCAAATTTGGTGCGGTTTAAATGTACTATAAAAGTTGGCGGTACGATTTTTTGGTGAGAAGATATATTCATTTTAAAAAAATGTAGTTCCTACAAAAAACATTGCTCCAAGGTGTTACAGAATCTGTATTTTTTGATAATAGAGAGCACTTTGTCGTGCCCTGGTACATATTGGTCGTAGTTTACTCTCCATTGGTGGAATCACCCCTAAAAAGTAAAAAAATCGTTAAATAACTAATTAAATAAATATTCAGCAGTGATATTATCAAATTTTAATGAAAATCCAAGACATCAACAAATTTTAATGGACTGAGACAGCTGCATTTCATTTAATCCATTAATTATTTTTCATGAAATTTACAAGTAAAGTACAACAACAAAAAAAAATTTGGCGTTTAATAGATTTATGTATAATATGGGTAAATATATAACGTAAACAAGCCTTATGTATATTAGACTGAGCCAAATAAAATTGACTTTTTTTTTTTTGCAAATTGTGTTTATATAATTTTTTGAATTTGAAAAAATATTGTTAAAATTGTATGCCTTAATATTAATTTCAAGAGCTCTAAAATTGCCAAACCATTGAGGGCGCTCTATCTCAGAAAGAGTTGCAAATACATAGAGCCTATTGGAAGTTTCGTACATTTTCAGTTGAGATAGGGAGTTTTTGAATAAAATATTGTAGAAGGGCTTTAATGAAAAAAATTTGAAAACAATTTTGAAAAACTTGACTAAAAAAATTATGAAAAAGTTGGCTTTTGAAATAGGGTAAAATTAAATACCTCCACAAAAGGTCTAAGTAAAAATTTCATCAGTCCTTTAAGATTAGTATGGTTTTTTGATTTCACGTTTTTTTTGTTGGAAATTTGCCAAAAACGCTTAAGTCAATGTGACAAAAAGAAAAACTATATTTCCTAAGATCTAATGTAAATAAAACAAACATTTACTAATGTTTGAGTGATACGCGAATTTTATGAAACTAAAGGATACATATGTATATAGTAGTGTCCGACCGAATATTCGGCCAAGTTTCGGTATTCGGCCTATTTGGCTAGTATTTTTTGTTCGGCTTCGGCCTTCGGCTGAAAAGGCCGAATAATAGATGTGATTAGTAAAAAAAAATTTACTGAATTTTACGAGTTTTTGATTTTTTATAACAGAAAATCGTAACTTCCAGGAATATTTTTGTGTTATTTAAAAAAAATTGTTCAAAGTTGTTGTAACTCTTGTGATCCCAGTAATAGTGAAGAATCTTTGGATGAGTCAACTATATCGGATTCCAGTGACCTCTGAGCATTCCATGATAAATCTACAAAGAATTGCGAACGCAAAGCAAAAACTAATACAACTCTTGAATAGAATTAAGCGAATACCTAGATCAACCACTTGTTCTTCGTAGTGTAGTATTCCATTATTGGCATTCCTCCATTTTTTTTTCAATTTAAAAAAGGTTTCAAATAATATTTGACTGCTCCTCCAACGAGTGTGACAACCGAGCAATTATTTAGTACAGCTATACACAGATAGACGGTCAAATCTCCTGGGGGAAAATGCAGATAAACTTCTTTTTCTGGCAAACATTGAACTTTATTTACATTGTTAAAATGCTATTAACATAGAGACTGATTTTTTTTATTTTTGTTTACAACTATGGTCTTCTCTCTAAATTTTTTTTATAAAAAACACAGGAAATTTACACACTATTGTCAAAATTGGAAAATTTTCTTTCAACATTTTTTTCATGAAACATCAAAATGTGTGTGTTTTTATTCTTGCATTTTGCAATTTTGGCAATAGTGTGTTAAATTCTTGTGTTTTTCATGGAACAAATTTCGTTTATTCAAGAAACAAGAATGGTATTCGGCCTCGGTTTCGGTTTTCGGCCGAATAAAGGATTATGCCGAATATTCGGTTACGGTTTCGGCTTCGGGCTAAAATTCAAGTTTCGGTCGGACACTAGTATATAGTGCCTGATTCATACGCATGTACATATGTATATATGTATGTACTTACATGTTTGTACTACTTACGTAAATATATATATATGCACATATATAGGTATTTTAGAACATGCGAAATTTTAAAAATTTATATGTAATCATTTATCAATGCTTTCAAATACATAGGTGTGAGTAGGATGGACAGCGGACAAGTATTTCAACATGTCGCTGGCGTTGTTGTCGGCTCAAATTGATGATTATTAATTGGTTCATTGAAAATTAAAATAAATACTATTATAGGTAATTATTTTGAACATTTGCGTATATCCACTGCTCTCCTTATATCTAGTTTTGCAAAGTCATAACCGGATCGACGGAGCATCTACATTGTGGATAAAGCAAGGTGTTAAGAAGACAAAGAAAAAAATTAGAAACCATAATAGTTGTCCTTTTTATACCCAGCGTACTAGTACTAGTACAAGGGTATTATAATTTTGTCCACGTAACGGTACTACGTAACGGCATAAAATAATCGAAATAGATATATGTAGACTTCCATATATGAAAGCTCTTAGGTTGAAAAGAGGAGTTCATTAAGGCATGTCTGTCCGTTCGTTCGTCTGTCCATGTACATGATAACTTGAGTAAAAATTGAGATATTTGCATTAAATTGTGTATACAGGTTAATTTCTGGCCAAGGTAGGTTGCTATTGAAAATGGGCGAAATCGGATGATAACCATGCCCCCTTTTTCGATATCGAAAATCACATAAATTGACATATATCGGTAGCTGAAATGGCAAAAATTATATACTTTTATAGGTGAATTCCCCTGGTCGTTCTCTTAGGATTTTTCCAA
>CAXKVI010000005.1:70120182-70163171 GCA_964058755.1 Campiglossa producta
GTATGAACCCGGTTCGCTCCGGTACTCCCTTGCGGTACTGCCCGACGGAATTGATTTGGTATGAACACTGGAACCTTCTAGATCATGTCCACCTTGCATCCGTAAGGAAGGAGAAGATGCGTAATGAGAGGTGAGAGGCGTCATATCCTTAGATCAACCATCGAGTTAGCACCTCATTACCTACATATCTATGTGCTTATTAGTCGCCTTTTACGACCGGCATGCCTGCCTCGGGCATATTCTAAACCCCTAACCCGCAGAGGCCCTCTCTGTGTCATGATCAGGTTCTGTTAATGTAATTCACTATTGCACCACGGCAGGCTATAGAAATCCTTCCTGAATGAGAAATATCGCGCTACCCTGCAATAACTATCGCCAGGCCAGGGTTGCTGAACTGACTCATGACCCAGCTGCTCACAAGAAGACTACCACGCTCTGTTCACAAGTTTCAGGCTAGGAGATCGAAGCGACAGCTAACCGGGACCTGGATGAAGCTTATTGTGAAATAGCTTGAGGCGATGGAGATGGAGACATGTCTCCCTGACCGTAGTAGGAATGGAAAGAATCCCATCTATCATATCTTTCTTTGCTGCGACTCATGGAAGACAGTTCCATGATGATGCCGCTTCACCTTGCGCTTTAAATAAAGTTACTGGCAGAAAAGCCTCCTATTTTGGATCCGTCCGTTAAATTTGAAATGTCGAATTTCTGAGAATCTTAAAGTTTGTACCAAAAACTGTCTTGGGACAGATGCATAGCGTTTTAGTTTTAATATGGGAGTCGTTCACATTAAGCAAAATATGGCTGGTGCCGTACGTTCCCTTTTTTCAGAGTCTAAAATTTCGAAGCCTTACTTTTCTTTTGGATGGTGCGTTCGATGGGCGACATATTGCATATGACGCTCAGAACCTCTCTGTGTCATGTTGTTGTTGTTGTTGTTAAGACAAAAATACCACCGAAGGTTTTGCGGAGTGATGTCGAAGTTGAGAGTCGTTGGCCGGATATGAACCCGGTTCGCTCCGGTACTCCATTGCGGTACTGCCCGACGGAATTGATTTGGTATGAACACTGGAACCTTCTAGATCATGTCATCCTTGCATCCGTAAGGAAGGAGAAGATGCGTAATGAGAGGTGAGAGGCAACAACCATCGAGTTAGCACCTCATTACCTACATATGTATGTGCATATTAGTCGCCTTTTACGACCGGCATGCCTGCCTCGGGCATATTCTAAACCCCTAACCCGCCGGGGCCTCTCTGTGTCATGATCAGGGTCTGTTAATGTAATTCACTATTGCACCACGGCAGGCTATAGAAATCCTTCCTGAATGAGAAATATCGCGCTACCCTGCAAGAACTAACGCCAGGCCAGGGTTGCTGAACTGACTCATGACCCAGCTGCTCACAAGAAGACTACCACGCTCTGTTCACAAGTTTCACGCTAGGAGATCGAAGCGACAGCTAACCGGGACCTGGATGAAGCTTATTGTCAAATAGCTTGAGGCGATGGAGATGGAGACATGTCTCCCTGACCGTAGTAGGAATGGAAAGAATCCCATCTATCATATCTCTCTTTGCTGCGACACTCATGGAAGACAGCTCCATGATGAGGACGCTTCACCTTGCGCTTTAAATAAAGTTACTGGCAGAAAAGCCTCCTCCAAAATTTCGCTTTTGACCAGGGTTATTCTAAATTCATCATAGTCCCATCCCTTATTTAAAATCATTTTTATTTGGAAGCAGTTTTTAGTCGTTCCGAAATTTAAACACAACTATTTCTATTGCACTGATAAAGCTTCACAAAAAGTAGCAAATATTTGTGTGTTGAATGACGAAATTGGCCATGTTGAAATCTCTTGCGCACACGCATGACAATTGCAATTAATTTTGCACCACAGCGACTATTTCAAGCATAGCATGGCGGGACTATGCCAACAAATATTAAAATTAAAATTAATTAAAACTGCATACATACATATGCACATGAATGCATGTAAAAGAAAAACAATGCACTGTGGGTCAACAAACCAGATTTTTTAGATAAAGATTCATAAATATCCACAGCTGATCACAAGGACAGAGTTGCCAGCTTTATTGTAGCAGTACCTAGGTAACCGAGCTTGGTCGGGTTTTCGATTTTTCTAACAGTCTTACTTCCAACATTTTTTCCAATATTCTTACTTACCAACATAAACTTTTCAAAATAGATTTCCGAAAAACTATCAAATAGGTGGCAACTTCATAAACCGCCTCAAGTGGCAAATCCAAGAAGATAATCGAGGCCGAATAATAGATGTGTTTAATAACAAAAAATTGACTGAGTTTGACGAGTTTTTGATTTTTTAAAAAACCTTCAAATTTGGATTTTTCTCGACTTTTGTCCCCGAATAAGTTTTATGCCACAAATGGGATCAAAAAAAATTTCCTCTGTCGGAATTGTTTTTATACAAGATAAACTAAATTTATTGGAGTAGTATTTTTTGATATAATGCATGAAGAAAAGGTGGCTCGAGCTCGAGAACTATTGGCTTTACAAAAATAACTATTTTCATTGTCGATGGGGAACTTTGTGACAAATAAATGGTAAAAGAAAAAATTTCTCCGCATACAAAATTTTTGGAAAAAATTCTTGAAAAGTCCATTAGAACTGGTTACCCTTAGAGCAAAAATGCTAGGACCGTATTTTTAGAGAATTTACAGGTCCACAACTTGGGCTCAGGTAGTTTTTCGAAACAATTTACGGGTTTCGAGAAATGTCTAAAAACCTAAAATTTTGACCTTTGACCCCGAATAACTTTTTCGTGCTATTTGTCTATTTTTCAAAAAATTTATATTGGAAACCATGGAAACATACAACGATAGACGAATACGACACCCCTTGTGAATTGCCCAAATGAATTGTTATGAAATAAACAAAAAATCTCTTCTTTTTTTTGTATTCGGCTTCGGCTTCGGTCTTCGGCCGAATATAGGATTATGCCGAATATTCGGATACGGCTTCGGCTTCGGCATAAAATTCCAGTTTCGGTCGGACACTACCAAATATGATCCCAAAGATACCCCAAAATATACAAATCGTCGCTCCCAACGAAGACTAGCACGGTTCAGTTAGCGTGGAAGACTAACACGGTTCGTTGTTTGCGTCGAAGACTAACACACTTCGTTCTCTGCGTGGAAGACTAACACGGGTCAGTTCTATGCGAGCTGTGCTAGTTTTCCACGTCGAAAACTGAAGTGTGTAAGTCTTCGACGCAGAAAACTGAAATGTGTTAGTCTGCCACGCAGAAAAATTTAAGTGTGTTAGTCTTCGACGCAGAAAACTGAACCGTGTTAGTCTTCGGTGGGAGCGCTAAAATGGAGACCGGGCGGCAGCTCTACTTGAAAATATTTTAGTTGGTATGTCGCCGAAAATACCTTTCATTTTATATATTTTACTCATGAAATGAGGAAATTGCTGCAAGACTTGTTGAGACCAGGGGTTTATATGTGCCAAAAAGAAGTAAGACATTAAAAAAATGTGAAACCGTTTGGGACCGGCTTTTGAAAAGGTGTCGGTTTTGTTCTTTTTCATATCAAATTAACGGTTAAGGTTTTCGGTTTTTGGAAAATTATTTGGTTTTAATACGGTTCCGGTTTCGATTTCGGTCGCAGTCCTTGCTAAATATGCAAAATTTTTAGGCATTGCGCCATTCGGGATCCTGGGTTTGTACATTAGATTGGGCAAAAAAAAATGTTTTTTTGTTTTCAAAAATTATATTGATTTTATTTTTCAGAAAGGTAAACAAAGATTACTGTAAAAATTACAGATTTTAAATTCTAGAGGTCTATCATCGCTACTTCAGATTTTAGACTTAGCTTAGCTTAGAGCGACTAAAAAAATCAATGGTGTTTTTTTAAATTTGTGCTTCCAAAAATGGATTCCTAGACACATTTTGAATTTCTCTCCAGATATCAGGTTTTTATCTACAAAAAAAAAAAAAAACCAAATATAAACTTCCCAAAAATTCATAAACTAAATAAAAATCTTCCGATTGTTTAGTCAAAAACTATTGAAATTGGGGTTAACTTAACAACGAATAATCATGTCAAATCATTTTTGTGGAGCAGTTGATTCCCTATGCGAAGCTGAGTTGCTGGATCTCATTGGAATGTTATTTTATGTGGTGGATCCCAAACCCTACGCACCACCACTTTGACGGGAACTCAGATATAAATTGCACTTTTATATAGCAAGTCGCTTGATCCGACACATACGCACCTCCTGATGACAGACGCTGCTGATGTAATCCCCTGACAAGCCTTCTCACATTAGTTTACCACCTAATGGATGTTTAGTGGCTATCCAGAGGATACGTGAGCAATTCCGTGCTTGGACCGCACAGCTTTCTAAAAACTGGATGTGTTATAAAAAGTTGTTATCTAATAAAAGTTCCGAAAATGTATATACAAATATTTAAGGATGCACAGAAGATGGACAGGAGATATCCTAGAAATTGATTTTATAATGTGGGTATCAAATAAAAGGTGTTCATGTGAGCTTGTACGTAGTGTAAGTTTAATCAATACGTCTCAGAGATATCAACCAAAGTATGAATCAATTTTATCTGAACCTTACTTGTTTGAATAACTAAATGTTACTCATACGCCGTGTATGATCTATAAAAAACTCACTATAATTTCAAAATTTCAAGATGCACACAATTATTTGTGCTAGTAAATATATTATTACGCAATCTACTAAACGTCTTTTGAAATCCCAATGTTCTTTTTTCGGGAATACGTTTTTACGATATCCTGGTAAAGGATCCTGTTGTCCGTATAAAAATGCAAAGGTAGAGATTTGTTGCACAGTCCTTTATATACATATATAGGAGATAATTTTTCGAAGTAAAAATCTAAAAAATACAGAATTCATTTGATCACCTTAGTGTATGTATGTATGTAGACGGAGGTGGGAAACAGCCATTAATATTCGCAAATCATTGCAATAAAAGAAGACCAATTTTTCAAATTGGTATTAATACCTATTTGCACTTTTATTTTTACACTTTTTGTAAAGAAATATTTTCGATTCGCTGCAACGAAGTGCAAATTTTAATTAATATAGAAATTTAATTGACAATTTTCGATTTTTGAAATGCATGTAAATTAAAATTCAAAATTTCTGAGATGAGATGACAAATATTTAAAAAGGAAATGCTGTTATGATATGAATAGGAATGTAGTTTGTTTGTGTGCGCATAGGTATATGAAATTTTGAAAACTAACACTTTTAAGTTCGCATGAAAATGTTGACAAATTATTTTTGCATTGGTCAAAGAAACAAAAACGTGACAATAGCAACTAATAATAAAATGTAATTCCCTTTGCGCGCCAAAATAATTGCCAGAAATAACAAATCAAATATGCATATTTAAATGATGATGAATAAACAGTAAAAATATTTAAAAATTAAATAAGTTTTTATTTTTTAATTATTTGCGTCAAAGCAACTCGTGACAAATGCACTAAGCTCTAATATATTAGCAAAACATAGATTATTGCAAGTATTTCAACATATTCGTGAAGGATTTAACACCCAACAAAACCAAAGCAAATTTCATACATGTAAATATGTATGTACTACTTGAATGCACTTTAAGTTGCACAAACAATCTCTAAAAGTGTAAAAATAAATGTATCTTTACATATTACAAATCCCCTATACAACAAATAGTAATCCCATTCAGGCTGCTGTTCAATAGCTCTCTGCCACACACACACACACACACAGCTCACATGAATTTTTCCCATTTATCTACCTCGAATCACAATTTCACGCGCACTTAGCTGGTATGCTGGCGGCAAATTCATAATTCCACATGAGGATCAACACCTTGGCAGCGCTATGAGTGTATGATTTTTTTTATGATATTTGTTATTGTTTTTTGTTGTGTCTATAGCACGCCACTACGTGTTATATCTTGTAGTATCATCTTTATAGAAATATTTGTATAGGCGCCGGTGCATCACATCGCTGATGATCTGTTTGAATACCTATTGCCTCTTTGTAACATCACGCCAATGAACAGTGGGATGAAAGTTTGTTCTGTACCGATTTACTCACTTAGTGGAAGCAGCTACATAAATGTCTAAATGTTAAACAGCAAAGGATCTCAACTCAGTCTTTACTTTGCTTATCCAACGAAGTGGGGCTTATAATCTATTGAGCTATGCCAATATCTGCGTTAAGATCATACAGGTCATATTTAAGCTTTTCTCGGTTCTCGCCGTCCTCATAAGTCTTTCAAAAAACGATTCTGTCGACAGCGTTTGGAAGCATCTCATCAGATGTTGCTACCGTCCAGGCCAATGGAGTCTTAGTACCTGGGTGACCGAGCTCGCTTGGTACTATCAGTTTAGCGCTAACTTAACTTACCGAAAATGATACCAAAATGACCCTAAAATAATCCCAAAAAAATCCTAACATGATCTCAAAAACACCCTTAAATGTTCCCAAAATGGTCCGAAATCCCAAAACCACCAAAAAATGTACCAAAAATGATCCGAAAATGACCCCAAAATTATCCAGAAATGATCCCCATATAATCCCAAATCGCCCCAAAAAGGTCCTCAAATATTCCCAAAATTACCCAAAAATTATCCTGAAATGATCCGAAAATGACCCCAAAATTCTCCAAAATTAATCCAAAATTGAACGTAAATGATTTCAAAATAGCCCCAAAATTATGCCAAACTGACCAATAAATGATCTCGAAATGATCCTAAATTAATCCAAATATGATTCCATAAATATACAATACAAATAAAATACGGTAAAATGGTAACCCGGGGCGGCAACCCTACTTGAAAATATTTTAGTTGGTATGTCGACGAAAATAAATTTCATTTGATACCCATATTGGCATATATAGGTCCATAATTTAAAAAAATTTAGACAGGTGGCAACCCTGTACATTACCCAAGTGGATAGTTTTATAATCAATCATAATATTTCTATGCCAAATTTCGTCCCAATCGGTCAAGGGGTTCTCGAGATAGTGCCGGTAAGGTGGCAACCCTACTTAAAATATTTAAGTTGGCATGTCGCTGAAAATACCCTTCACTTGATACCCAGATTGGCATATCTTGCTACAAAATTAAAAAAAAATGAGATAGGTGGCAACCCCCAAGTGGATAGTCTTAGAATCAACAATACTCTCTATATTCCAAATTCCATCCAAATCGGTCAAGCGGATATACAAAAATACAAGTTTACCTCGTTTAAAGTTATAAGATATATTTAGCAGCAGTAAAGTCGTATTTCGATGAAAAAAGATCACACTCTTAGGTCTCTCATTACACCTGTCCCAACTATGTAGAAAAAAATACGAGATCGCCCTTGAAATATTCAAGGTAAAGGCTCTCCGGAAGATCTCCTGTTCTTCTGTGATGGCAATGCAGAAAGAAGGGAATATGATAGTGAGCTGTAGGAGCTTTACCTAGACATTCATCAAAGCTGGTTCTTCCAGGTTTCACGCGATCAAGAGCTATGCCTAACGTGTCACGCTTCCCCCTAAAACTGCAATTCTCGGTGTAACTCCTCACAAGCGCAGAAACAATTTCATTGTTCGAGAGGCCAAGCAAAAAAATAGCAATTATCCCACTAGGTGCCTAGGCCTGATCTATATTAATGCTTTACATTTAATACATTGTTCCTCATTAAAAAATGGTTGCATAAATATATTTGATTCGAGTTAGATGCTAAAGCATCCATATCCATAAGTTTTCATACAAGGTTTGTGCCCCTTTGATGTTCACGCAAATCTTTAATCCAGCGTATCATCGCCGGCTGTCTTGAATTCAGTTTCCACGACCTGCAATACCTCTATTGAATAGCAAGGTAAGTGAGCGCCCAATGTCGGCATCACCTCTTACGGCAGCTTACAGCAGCTCCTGGTACCTCACTCCTTGTGCACCTTCTTCCAGTCAAGATTACATTTATGTGAATGTCCCATCCGTGCACTCATCGGTAAATCCTGCCTAGGCCTGTGTCACTTGCTACTATACTCAAAGTTTGCTAAGAGAAATATGTGGACCGTCAAAATTCGTCAGCCTCTGGTCTGGGGCGGCTTACGCGAGCCAGGTTGCCTCCATCTAGGAAAACGCGTCAGCCCTTTTAAGATCATGCACCACAATTACAATGGTCTTACTGTTAAGGTCGTAGAACTGACTAGTCTCATGTCTTATAAAGCCTGGAGCTCGCTCAGATCTTCGAACCAGTGTCGGCTATTATATCCGCTCAAATACGACATCAACCCCTAGACACTGAGACTCGACCTTAGAACTTCACGGTTTCGTCGTTCAGTCAGGCGCTGGCGACCTCAATGTAATTAGCATCTACATATCTAGCGTCTTTATATAGCACATTTGCGTTGAGAGATTTTAACGTGTAGCACCACTGAGGCATCCGTACCAAGGGGCCGACAGAGCGGGCAGTTGACAGAACAAATCGCCGATTCGATTTTTTACATCGTAAACTGGGGACGCCCACAGTAGTTGCAGTAGCTTCCGGGAAGCCACTATTGTAAGGCTTCAGGTCCATACATGCCTCTCAGGTCGGATAGAGAGTACCTAGATCAGTAAAACGCGCTAAATTGTTAGAGCACCTAGGGTCCTGCAACTATGGTACACTGTCAAATTCCTGGTATTATTTGTGGCGGCCGCCGTGGTGTAGCGGTTAAGTGTTCGGCCTTCTACACCAAGTCGTGGCGGTTCGATGGCCGGCAAAAGTAATATCAAAAATTGTTTAGAAAAATAATTTTTTTAACGGTGTCGCCCCTCGGCAGTAATTTGGCAAACTCTCCGGGTGTATTTCTGCAATGAGAAGCTTCTCAGCAAAATATTCATTTGCTTTGCAAGTGCCGTTCGAAGTCGGCAAAAAAATTGTAGGTCCCGCCAACTTGTAGGAAAACTCAAAAGCAACACACCACAAGTTGGAAAGAGAAGCTCGGCTAAAAATCTCGTTAGAGGTTATGATAACCTGTTGGTGTATCGCCGCCATTGGTTTTTTTTTTTTTTTTTTTGTGGAAAAAATGTTCAAACAATCCCCACTGTGCAAACGGCCGTACTTCACCTGTGGACTGTGTGAATTAATGCCATGGTGTATGTTTGAGTTGATGCCAACACATTGAGTAGTTGGCTGAGTGGCCATATCGTGGGAGCTGTCAGTGTAATAAGATTGTAATATTGAGGACTAAACATATAAGTATGTATTGGTATTGTGATGTGAGAATAAACATTTCCGAACCGATTACTTCCCTGCATAAAAGTGTGTGATTTATCTCTGAAGAGAATTGTCCTTCTTTAATAAATAACTTAAATAATAAAGTGGATATACATGGCTACCATTGGTGTCCCTATAGGACATGTTCAAACAAATGTGAACAGTATAGCCAATACAAAGTGACTTTGCATCTCATCCCGGAAAATCTTACTTATGGTGGGATTTGCTTGAAATTTACTTGGTAGCCCTTGGCCTATACTAATAATTGAGAGGGTTTTTCTCGGGAAAGTAGAACAGGGACCGACCTATTCAAAAAATTCTAATTTATAACGCGATTTGAGACTCTTTTTTCCTCGGAAAAGTGGATAAAGGACTGATCTCCTCAAAAAATTCCTATATTAATATTTGAGAGTCTTTTTTCTCGGAAAAGTGGACCGGGGACCGATGTGATTAAAATTTGCTACATTGGTTGCTAACATTCATATATACTTTATTCCTTTTTCCCTCAAAATTAGGATAGGGATGGGAAGTGGTATAAGGAGAGGGAAGGATAGAGGGAGAGGACTTATAATATATAGCGCATTTGCACTACTTAGGAGGTTCCTTAAAGTTGAGTTGCTTGGGGTAAAATGTTGATTTAATCCCATCCTGAGGCCAGATTCAAGTACTCCAAAATCCGAATTGACTGTTCGAAAACAGACTTTTTCAATCCTAGTTTAGGATTTCTGTTGCGAAAAACGCTTACTCATGCCTCGGTCTTTAAAGCTCAGGAAACTCAGATTCTCGTTGACATTGTGAAGAGTTGAGCGAGAGGCAGGTGCTTAAAAGTCTGCAGTGACGTCTCTTCACGACTTCGAATTGCTTTACCAATAAAAAATTGCAGCTTAATATATTGCTAGATATTTATGTATAACGGTGAACCACCTGGCCATGGTAGGCTCTGAGCGTGGGTTAAGTTAAGTAGATGGAACTGAATATGGATTTTGGGATTTGTGACAGGTCCGGTTGCATACAAGGTATAAAAAGCATGTCTCATCGGCTTCGAGGAGTATGAGGTCGATGTGTAAGAAGACAATGTGCGAGGCTACTTAGGACCATTAACCTCTACGTTCGCACTCTTTAAATACCGTCCTTTCCTAGAGGAAAGAATGGATCATGGATTGATCGAAGTTCTAAGTGAAAGATGGCCGTCTGATATTTTCCACAAGTACAAGCTGTCCGAGCATTGAAGAGTCTCCCATCGAAAATAGCAGTAATAGAGGAGGCAATGGATGCGGTGCTATCTAGTGCTACTGCGGTTAGAGTCAGCCAAAGGGCTAATGCGGCTCTGAGGTAAACCATGAGGGGGTGGTCTTGGAATGCTGTCTAGGTCAGCCTTATGCGAAGTAATATCGTAGAGATTTCCAATTTAATTAATGATCACCGTTATTTTATGCGTTTTCGCAACGGTCCTCTAGGCAGATTTTCTTAGTGCGCCACTTATAAAAGAGGTGGCAGCAACTGATCCCAACTTGTATAATCCCTAAAATACATCACATCACTAATCCCCCTGTAACGATTTATATCACACTCTATTTGAATCGAATTAAAGTCAAATTAAGCTACTTGAAAATGATTTCGCTCACATGTTCGCACTCTCGCGCTCAACAAATCCATACAAATGCTGTTGATCAACGTTGTCGTAGTGTTGGTTGGATCTCGATAGTATTCGCAACGTCATTTATTTTGAGATCAAGCAAAATTCACAAAGATTTTCGAAAATAATTTGTCGATTCGCGAATAAAAGCGTTGTAAACTGGAAAAAGGCGACAGTTTGCTAAGAGCTACGTAGCGCGAAATATTAAAAGAAGAAGCAGAGAAACTGTGAAGAAAAACAGCAAATAAATTTTAATGGATTAAGCAAATGAAGACGTGCGCAAAAAAATAAAAAGTGAAAAATTTATGAAAAATAATAATAAAATTTATTATTTTATGCAAATTTAAGCAAAAAATTTAAGTGAATTTGCGAAGCCGTGACTGTGAACTAGAATAACTAATATAGTTTTTTTGGAAAATATAAACAAAAATATTTAATAAAAAAAATTTAAGTGAATTCTACAACTCTGTGACTGTGAACTAAAGTAACTAAAAAAATTAGTTAACCCTCCATCGACAATTATGATTTGTCCGAAGCGCACAGCAGAGTTAGTTGCTCTACATTTAGCGCCCTTCAAGGACACAGAACCTGCTTGGGTGGTTGGTGTTTCGAAAATCGCAGGACGTGGCATATTTGCGACGCGCGACCTTAAACGCGGTGATGTGATTTTTCGTGACAGTGCGTTACTGATCGGTCCAGCGGCGCGCGCCGAGGATACGCTCAATTCGTGTTCGATTTGTTTTAAAAGGCTACCCGATACAAAGTTTATGTGTCGTCAAGGTTGTGGTTTGCCTGTTTGTTCGATGTGCGGTAAAAAACAACAACATAAAATCGATTGTCAACAATTTCAATCATGGAAGCCTTGTGAACCGGATGTGGCGACATCTTTGCTAATACGTTTGTTAAGTGTTGCACGCGCCATCAATTTGACAAAGGATCAACGTGAACTCATCTATGCTCTGCAAGCCAATTTGGATAATAATCATCGTACCGAAGTGCGAAATGCAGCTAAAGCGTTTAATGAATTCCCAATTGATAAGAAAATAATTGAAATCATGAATCGTACTGTAGCTGTATTGCGTACTAACGGTTTTGATGAGGGCTACGATCGCACCAATGACAATCAACAATTTCTGCATCGTGCTCTATATCCATTGTTTGCTCTTATGAATCACGATTGTGTTGCCAATTCATATTATACCTTCGAGGAAAAGACCCATAATATGGTGGTACGCGCTTCAGTGGATATAGCAGCTGGTGCCGAAATTACAACGACGTATACGAAATTGTTCACGAATAATATTGCTCGTTATTTGTTTTTGAAAATGAAGAAAGGATTCACGTGCAAGTGTTCGAGATGCACCGATCCAACAGTAAGTGTATTTCTAGCAAGGACCGCAAATAACGATTCTTTTTCTTTACTCAAGAATGAGGATTTTTTTGACAAAAATTCAAAACTTGAAATTAAACCAATAAGCCTCTGTCTCTAGAGTCCCTGACGTTGAACTAAATGGCGGAAAGGGGTATTCAATGGTACAACTGAAAATGAAGGCACTAATCTCTACCTATAATAGAACTATAACAGTAAATTGCAGATTAATAAAAAAGGGCCCAGAACTCAAGAGTTATAAAGCTCTTTACTGAAAACTGTAAAGCCGGAACTCCGCATAGTTCAAGATATATGCTATTTTGAGTCTTATTATAAAAAATCAAATAATCCTCTTTCTTGAGCAAAGGAAAATAATAATAATTATTATCGGTCCTTTATTTTAAATTACCTAGGTCATTTCTACCGATTTTAATTGAAATCATCAGCGCAGGTCAGGATATTTTTAAACAGACTTTTAAAATTATTGGGGCTCTCTTCTTTCTCTTCTGCAAAATGAGGTATCGTTTATAAAGCTGCTGTGCAATATGTAGAATAGAGCGTATCACGGTGTAAGGAGGAAAAAAAGTTGAAAATGTTCCCCCCCAGTTTGAGCACTTACCTTATGAGGTTTTAAAAATATTTTTTTTTCTCACCCTGTAGAAACAGCGAAATTTTTTGTGTTCTAGAATTTCTATATTTTACGTTCGATTTTCAAAGTGATACACTTTTAGAAAGTTATTCACCAAGGCAATATTTCATCCATAGAAACTTTTAGCCCATCATGCCAACTTTTTATTCTATTTTTACTAAAACCGACACCCTGTATTTGACAAAAAAAAAAAAATGTTTCCTGAAAACTAAGAAAAAATAATGAGGAAATAAATGTAATGCATTTATGCTAAATCTTTCCTTGACTCTAATTTGCTTTAACGTTCTCGGCTACTTAGTTTAGCGAATATATGTATAACCTAGGCGTTCCTCGTCGGCAAGTTCTGTACAAGAAACACTTACTACGTGAACAAATCGCTTAGTATATTGAGAATGGCATAGAAAATCTAAGGCTAGGCTAGGAATGTCCCTTGACAGCCAATAAAAAGTCTGAACTTATACAAAAAAAGTTATATTTTTCTCAAACTAAAAATTCTAAATAAAACAAACCAATTTTCTCAATGTACTTACTTACTTAAAATAGCCTTTAACCGCCTAGGTGATTCAGGTCCAGCATGTTACTCAGGTCGGTTCTTTGTTGAGGCACCGCGTGTTCTCAGATCTGCCTCCACTTGGTCCTGTAATCGGTGTGGTGGTCTCCCTCTTCCTCTACTTCCACCGTCGGGTGCCGATAAGAGTACCACGCGTCCTAGCCAGCGAAGCCGCGGAGTTTTAATTCGCTGAACTATGACGACGTCTGCGTAAAGCTCATACAGCTCATCATTACCACCAACTTTTATGGGTCCATAAATCTTTCGAAGAATTTTTCTCTCTAATACTCCCAAAGCCGCCTCATCAGATGCTGTCGATGTCCATGCTTCTGCACCATATAGTTAGCAGGACGGGTACGATAAGTGACTTATAGAGTGTTGTTTTTGTTCGTCGAGAGAGAACTTTACTTCTCAATTGCCTATTCAGCCCAAAGTAGCATTTGTTTGCGAGAGTTATCCTTCGATGGATTTCCAGGCTTACATTTTGGTTGGAATTAATGCTGCTTAGAGGTTTACAAAGTCCTTTACTATCTCGAAATTATGGCTGCCAATAGTGGTGTTGTTGTCAAGACGCGAATGCGCTGACTCTTTTCTTGATGAAAGCAGGTACTTCGTTTTACCTTCGTTCACCACCAAACCCATTTTTCCGCTTTTTTTTCTAATTTGGAGTACGCAGAAGTTACGGCGCGATTAATTCTGCAACTTTTTTTCTCAAGATACGGTGTAAGAAAACCGGCGGTTTATTTGACAGTTCTGTCTGATAAAGTTCCGCTTAGCGCACTTTAGGAATGAAAGTAGATTTAAAAAAATTGTATGCGAAATTTTTTTGGATTTTGGTGAAAATACTTTTCCTGTGGAAGGTTTTCAGCCCTTAGGTTTTTTTTTTGTTAGTCGAGATCTATTTTTAAGTAAGTTTTTATTTTCGCTGCCAGTTTCATAAATGAGTTTTTGTACTTAAGTTTCTTCGATATGTATTTTTTTTTTTAACTTTCCACAATCCACAAAAAGGTGGCTCCGGCGGATGTCTAATTTGACAAGACTATTTTCAGCAACTTATTTTCGCTATTCTGAAACATAAAATCAATATAATTTTCAAAAATACAATTTTTTTACCTTTGGTACATGCACATTTATCAGAGACCGCATATAACAGTTACTTTTTTAGCATAAATTAGTTATACCAGTTATTTTTTATTTGTTTTATTTTGATAAACATTTTGTCCTTTTTAATAGTCCGGTCAAATAACACTTTTGAAATAACAAAAAATCCGACAGAGCCAAATTTTTGTAGAGTTAGGTTTGCCGTCAGAAAGAAAACTTCAAAAGTCCCCATCGATCATATGTGTACAAACTTTTTTTTTTTTTTTATGGTAACAAACTTTTTCATGAGATCGATGGAGACTTTTGAAGTTTTCTTTCTAAAGGTGAACTTAAGCTCTCTACAAAAATTCCGATGTTTGTTATATAACCCCTATTAGTCTATTTTGACCGGACTATACGTTCGATTACAAATTAATAGCTGTGTTTTACAACCGAAATGAAAAAAAAAATTAAAAAAAAAAAACAAGTAAGGAAGTCTAAGTTCGGGTAAACCGAACATTAAATACCCAGCGGTAGTTTTCATATGATTTTCGAAACTTTCCAATTCTGAAGTGGACGTGGGTGGGAAGTGATTTCGTCCAATTACACGGTTAAAAATTTGAACCTAAATTTTTTTGAACTACCAAACCAAATTTGAATTCAAATTCAATCTAGACCAGTTCTCATGAAAACTGGCTAAATGAATCGGGTTTCAATTATAAACCAGAAATTTTTTAACAATTCTTTAAAGTTAAAATAAATTTGTTGTCCGTTGGCGGGAATTCGAACCAAGACTCCCCGCATCATGCCCGCCTGCTCTACCACTAAAGCTACATCGCACACATAATTGTTGTTGGCAAAATTCAATCTTGAATGAGCTTTCAAAAATAAATTTGAATTTTCAAACCCAAAAGTTTAAATTTTAGACGGAACAGTCTTAATTTTCAAACCAAAAAGTTTTAATTTTAAACCGAAAGGTTTTAAGAATAAAATAAAACGAAAAAAATGTGGCAGTTGGCAGGATGCGAACGACAACGCCCAGGAGTCACAGCCGACTGCTCTACCACTGAGCTATGACGTACATGAAGTTTTTTTCAACCTAAGAACTTTCATATATGGAACTCTGTATCTATTTCGATCATTTGGGCCTTTACGTTGGTACCGTTATTGGACAAAATTTTGTTTTTTAAACTATTTAGAATTTATCATGGATACCACTTCAATAGTGATTTATCAAAAATGCATTGATGGAACAGGATTATCAGTTTTTATTTAGTGTGGTATCAATAACTATGGATGTTCGATCCATAGATTTCCCTCCGTGTACAGAAAGAAAGTTAATGAAACACATAAAGGGCTCAATTCCAACGCTACGTTATCATGAAGTGGAAAGTAATGCAATCACTAACTACGATTATCGATTCTCACTTTATTTTAAGTCTTCATGGAGATGTGAAATATCGCGGATAAAAATTCAAGCTTTTCCGCGAATTTAATCCTTTTAGAGTAAATTTTAAAATTTATCTGCTCTACTAAAATATTTTTTCATACATACAAAATTTTTGTTTATAGTGAAAATTAAAGGATAGATGAAAAAAGGCCGTTAAATAAATTAGTTAAGTTTACCAACGCAGTTTTAATTGTTATTTAGTAATAAAGAAATTAAAAAGTAAAATCATGAACAAAATGAAAAGATTTTTTCTACTTTCTGATCAAGCAGAGCCGTCGTCAAACCCCAGAGCACTATTTGTATAAAGCTTTTCCACGCAAGGCGGGAGTTTGTTGACTCGAAGGCGTAGAACTTTGAATCTTCTCACTTTGACTTTACTATACTAGACACACTCTACCCACTACCGACTTGTATATGACCCCGAAAAACCTAATAAAGCCCTAAGAAATTTCAAAACATTTAAAAAATTGTCTTACATTTGTATGACAGGCCCATAATATGCAAACAGATTAAAACTAAATATTTTACTTATTTGAAGTAAATATTCATCCAATTAGCCTTGGCCATGATCTTAACTCATTCGTTAATTCTGCAGTTTGTTTCTGGGTTCGTGAGGCGCCATATTATTACCTATTTGTAATAATTTATAGTAATTCTAATTATTGATTTGTCACATGTGCGTGTAGTATAGCTGTCTAAGGGTTTTGTATATATGTGTGCATATAACCATAAAGAATTTATGGTCATTAACATCAAATTCACAACGTAAATAAAAACATAAATATAAATTAAAAACAAAATAAAAAACTTAAATACTGGCAAAAATAGAAGCACTTATTGGTGTTAGGGATGTTGCGAATATCCGCATTGGTATTTAAATCGGAACTACCGCACTTATTTTTGAATTGAGATTAGCTGTTATTTCAATTTCTGCTTTACTATTTACCTCGGTTTTAGAATACATTCCTTTTCTACTATTCTTTTCTGTTTGATTCCCATCTTTATTGAGAATATCCCATATAATACAAGTTTGGTACAGTCTTGTGTCACTTTACTGTTGTGCCCTTCTTTCGATTGTGATATCGTCAATCTTTGAGATTCTCACACCAATGGTGTCTTTCAACACATACCACAAATTGGAATAGTTGACAATAAAATAAATTTGAATTGGATTGAAATATGCAGTATACATACATATGTATATCGGATTTAGGTATAGCGCTAGAAGAGAGAGCACGAAAGACGAAGTGATTCACAGTCTTTTTAACCACTTGTTTTAATCGAACATTCCAATGAAATTTGGTAGCTAATGAGATGAGAATATTTGCCTAGACTTTTGGCAATGCATGAGAAAATATGAAAATTTGAAATATGTATAAACTGACGGAAGAAATTATATAATTCATAATATACATGTTCAGACAGGTATGTTTTTGTTTTTTAGCAACAAAATTGTAATTTTTCCGGGCTGAAAGAAGATGCGCATGAATGAAGGAAAGTGTTATAGACTAAGTGAAAAATTCGCAACCCTCTCTAATAGACGTATTTATCTGGGTGGAGCACCTCATCTGCTTTAAGCGGCGCGAGAACACGCTTTTTGGGAATTTCCTACCTGGATAGCCTACTCCAGGTCGCAGAGCTGGGCGTAAAGGACTTGATGGCCTTCATTACGTCATCTAGATGGTTCGAGCAGGAGTTACGGTGTCGTGTGTAATGGGGTGTGGTTGTATAGCTTCGCAAGCAGCCCCAGCTGTGCGACCTTGCTCAATACCGACTCTGGCGTCCTCGTTTGTGCACTCTGGGCAACGTGAGCTATCTACATAGGTTCACGGCGGAAAGAGAACGAGCCCCGGTGGGCCCTCTGACCGAGGACTAAGCAGCTTGCTATACAAATGTGTGAACTTTCTTTCCTAAAATCCCGAAGAGGGGTTGTGCGCTGGGACTCGTCACGTAAACAATTAATTCTAATGAAACGGAAAAACACAAAGCTTCCTATGAGAACCCCCTTTAATGTAAACGACCCCGCAAACCGAATAAAGGACAATGAGATGGATATTACGGAATGTACGGACCCCTTCAAGAAGAGTACCGCTGCCCGGTTTGTAGATACCCTCGTTTCTGCAAAGGCTGACATCACCGCCTTACAGGAAATGGAATGGTCGGGACAAGGCAAGACGACCATCGGGCCTTGTGCCGTCTACTACAGAGACCAGACACACGGCAAAGTGTGTGATGTAGGATTTGTGGTCGGAAAGACACTGTGCCGCCAAGTACTAGCGTTCACCCCCGTGGAAGAGCGTCTAGGAGCAATCCGCATCAAGGCGAGATTCTTCGACATAACATGTATCTATACGCCCACTGAGGATACCGAAGACGCGTAAAAGGAGCCTTTCTACGATAAACTTGGACAGACGCTGCCCACAACACGATATGCAAATCGTGTTCGGCGACTTTAATGAAAAGGCGGGCAGAAAGGAGTCTTAGATCCTACAGTTGGAAAATTTTGGCACTTGGTTGATTGACTATGCTGCTGCTCGAATACACACCAGGCAACCTGGCAGTCAAATGATCAAAGAGCATGAAACCAGATTGATCATATCTTGATCGAGGGCAGACATAGCTCCGCCGTTCTGGACGGTGCAACCAAGATACGCACACGGTTGTTGCAGCGAAGAATGTGCGCACAGTAACGGAAAGAAAGCTTATCGTCGAGAAGCTGCACAGCACACAGACAGCTGCTTCGTCCTCGACCTAACGATGCAACCGAGTAATGGAACCTATTTCTCACTTATTACATACCGCCGCTGAGACAACTGTAGGGTATCAGCGAGCCCGCAAGAACAATTGGTATGATGCAAAATGTAGTACTACCTCGGAAAGAAAGGACGCTGCCTACCGGGTGAACGGGCGCAACCCGTAGTGTATAGCACCGCATTCTGAGGTGAAGAAGGAAGAGGGGCGCCTCTTCAGAAAAAAGAAACGTGAAGACTAAAGGGGTGAGGAGATTTAGATCCTGGATGGAAGGTTTTAGGACAAAGTTTCTGCAAGGATGATAATGGCGTCCTGGTAACCGACGTACAGATGGTACTTAAAATATGGAGGGAGCACTTCTCACTGCTAAATTACGAGGTAGATGTCGAACCCGATACCCCCATCTCTGGCGTCCCATCACCTGACAATGATGCAGTGAGGATAGCTATATTCCGGATAAGACGAAGTATTCGCTGTCACCAAAGAACGAATCGGCGCACTTACGCTTTGGAAGCCATGACATGTTGAAAGTTACAAATTTGACTTCGTCAATTTGGGAACCAGCATTTAGTCTAGAAATCCAACGGAGAATCACTCTTGCGAACAAGTGCGACTTCGGACTGTGTAGGCAATTGAAAAGTAAAGTCCTCTCTTGAAAAAACAAAGATCACGTTCTATAAGTCCCTCATCATACCTGTCCTGATGTATGACTCAGATTCATGGGCAATGTCAAGAGAAGATGAGATGACCCTTGGAGAATTCGGGAGAAAGGTTCATGTAATGCGATGGGACAAAGAAGTTCCAGCCGAGGGAGTTTTCCTGTCGTCACCCGAATTCGACAGCAGAGGAAGGGGAGGCCTCGACTGAGATGGAAACAAACAAATGGCTGATGACTTGAACTCCCTTGCGGCCTCCAATTGGCGTCAGTTATCGCCGAAAAGGACTAGCTGGCGTACTTTGATGGGCAACGGCCAAAATCGCTTAGGCGGTTAAGCGCCAATAAATGATGATGATGACATAAACAAATTCTTCCACTCTACAAGGCTCACTTTGAATGCTCATTTAATTACTTAAGTAAAATCGAAACAGCTGTGTTTTTGTGGATTTTGTCGGTGCTGCACTTGTGTACATATTAATGTGTGTCTGCATATTTTTGTTTACAACTAAAATCCGAGCGACAGACAAAATTTGGAAAATACAAAATGGAATGAAAAAATAATATCACAACAAAAACAATGTAAATAAGCGTGGGCCACTCACACCGCCTTCATCTACGCCTAACTGATGGAATGAGTTATTGCTTTCGACTTGTTGCTATTGGTTCTTGAACTTGGGCTATGGGGAAATAATTGGCGCACGCCAAGTGAGCACTTGTCATTGCAATCTGTCTCGTTAACAGGCAGTTGTTGTTATACTTAGTAGTGCTTGTTGTTGTTGTTGTTGTTGTTAACAATGCATTGCCCTGTTTAGAGTGTATGATCATTCCGAAGATCTTCATCAAGCTCTTCTAAGGGGAGTCCAAGGAAACGTGCAGTTTCAACAGGGTTTGTCCAGGGGGACAGAGGGGTTAGAAGAGTAGGTTCAGATGAACAATTGAAGAGATGTAGAGTATCATGGGGGGTCCTACCATATGCAGGGCATGTGTTTGAGATTGTATCATTAAGTCTGGATAAGTAGGAGTTTAACCTTACACAGTAGCAGTTCTGATGGCAGTATTTTGGCAGACTTGTACCTTCGTCCAGTTGGTGTTATGTACATTAGGCGACCATATGGGTGCAGCATAGTCAAAGACTGGTCGGCCAATGGCCTTATATGTAGTCAGCAACTTTTCTTTGTCTTTTCCCCTGCCGGCAAGTGACGTGAGGATCTTGTTGCGACCACGTACCTTTGAGACCATTGCAGACACATGACCAGCAAATGAGAAAGTATTATCCAGTGTCACCCCTAATAACTAGCTTAGTGCCATCAACGAAAATGTCTAATTCATTTCTCACCTGGTGCGTCCATGTCGCGAAAAGCGTCGCCGTTGATTTAGTCGGAGATATCGTCAGATCTCGCTCAGTAAAAACCCTGGAAAGGTCGCAGAGGTAACCGTTGATTTTCGCACAGAGTTCATCAGTATAGGGGCCCTTCCCCGTCGCCATTATTGTACAGTCGTCGGCATATGAAACGACGGTGACGCCGTCTGGTGGTGGGGGCATCTTCGATAGATAGAAGTTAAACAGTGTCGGGGATAGGACACCACCCTGTGGCACCCCCTGTCTAATACGTCTAGGTTTTGATGTTGCGTTTCTAAAGTTAACCGACGCCTGCCGACCATTCAAATAATTAGCGGTCCATGTCTTTAACCCATCAGGTATCTGTGTTTCAAAGAGATCTTGTATGAGAGTGGCATGGTTGACTGTGTCAAAAGCTTTCGACAGGTCAAGTGCCACTAACACAGTCCTGTGATTTGGTTGGTTTTGATTTAGGCCGCTATTTATTTGTTTTGTAATGGCATTGAGTGCGGTGGTGGTGCTGTGCAGCTTACGGAAGCCATGTTGATGACTAGCCAGGTGCAGATTTGCAGTATAATAAGGGAGCAAAATGGACTCTAGCGTCTTCACTACCGGCGACAAAAGTGATATAGGGCGATATGAATCGCCTATGTTTGCCGGCTTTCTAGGTTTTAGTAATGGAACCACTCTCGCCTTTTTCCATATTTCAGGAATGACGAAAGTGTTCAGTGAAAGACTGAATAGAGCCGCTAAGTGTTTGTGTCCCTCCTGGCCTAGATGTTTCAGCATCTTCATGGCAATGCCGTCGGGGCCGATGGATTTTGGGGGCTTAGCCTGTCTGATGGCTTCCTTGACCTCTGAGGCAGTGATGACAATGGGCGTGTTTTGGTTTTTGTATTTACGTGCCTGTCGCATTGTTCTACGTTTAGCTCTATCGGGCGGGGAATGTAGTACAAATTGTCTACAGAAGGAGTTCGCACATCCCCTAGGGTCCTTCTTCACCCTGTCACCGAAAGTAATATCTACTTTATCCTTGTGTTGCGTTGGATTAGATAGAGCTTTGACCGTAGTCCATAATTTGCCAACATCATCAGAAAGGTTGCATTGCTCTAGGTGTTGTTTCCATTTGGCCAGTTTATGTTTATCGACCAACCTACTAATTTCCGCGTTGAGATCCCTTATACGGGGGTCTGCGGGATTGAGACTTCGCACTTCATCTCTTTCTCTAGCCATGGCCGCTGCCTCCGCGGGGAAATTTGGTCTTATTTGGGATATTCAACCCGCAGGAATGAAGTGTTTAGAGGCCAAGTCAATGATGTTGCGGAAGTCTTGTTCGCCTTTGTTCTGCAAGTACATGCCCCCTATTGTCTGCTGGCAGGTTTGAGTGCCACATGTCGTGGTGCGCATTGAAGTCGCCCAGGATCACGCGGTTATCTCCTAGTAGTAGCAAGCTAATGTCGGGGTGATAACCGGTGGGGCAACTTGAGACAGGGGGTATGTAGATGTTAATGATTTGCAGATCGACATCTCCTGTACGGATGGTTATACCTTGGCTTTCTAAGATACCATCCGTTCCTTCGATGTCGGTATCAAATAGATGATACTGTACAGAGTTGTGCGTTATGAACGCTAGACCACCTCCCAGACCTCCTGTTACTCTATGACGGTCTTTCCGGTGGATGTTATATCCGCCATAGGTAATGAGATCCGACCTAGGACTGAGCTTGGTTTCTTGGACTGCGGCAAGTTTTATGTCATATTGCGTCATCAAATTAGTTATCTCTGCGATCTTACCAGTTAATCCGTTACAGTTGTGCTGTAAGATTTGGAAGTGCGCCGGTGGGGTCGATGTCGAGTTAACCATAGGCGTGAGAGACTGATGTGTTCGCCCAGGTGTTGGTAGGCTAAGAATAAGGTTGTGACTCAGCCTAGTTAGCTGTGGACCTGGTGTAACCGGGTTGGCTGGCGTCGTAGGTTGAGGCGTGTTACAGCATGGTGCAATGAACGCATCTGTCCAAAGGTTCCTGTTAGCGAGCCCAGTAGCCCGTTTCTGTATCCTTGCGATACGAATTATATCGCAAAATGCAACCCTGATTCATGGTTATCGCAAGGTAGTGTTTCTGTATGAGTGGTGAGTATGTATTTTCGATATTTACTGCGTTATTCATATCACTAGCTCCGGAGGTCGTGATATTATAAGTTAAAACGAAAACAAGTAAGGAAAGCTGTCTTCGGCTGTGCCGAAGGCTATATACCTTTCATGAATAAGCGTCACGATTTTCACTGTTCGATCCCCAGTACAGCCTGTTTCAATTTAACTATATTTACTATACACATTACACATCTTTGTTATAATTTAAAAAAACTTACAAAATAATAGGATCCGAGTTATCGGAACAATCGATTGTATGGAGGCTATATATTATACGTGTTCAATTGTACTGACTTACACTATACACATTACATATGTAGAAAGTACTAAAGGTGCAATATTTTACGTTCCTAACTTTTTAATTGCAGAAGTTTTGGCCAAAAAACCTTATATCGGAACAACCGGTTGTATGGGGCTATATGTTATATTTACCCGATCTTCTTGATTTTCTTCTACACACTACATAAATTGAAAGTACTCAAGTTGCAAAATTTTACGTTCCTAACTTTTTAATTGCAGAAGTTTTGGCCAAAAAACCTTATATCTGAACAATCGGTTGTATGGGGCTATATGTTACATTTGCCCGATCTTGTTGATTTTCACTATATATACTACGTAAATAGAAAGTACTCGAGTTGCAAAATTTTACGTTCCTAACTTTTTAATTGCAGAAGTTTTGGTCAAAAAACCTTATATCTGAACAATCGGTTGTATGGGGGCTATATGTTACATTTGCCCGATCTTGTTGATTTTTACTATATACACTACATAAATATAAAGTACTCGAGTTGCAAAATTTTACGTTCCTAACTTTTTAATTGCAGAAGTTTTGGCCAAAAAACCTTATATCTGAACAATCGGTTGTATGGGGCTATATGTTACATTTGCCCGATCTTGTTGATTTTCACTATATATACTACGTAAATAGAAAGTACTCGAGTTGCAAAATTTTACGTTCCTAACTTTTTAATTGCAGAAGTTGTGGTCAAAAAACCTTATATCTGAACAATCGGTTGTATGGGGGCTATATGTTACATTTGCCCGATTTCGTTGATTTTCACTATATACACTACATAAATAGAAAGTACTCGAGTTGCAAAATTTTACGTTCCTAACTTTTTAATTGCGGAAGTTTTGGCCAAAAAACCTTATATCTGAACAATCGGTTGTATGGGGGCTATATGTTACATTTGCCCGATCTTTTTGATTTTCACTATATACACTACATAAATATAAAGTACTCGAGTTGCAAAATTTTACGTTCCTAACTTTTTAATTGCAGAAGTTTTGGTCAAAAAACCTTATATCTGAACAATCGGTTGTATGGGGGCTATATGTTACATTTGCCCGATCTTGTTGATTTTTACTATATACACTACATAAATATAAAGTACTCGAGTTGCAAAATTTTACGTTCCTAACTTTTTAATTGCAGAAGTTTTGGCCAAAAAAACTTATATCTGAACAATCGGTTGTATGGGGCTATATGTAACATTTGCCCGATCTTGTTGATTTTCACTATATATACTACGTAAATAGAAAGTACTCGAGTTGCAAAATTTTACGTTCCTAACTTTTTAATTGCAGAAGTTGTGGTCAAAAAACCTTATATCTGAACAATCGGTTGTATGGGGGCTATATGTTACATTTGCCCGATCTTGTTGATTTTCACTATATACACTACGTAAATAGAAGGTACTCGAGTTGCAAAATTTTACGTTCCTAACTTTTTAATTGCAGAAGTTTTAGTCAAAAAACCTTATATCTGAACAATCGGTTGTATGGGGGCTATATGTTACATTTGCCCGATTTCGTTGATTTTCACTATATACACTACATAAATAGAAAGTACTCGAGTTGCAAAATTTTACGTTCCTAACTTTTTAATTGCGGAAGTTTTGGCCAAAAAACCTTATATCTGAACAATCGGGTGTATGGGGGCTATATGTTATACTGGTCCGATCTTGTCAGTTCCGACAAATGATTCCTATATTACAAAATGGTGGCCACATACAAAATTTCAGCCAGATATCTCAAAAATTGAGGGACTAGTTTGCGTTCAAACAGACAGACGGACAGACGGACATGGCTAAATCAACTCAGCTCGCCATCCTGATCATTTCGGTATACTTATTGATGGGTCCATCTCTTCTTCTTCTCATATTTACAAACATCGGACCAAAGTTATAATACCATTTCATGTTCATGAAAGGTATAATTAGTGAAATTCGTTGGTAACTAATTTAGATTTTTTGTTTTCTAATTAATTTTTTATTTTATAGAAAAAAAGCAGGAGTGGAAAAATTACAAAAAAACCAAAAAGTAAAACTTTTGGAGCTAATGAATGCCAAAAAGGTATTTGTTTCCTTTAGGGATCAACTGCTAATAAATTAGCTAAAATTATGTGAGATAGCTCAAAGACGGGGTTTGGCCTCAGGATCACGAATCCGGAAGCGCTATTTTAATATATTGTTTTTGTGAAAAGTTATCGCCAAAAAACCGAAAAATGGGAAATTGTCTAGTTTTGCTGTCAACTGCTAACAAAATAGCTAAAATTATGAAAGTGGGCTCAAAAGACGGGGTTTGGCCTCAGGATCAAGAATCCGCAAGCGATTTTTAATTTTTTATTTCATTGAAAAGTTATGGCCAAAAAACCAAAAATTGTCCCGGGTTCGATAACAAAATTGGGGCGGAATCCATGGTATTTATGTGCAGAACACCTTTCTGAGTTGGCGGCCTTCGGCCGCGCTTATCATAGATAACCCTGGGCTACGCCATCTCAAGTCCGGGTGGTTGCCTGATCCGTGGCAACGTGCCACGGTACGCATTCTCTCGCACGTTTTTAGGTACAGCCCAAAAAATTACAACAACATCATGAAAACTTGCAATTTTGTTTGCAAATATCTCTTCAGAGAAGCAAAATATTAAAAAAGCGCTTCCGGATTCGTGATCCTGAGAACAAACCCCGTCTTTTGAGCCTCCTTCCATAATTTTAGCTAATTAATTAGCAGTTGACAGCTAAAGTTAATTATTAATAATTTGGAAATTCACTGCACTTTGTTTGTTTTTATACTTTTTTTGCTATTAGTGATAGATGCTATGTTCCATTTCGTTTATTCCATCGATATGGTAAAACCTCACCACTATTTTATCGCAAGGTGAATTGTGTGTGTTACAGAAACATTTTTCATATCGAAAGCGATACGAGCCTTGCGATAGCAAATCGATCGTTATTATAACGAAAGGTTATAGAAACGGGCTACATAGCATAGATGTACGTGGCATTGGCCTAAGCAGTTATTGCATTTAACCGATGACGCGAGCGTGTATAATCTTTGCCGACAAACAGTACACGTAGAGACATGTGCGAGAAGATGTTGATCCTGACTCACGTGAGAAATTAAACGGGAGGGGGGTGTGATGTAGAAACAGAGAGAGGCTGGTGCTCGGAGTTGCTCATATCTAAACTGCTCCGGTGGGAGCGAGAGTGTTGAGCCGCTGCGCGTGATGTTGACGCCACAAGGCACGAGCAACAGTCTAGAATTTGTGTGGCGGGTATAGCAAAAGTGCTGCTAGTCGTTAAGACATTGTTATTATTATTATTAGTATTGCTACTAGAAAGCGGCGGTAGGGGTGCGCTTGAACGGCGCTTACCGCGGGACGCCCCGAGTGCGCAAACAACAAGGGGCCACGAAAATACTAAAGAAAGTACGGGGTCTGTGGATGTTTAGGTTAAGTCCTGAACATCCAGATTTATGGAGCCATCTCTTACACGAGAAGCATTGCACAGAATGCGACCGTTTAATATATATCTTTTTGCAACAGACACTGCATATCCATTCTTTTGGTCCGGGGTTCGGCTCAACGCCCGCCCGTAACAATAGAATATCTTGCAGCCCTGCTGCAAGGGGGGAGGATGATAGTTTCGGAATGGGATAAAACATACTAAACAGGGTTACATTGAAAGTGACAGTCCTTGACCGAGGTAAAACCCCGGGTGGTTCCACTGCGCAGAGATCCATGGCGATGTCCTGGGTTTTCTGCTCTGAGAAGTGACTGTACATAGTAAAGTACATTTTTTAAATTTTTTAAATTTTTTTTTATAACTTACATACTATACTCAAATTTTGAGCACTATGGAACATCTATATGCCGCCAAATATCAAAACCAAAATTAATTCATGCCCCAAAAAAATTTTCAAATTATTAAAAGAAATTTTTTTTTACAACTACCGATCTTTTTACAAACCACCCTCTGAAGAGAAAACATAGGGTGGCCACCCAAAAAATCTGACTACAGATTCGGATTCAATACACTCAAAACCTTCAGGGACCCCTGAGAAACAAGGTGGGATTTTCAGAAACCTCAATTTTGATTTACCGTGTAATTAATGTTTCTTTGGAAGTAAACTTTTATGAAAAGGTCGACAGTCCGATTTTAAATTTTAGTTTTTTCATAAATATATTTTTGCAAGTTATATTCTCAGTACCTGGGTATTGATTTAGCGCTAACTTTACTTACCCAAAATTGCCCTAAAATAATGCCAAAATAATCCTAAAATGATCCAAAAACTACTCCAAAAAGATATGTGTTCCCAAAATGATCCGAAATTGAGCCCAAAACGACCCAAAAACAAATAAGGAAAGCTGTATTCTGCTGTGCCGAAGGCTATATACCTTTCCTAAATAAGCGTCATGATTTTCACTGTTCGATCCCCAGTACAGCCTGTGTGAATTTAACATTAGCTCATACCAAAATTATCGGAACTATAGATTATATGGGGCCGATGTGTTATATTGGTCCAATCTCATTGATTTCTTACACCGACATTCTACATTCTAAAAGAGCAATAGTTACGAAATTTCACATTCCTACCTATCTAATTACAGGAGTTATCTACCAAAATCCGTTTATCGGAACAAGTGATTGTATGGGGGCTATATGTAATATTGGTCCGATTTTGCCGGTTCCGACAAATGATTTCTATATTAGAAAATGGTGGCCGCATACCAAATTTCAGCCAAATATCTCAAAAACTGAGGGACTAGTTTGCGTTCAAACAGGCAGACGGACATGGCTAAATCAACTCATCTCGTCATCCTGATCATTTCGGTATACTCATTGATGAGTTCATCTCTTCTTCTTCTCATACGTACAAACATCGGACCAAAGTTATAATACCATTTCATCTTCATGAAAGGTATAAAAAGTTACAAAATATTAGGATCCGAGTTATCGGAACAATCGATTGTATGGGATCTATATGTCATAATGATCGGATCTTAGTGATTTTCACTCTACACATAACATAAATAGAAAGTAAAGTTGCAAAACTTTATGTTCCTAACTTTTTAATTGCGGAAGTTTTAGCCAAATGGGGGCTATATGTTATACTGGCCGATCTTGCCAGTTCCGACAAATGATTCCTAAAAAAAATGGTGGCCACATACAAACTTTCAGCCAGATATCTCAAAAATTGAGGGACTAGTTTGCGTTCAAACAGACAGACAGACAGACGGACATGGCTTAATCAACTCAGCTTGCCATCCTGATCATTTCGGTATACTTATTGATAGGTCTATCTCTTCTTCTCATACTTACATCGGCCCAAAGTTATAATACCATTTCATGTTCATGAAAGATATATTGATCTCAAAATGTTCCCAAAATGCTCCAAAAATGATTCCAAAGCTACCCCAAAAACCATTAAATGTACCCAAAATGATTAAAAAATGATCCCAAAATGACCCTAAAATAATCCCAAAATAGTCCCAAAACGACCGCAAAAAGACCCTCAAATGTTCCCAAAATGATCCAAAATTGAACCCAAAATGATACAAAAATTATCCCAAAATGATCCCAAAATGACTCCAAAATTATACGAAAATTACCCCAAAATTTACCCAAATTAATCCAAAATTGAACCCGAAATGATCTCAAAATAGCCTCAAAATTATCCTATAGTGACCCGTAAATGATCCAAATATGATCCCAAAATATTACAATACAATACTGTAAATGGTAACCCTGGGCGGCAATACTACTTAAAAATATTTTAGTCGGTATGTCGGCCCTTTCATTTGATACCCATATTGCCATATCTCACTCCATAATTTAAAAAATTGACCCTTATTTTATTTAATTTTTTTTTAAATAGGTGGCAACCCTATAAACCGCCCCAAGTGGCAACCCCCATGTGGATAGTTTTATAATCAATCATACTATCTACGTTTATGCCAAATTTCATTCAAATCGGTCAAGCTGTTCCCGAGAGAGTACCGGGTTTTAGTAGTTCAATTTTTCAATTTGACACTCATCTCTGCTTTAATCATCACACCTAACTCTAATTTCCACTTTTATCTCTACTTCTTACAGGAAAAAGGTGCCTTCATATCCGCGCTCTACTGTCGTGATACGAACTGTGAAGGTTTAGCGGTACCCGAGATCACGGGTATGCCACATCCCAATTGGAATTGTTTGGTTTGTAAACAAAAATCATCACATTTGCAAATGTCGAAAGCGCAAGACCTTGCCTCTGGTGCCATTAATTCCAAATTTAATTCCAAGTCCCTGAAATCGGTCGTACTCTATGTTAGAGACAAAAGCTCAGAGTTTATACCCGATAGCAATCATGTGGTAATTGATGCAAAACTACAGATAATAGCACGTTTGTCAAAGAAACGTGAAGATTGCGGCGATGAAGAAGTGGCGGCAAAAGCGAAGTTTTGTGACGATATTTTGGAAATTATGGATAAGCTGGGATTGGGCGATTGTGTGATGCGTACATATTTGGAAACCGAAAAGGCGAAGCCGGTGAAGTAAATGGTGGGATGGGCGCTGAAAGACGAAGGATTTGGAGGAGCGTTTTCGGTTGTTTTTTTTAATAATAACAATTTCTATGAATAGTTGAATTATCAAGCTCTTTTGAAGCTTTGCTATGGATCGTGAGATTTACAATTTTAAAAAAATAAATGAAGATAAATAAATGTTCTAGCATAATTTTTAAATAAAATTGCTTATTTGTTTCTTATTTTCTCTCAATACGAAAATGTTTTCTGCAAACGACAGTCGTGAAACAAAGTATGAGAAAACAGTTTTTTCCCAGTAACAATATTATACAAATAAACTTATATACAAAAAGATATCTTAATATGACACCCTAATTCAAAAACAGCCGCACTCAAAAGCAGACCAACTTGACCGAACTTGACTTACGCAAACCTTCTGTCACAACAACCGAAATATTCAATTAAAATAATGATAACAATACAAAGCGGTTTGACAAGATCCTTCAACAAGATCGAAATTGCAATCATCGTAGTTGGTATTGTTTGTAGCATTTTTTTAGTTGTTTTCGCCAAAACTCAAAACAATAGTTTGATAAAAATTATTCGACTAGTCAAAGTCCACGAAATTTTCAAAGTTCGTAACTATAATGACCAATAATAACAATAACTAAATTCAATAAAAAAATAAAAAAAAAACAATTTTTTGAGTTGTGACTATTTTTGAAATGAATTAAATTTACCTCGGTATATTCATTGTAAATACTTAGTTGTGCTGTATACTTTGTATACTTTGTATAATTTGTTATTAAGTTATAAATTTACAAATAAAAACGTCATTTAAATAAAAACATAAACAATTTCGTTGTGTGAAAAATGTTTTATATTTAGTACGAAATATTTAAGGAAGTATGCACAATTTAATTGGTTTTGCATGTTTTAAATTGTCTGCTTGAATTTAGTATTTTTAAATATTTTTCTAATTTTCATTGTCTTTCGAAAATGTGTTTTTGTTTATGTGTTTGTATTACTTAAATTTATGTTCATTTTTCTTTGTCGCCCATAACTTATTTATTTAGCGACTAATCCACGTCGATCTTTTTTTAATCTCATATAATTCTGTATTTAGTAGGTGAGAGACCATCTAACCCAACATATGTATTCTTATTTATAACGAATAATATTGAATAAATATATGGGTAAGTCCAATAAACGTGCTTATGTATTTTTTTTTTTCATCTACACTCAGAGAAAAAATCACAGTTGTATCAACAGTCCTCTACTGTTAATACCAAAAATGGTTAAATTGACAGAAATTTGGTCAAGGTAACAGATTTATGGGTTGATTTGACGAAAAATTTATTTAGTTTAACAGACGTCCGCTTCTCTTCATTCAACAGCACCGTGCTGTTAAATATTGACAATAATTAGCGATTTGTTAATTTGCTCGATAGCATCTGTTGTTTCAACTGTTTTATGTATATGTTGATCAGAACAGACCCAATACTCTTGATTATTAACAGAAATGTCACTTGTGTTGCCAACTAGTACTGTTGAATGAACAGATTTGGTTATTTTTTAAAAGATTTAACAGTTAATTTGACAGCGAAGGAACTGTCATTTGAAAAACAGCAAACTTCTACAATGAATCCTACAGCGAAGATACTGTCATTACCATTGTGTATCAATACCAAGTGTGAACTCTTCTTTTGAGAACACACATTAAAATGTCGGTTTGTTTACATCCTGCACATATTAAAATGTCGCCAGCACCGAATAACAGAAAAGCAAATGGCGTTGTTTAACATCCTGCACACATCAACATGGCGGTCTCCTATCTTTCACCTAATGGCAGAAAGAGATGGGAAGATGTAAAGAAGTGAGACAAAAAAGGAAATTAAAAACAGGTGACTAAACTCACTTTGAAGTTTTCACGACTATGTCTATGATATCACACTTGTTATTAACCACAATCTCAAACAGGTGTTAAACTCATTTTGGAATTTTGACGTCTATGCAGAAGAGTTTACACTTGGTATTGATACACAATGGTCATTACTGTCATAAAACAAAGCTGCAATTCGACGCCATCAAGCATAAGTACGTGATGGCCTGATGATTAACATCTCCGTTCAGCAGTTAAAGCAGGGTGAGCTCGATTCTCGACGGCGGGAACAAAGCAACGTGGGAAAAAAAATTTTTTGTTTTTGTTTTTTACTTATTTTGGTGTTAAAATATCACTTATTTTAGTTATATATAAAAAAAATTATATCGACTTCACCGAGAATCGAACTCAGAATATCTAGAACAACAAAATTTGCTGTTAAAACAACAGCTTAACTAGCTGACAGCTGCCCTTCTCTGCTCTGCTCTAACCTGCTCTGAACTTGTTTTTGTTCAGTAAACAGACCAATTATTTTTCTACATTCCAAAAAATAATGTCCCAAAAAATTTAGTTTTTTGGCCTAGTCTTCTACATACAAGAGCTTTGTCACCTTAAAAACAAATATTCTGATCTAGTTTCTATAGCAATTAATAAAATACGTTTTTCTCATAAAAATAACTATTAATACTTATTTCTTAATCTCTGTAATATTTTACATTAAATAAATATAATTTTTGTTGTCATATTGCCAATTTTTGGTAGCCAAATGATTCGACAGCATTTCGTGTTGCCTAGAAATTGGACATGACACTTACAACAAAAAAGAACACCAAACACATTTGTCCATTCATAGGCCGAACGAAAAACGCTACGTTTTGTTGGCGCACACAGCCAATTATTGCACGAGTATTTTTGAGACAATTCGTTTTTTTATTATAAATTTTATTTAAGTTTAAATATGTGGCGGTTTTCGCATCTGCTGCTAGTCACAGTTTAGTCAACTTTCATGGCAAATATTTTAGTTTTATGATTTCGCATTTGAGTACCAAGTAAAAGTTTATTATTTTTTTTTTTCTTTACGCTCATTAGCTTCATATTAAAATTAGTTTATTTCAAAATCACAATGCATAAATATTTTCTTTAGATATTTAATGGCATGTGATAAATTCAAGTTTTTGTAGACATTTGGCGCGGTAGCGACAATAATAAACTGGGCTGATACTAAAACCTAGTGGGGAAAGTTTGTTTCTTCAATTTTAAACTAGTCCGTTAAAAGGTATGATTTCGCTGATTCGAAAATTGTCTTTTAGGGTATATTCAAAAGCTGTTTTTGGACTGGTAACGATCTAGTTTAAATCGAAATATACGAAAAATACCAGTTTCATACTTGTTCAACCTGGACTAGTATGATTTCCATAAAATGAACTAGTCCTTTTTGGACTAGTATGAAATATACTAGTCCCATACTAGTTCAAAAACTATTGAACCTGGACCAGTATGACTTCAACCAGAATTGCATGTCTTACCCTTTATTCTAGTTGTATACAATGGATATTTCCTGAATATTATGAAATCATCCAGAAAAAGCTAGTTGTATACTAGTATTTTTCCGACTAGTTTGAGGTTTCGCTGCAAGGCAAATACTATGTAAACATTTGTATTCTGCTGTACATTTAAGCATAATTTAAACAATTATATTTTTCTTTGCAACTTTTTATGACTCATTTAGCTCAAATATTTAAGAAATAAATATGTCAGCATGTTTACAAACTAACATTTTTAAACTTTATATGGCCGAGAAGAAAACTAATGTCAATGCACTTTATATCGGATTTTCACGGGATATTTTTGTCTATAGACATTAATAATCCTAAACGAATATGGCTCACTTACAACTTTTGGCGCAAAGTTATAGACTAAGTATTTTAGTAATCAAATGCAGTTCGCCGATTTCCGAAGCAACTATGCACCATGTGCCTTTAGAAATCGGGCTAAAATTTTATGTTTTTTCGGAAATCGTGGCTGATGTGAGGAGTGACTTCGATTTTGCGTCTTGTGATTTTCCAGCTCTTAATAAGTCTATTTCTGAAATTAATTGGGATGAACTTCTTTTGGACTTGGACGTTCACAGCTGCTATTCAACTTTTAAATCTTAGTTAATGAATTCTGTTTAAATAACATACCTATAAAACGAAAGCGATCTTATAAGTCACCTTGGTATACTAAAGCTTTAATGAATTTAAAAAACATTAAAAACAAATACCTTAAGAAGTTCAAATCAACTAGAATCCAAGCATTCTTTGTAAAATTTCAGCAATGTCAGAAAGAATTTAAGTCATTAAATAATCTTCTGTACACAAAGTATATAAGGAGTACTGAGCGTAATATCAAAGCTAACCCGAAATATTTCTGGAGCTTCGTAAAATCGAAAAAAGTTTCTAGTATTCCTAGTTCATTATTTTTAGATAACAAGTCGGCTAATACTCCTGTTGAGGCCGCTAATCTTTTTGCGGATTATTTTGTCTCTAATTTTGTTGAAGACGATGTGATTTCACCTGAATTTTCATCTGAAATACCCCCTTCTATTACTCTAGGGACTTTGCATATCTCCTCTGATGAAGTTTCAAGGGCGATGGTTTCTCTCAATACTTCGCCAAAATCGGACGTAGACGGCCTATCAGCTCTTTTTTTAAGGGCCTGTCCAGCGTTGTCATACCCCTTGCACTTGATTTTCAACAAATCCCTTTCTTCCGGTATTTTCATTAATGATTGGAAGATTACATCAATTACGCCACTTTTCAAAAATGGTAGTAAAAGTAATGTTCGTAATTATAGGCCAATTGCAAAACTATCAAATATTTCGAAGCTGTTTGAAAGTGTGGTTAAGGACAAAATCTATTTCGCTGTAAAATCATTACTAAGTCCATACCAACATGGATTTATTTCTGGGCGCTCGACCGTCTCTAACTTAATGGTATTTAGTGACTTTTGCACCTCAGCTTTTTCGATTGGCTCGCAAGTGGATTGCATATATACTGACTTCTCTAAGGCGTTTGACAGAGTATCCCACAGGATTCTGATCAGTAAGCTAGCTTGCCTTGGCTTCCATTCATCCGTTTTGCAATGGATAACGTCATATCTATCCAATCGTCGTTGTGCTGTCTCAATTGATTACTCAACTTCGGACTTCTTTGTTGCCCCTTCTGGTGTTCCTCAAGGTAGCATTTTAGGCCCTCTACTTTTCGTTCTTTTTATAAATGATATTGGAAGTTGTTTTACCTTTTCAAATTATCTTCTTTTTGCTGATGATTTGAAGATTTTTGCGATGGTTAACAATATGGAAGATGCAAGTAAGCTTCAAAGTGATTTGAACAGTCTTCATTTGTGGTGTGAAAAGTCGCGGCTGTCGTTGAACATTGCTAAGTGTTTTCATTTAACTTTTACTAGGCGTCTCAATGCTACGCCTACCGTTTATTATATTGATAACTGCGTTTTAAACAAAGTTTCAGAGATTAAAGATCTTGGAGTGGTTTTCGAGTCTAAGCTTTCATTTAATAATCACATCAATTTCATTCTTTCAAAGGCTTATTCGGTATTGGTATTCATTCGACGTAGTGCCACTGATTTTTCTGATCCATACACTTTTAAGCTTCTTTTTACTTCTCTTGTACGCTCCAACTTAGAATATGCAGTAATTATCTGGAGACCCTACGATCAACAATCGATAAACAGGATCGAACGGGTTCAAAAGATATTTCTAAAGTTTGCATTGCGTTCTTTACGGTACGAGGATCCAATGCCTCCGTACCAATCCCGGCTATTGCTTATTGATCTATGCTCTCTAGAGAAAAGACGGTCTATTCTAGCTCTTTCGTTCATTTTTAATATAGTTAATGGCAATGTCGATTGTCCAACTCTTCTAGAGCGAATAAATTTTAACGTTCCGCAAAGAAATCTGCGAAGCTTTCTTCCTTTTTACGTTGCTAGTTGCAGAACTAATTTTGAAAGTAATGCACCTATTACGCGCGCCTTAAAAGAATTTAATGACTTATCTTCTTTTAAATTAATTGATTTTTCCTTATCAAGATCTAATTTTGTGTTGATCTTAAATTCTATTATTTGATAAGTATGTTTTAAAAATAATTATTATTGTTTCTTTAGTCTGTAAGGTACTTTGTACTGTAGATGGAAAATAAATAAATAAATAAATAAATAAATAAATAAATAAATAAATAAATAAATAAATAAATAAATAAATAAATAAATAAATAAATAAATAAATAAATAAATAAATAAATAAATAAATAAATAAATAAATAAATAAATAAATAAATAAATAAATAAATAAATAAATAAATAAATAAATAAATAAATAAATAAATAAATAAATAAATAACAAGTAAGAAAGTATGATTTCTGATGAAGTCCATCGCAACAACTGGGTATATGCGATATTTTAATATTCGCCATATTACTAATAGTACGAGAGCCCACATAGCCATATGGTTGTTGATTAAGAGCAAGCTACATTTTTCTGAGCGACTTCCTTTACGCAAAATTCCCAACTTCTTTATCTTCGAAAATTCTTGAAAGTGCGACCCTTGGGAGGTAGGGTCGTGAAACATGTCAATTTCTTCCGTGACACAAGAAAACCAAAAATAACAAGTGAGGAAGTCTAAGTTCGGGTAAACCGAACATTAAATACCCAGCGGTAGTTATCATATGATTTTCGAAATATTCCATTTCGGAAATGGGCCCGGTTGGAAAGCGATTTCGTCCAATTACATCAGGTATACTCCCTATTATGCTGGTATACCTTGTACCAATTTCATCGTTATACCGTAATCAGTTTAAAAGTTATGACCCGTGAAATTTTCAAATATGTCTCTCTGAAAAGTGGGCGGTACCACGCCTACTTTTAAAAATTTAAAAAAAAAATCATAATAGAATGACTAGGGGATTCATCTCACCAAACTATATCATTTTAGCCATTTCTGTTACCAAATTATATCATTTTAGGTGATTTTCGAAGCTTTCGATATCGAAAGTGGGCGTGGTTTGAGAGCGGGTTTTTATCCAATTTCATCAGGTACACTCCCAACGAGACTGGTATGCTTTATGCCAAATTTCATCGTTCTACCCTAATCAGTTTTAAAGTTACGACAAGTCGAATTTTCAAAAATGCTTCCCTTAAAAGTGGGCGGTGCCACGCCAGTGGATTCACCTATAAAATTTATCATTTTAGCCATTTCAGCTACCGAGATATGTCAATTTATGTGATTTTTCGAAATTTTCGATACCGAAGAAGGGGGCAAACTACCTTGGCCAGTAAGTAAACCTGTATACAAAATTTCAAATTTTATCCCAATTTTTACTCAAGTTATCGTGTACACGGACAGACGGACGGACATGCCTTAATGAACTTCTCTTTTCAACCCAAGGACTTTCATACATGGAACTCTATATCTATCTCGATTATTTTGTGCCGTTACGTACTACCGTTATGTGAACAAAATTAATATACCCTTGTGCTAGTACTAGTACGCTGGGTATAAAAATACTAATTTGAAAGGTCAAGAGAATACGACGAAGCATTTCAGTATATGAAAAGATCACTCTTGAACCCTTCCCTGGTCGAATACCGATAAATCTACAAGCTCACAAGAATGATATTTGACTTTGGAGAGTTCAACTTTGCGGCGAGTGAGTAATGTTACTTGATCGAAGGTAAGTCCGACCTCAGCGTCCTATCATTTTTCCAAAAGGGAAAATCTTACCAGTAGAGATCAGAAAAATATGTCAAATCAGGCGCCTGAAAAATACTGTAAATTTATTTTGAAAAATATTGGATAAACTGTGACCATTATGTTAGCATAATTTTAGGCTTTGATTTTGACATATTTTCCGAACTTTACTTATATGTATAGAGTTCGAAAAATATATAAAAATCAAATGCCTAAAATTATGCTAACATAATTACCACATTTTATTACATAATTTTTTTCAAATAAATTTACAAAACAATTTTCAGTCTCTTGATTTGACATATTTTTCCGATCCTATTTATGTAACTATCGAAGCACATCTATGCTTACAAAAAAATTTATTTCAACTGTGACACCCTGTTGCTGTTTCCGTTTTGTTTTGATAGCCGTAAATATTAAAAAAAAAACATGAGCTTTTTGAAAAATTAAAGTATATTTTTAGGCTTAACATATACTTCCTATATGCAATTCTGTGTTATGTACTTAAGAAAATATGTGTATAAGCTTTTAAGCACAATCAGGTACAAGGTGGTCCACAGCAATTGTTTCAGTTTTTTTTTATAGATAAAACAAAAAATATCCAAATCGAAGCAGAAGCATTTTTGTAATTTAACTTGACTGAAGACAGTGGATTTGGATATTGACGTACAGGCAAATGAGTTATATTTTTTTCTTCAAATTGGCTGGACAAGCATATTTAAAGTGGATTATAAACGGCGTCTATTAAAATGGAATCGATATTATCTAGGGAACCGCTTTACTGATTTGGAAATTTGGCAGTAGTATGCTTCAATCAAAGACTTAATACTTGGGAATTTACTTATTTGGAATACAATTTGTTTCTGAATAATATGCTTTATTCTATTTATTTTCTTCTTGGATGTTGTCGCTTGTGGCGGCTGACAGGGTTGCCACCTATCATTTTTGTATGTTGTTACAGATATGCCAATATGGATATTAAATGAAAGGCACCTTTAGCCGCATACCAATTAATATATTTTCTAGAAAGGTTGCCACCTAAACACATTTTATTGATTTCTTAGTATATCGATCACTATTTCGGGGACCTATTGATCGATTTGGATGAAATTCTAAGATTTTCTACCTGGGCGGTGCTCCTTGAGGTGGCTAACAGGGTTGCCATATTATTGATTTATTTTGTGGAAGTCTATTTTGAAAAGCCTGTACTATTCTGCCTTTATAATTTAATAGTACCTGCTCGGCTACCCTACTTAAAAAGATTTTAGTTGGTATGTCGGCGAAAATACCTTTCATTTGATACCCATATTGGCATATATAACTCCATAATTAAAAAAAAAAGAGATATAATGTACACCCCCCAGTGGGGGCACATGGCTTACGATTTTGGAAGCTTCAAAGCTTCAACTTACAGAGTAAGTAAAAATATTTTCAAAAAAAAAATTAAAAGAAAATTCACTTTGAAAAAAAAAATGCCATTTTCCCCCATACAAAACGTATGGGAAAGGGCGAAAAAAATAGCCACCCCTAAGGGTTAAGTTAGAGCGTTAATTTTTTGCAAGGTTTATTTTCTCATCAATACTTAACTTTTTAGGGGGTACGACCATGTAACATTTTTTTTGAATCACCCTAATACACATGTACATAAAACAGACAAATATGCATATAACGCAGCTATAGCCAAAAAGTAAGCAACTTAAAAAAAGCTTGTTTTCCAAAAACTCTAAAAACTGAATACCTTTCCCTTACGAGCTATTGGAAATTTCTGGCTCTACCAAACCTTTTCTTGGTTTTTGGTGTAAATTTTGTCAACTCCACTTGACAAATTTTTCAATACTGGCTTTAGGCATCTGCTAGTGTGCATACCTTCAAAAGTCAAGTTTATTGAGTTAGCAGTATTTAGTTGGCGGTGTGCGTAATGTGATTGTTTTCACAAAAAATTTAAGCGAAGCCACCTACCCATCAAACTGTAAAAGGCAGACACGAAAAAACATTTGGCACAAATCCATGTTAGACTAGAAAGCAAATAAATCATAGAAAAGACAGTGGTGGTAGGTGCTGGAAGGCAGCAAAAGAAGTGCGACCTTCCACATAAAAGTATTTGCAAATAAAAATTGAATTGGAAGAGAAAGAAAAGAAAAAAAAAAGAAAAAAAAAAAAACAAATCAAATGAAATAAAACAAAATTAAAATAAAGTAAATTAATTAAAATCAAATAAAATAAAAAATATAAAATAACATGAAATAGCAAAATAAAAAAAAAAAATAAGAAAATTAAAATATAATGAAAATAAAAAAAGATAAAAAATAAAACACAAAATAAAAAATTAAACAAAAGTTTAATAAAATAAATTAAAATAATAGAAACTAAAAAGAAATAAAATAAAAAAGTGAAATTAAATAAAAAGAAAAATAAAGTGAGATAAATTAAAAAAAAAAACAGATAAATTAAAAAAATTAAATAAAATAACATAAAATAAAATAAAATAAAATAAACAAAATAAAATAAAATAAAATAAAACAAAATAAAATAAAATAAAATAAAATAAAATAAAATAAAATAAAAAAAAAATAAAAAAAAATAAAATAAAATAAAAAAAAAAAATAAAATAAAATAAAATAAAATAAAATAAAATAAAATAAAATAAAATAAAATAAAATAAAATAAAATAAAATAAAATAAAATAAAATAAAATAAAATAAAATAAAATAAAATAAAATAAAATAAAATAAAATAAAATAAAATAAAATAAAATAAAATAAAATAAAATAAAATAAAATAAAATAAAATAACATAAAATAAAATAAAATAAAATAAAATAAAATAAAATAAAATAAAATAAAATAAAATAAAATAAAATAAAATAAAATAAAATAAAATAAAATAAAATAAAATAAAATAAAATAAAATAAAATAAAATAAAATAAAATAAAATAAAATAAAATAAAAAAAAATAAAATAAAATAAAAAACATAAAATAAAAAAAAAAAATAAAAAAAAAAAAAAAAATAAAAAAAAAAAAATAAAAAAAAATAAAAAAAAAAAAATAATAAAAATAAAAAAGTAAAAAAAAGCAAAGAAAAAAATGTATCTCCACCTCTGTTTTTATCTAGTCAATGTTTTCACTAGCGCTACATGCAGCATTTGCCAAAATATTATTTTAATGAATTGGTCATTTATCTTGCTAGGAATTAAATGTTCTAAATTCGGTTGAAAGGCGAAAACACAAATGAGGCAGAGAGCGAGTGAGACTCTTTGATAATAATAAAAAATAGAATAGAAAACAGAGCAACGGTGGGCCTTGCGAATAGTTGTGGCAGCCAACTTAGATATACTGGTCGCATTCAGAAAACGACGTGGAATGCTTGGCCAAGAAAAAAACAATAAGAGAAAAGAGCAAAACTAACAGATTTACATGTGTTTCATTATCATTGCGCCTCTCAAATGTTTACGCAAACGGGCAAAATTAGAACGATTACAATAATTAGCAGCAAAATAAACATTTAGTAGTAATATTACTAGTGAATGTGTTAGAAGTGCTAAGAAAAGGAAATCATTTACTACATTTGTGAATTAGAAAGTGAATAGAAATTGAAATTTAAGTCTAAAAAAGAATGGCGCTACTTAGTGAGAATACAATACCAACCGCGGAAGTAGCGGAGTTAATCGACCTGCATTTGGGTGATTTACGCGATCCAGATCCGAATTGGTATGTAACCGATTCCGCGATTTCGGGACGCGGCATATATGCACGACGTGATATCAAAAGCGGCGAGTTGATATTTCGCGAACATACGTTGCTAAACGGTCCCACCGCCTCCAAGGATACGCTCTTGAATACATGCATTATTTGTTTTCGTCTACTCGACGAAGAACCCATAGAGAAGGTGCTGTGTGCAGCCGGTTGCGCGCTACCAGTTTGTGTCGTCTGCCAGCAATCGGAGCAGCATGCCATGGAATGCAAGCTCTTTCGTTATTGGGTACCCAAAGATACCAAGCGCATCAATCCCTACGCTCTGCGCATTGTTAGTGTTATGCGCTGTTACTTTTTAATACCGGAAAAGCGTAGACTCTTGCTATCGATGCAAGCCAATAGCGATAAATATTATTTGCGTGAAGTCGAACGCGCTGCCGAATGTTTTGAAAATTTCCCTAAAGATAAGGATACATTGAGTTTCTTCTATCGCACTGTGTGTGTTTACAATACGAATGCGTTTGAGGGTCGCAGCACTATTGATGGTTATGAGACAACGGTGCGTGCTTTATTTCCTTTGGCCGGTTTAATGAATCATAATTGTACACCAAATGCATCGCATCAATTTTCTGACGGCAAGACCATTGTGGTGCACGCATCGAGAGATATAGCGCAGGGTGAGGAGATTACAATGACGTATACTCGAATTTTGTGGAGTACTTTTGGACGTCAGCTTTTTCTGCGTGCAACCAAACATTTTGTATGCAAGTGCAAACGTTGCTTGGATCCGACGGTGAGTTTTTTTTTTTTTTTTTTTTTTAGAAGGAAACAAGTAGGTCAGTGATCTAAAAAGAGTCTATATAAATAATCTGTGAAATATTATAAGCATTAAACTAAAGAGAATTTACTGAGAGCATTCGCTCACAACCTGAATTATATGTATGTAAAATATTTTTTCATTTTTTTCAATGAAAGCGCCCTATTCCCATATCCCACACTCTCTTAAATTTTCTTTGCTTTCCACATTTACTACTTCTCATGGTTCAATAAAAAAAGAGAGAAACTGTGTAAAACATGAGTTCGGCGACACCTGTTGCTTACCCGTCATCATCACTTCGAGCAATTTTTTGTTAGTATCGCAAATGAGTGCAACCCGGCAGTGAAATACCAGACAAGACTGAAATATACTAGTTCATAAATATGAGGACAAAATAAAGAATTAATAAAAAATAGAAAGAAAAAAAAAATAAATAAAAAATGAAATAAAATAAGATTAAGGATAATAAAATAAAATAAATTGAGATAAATGGAAATAATAAATTAAAATTAAAAAAAAAAATAAAAATAAAATAAAATAAAAAAACGAGTACACGATGAGCTTAAACAACTTATTAGGAAAAATCAAAACAACCAAGATATTATTTCTAGTTATATTTTTGGACATACTCAAATATATTGGTTGTTATGGGAACTATGAGTAATATCATTCCGATCTAGTTGGTTTCGACAAATGTCTAATCCCACATAAAATGAAAGCTGAACACCAAATTTCAGCCAAATATCTCAAAAACTGAGCGACTAGTTTCCGTTCAAACCAATATATAAAATAAAATAGAAACTAAAATATTCATTTTTCTTAAAAAAAAAGGCTAGATCCCATACGCAGCTGGCTGCTGTACAGTGTTAATGAATTAGTACCTGGGTGACCGAGCTTGCTCGGTGCTATCAATTTAGTGCTAACTTTACATACCAACCTTGTGAGGATGTTTTACACTGTCCTTTATATGTGGGCAAATTATTAAAATTTTTACTTGAAAAAATTTAGTTTGTATCTCAGCGAAAATACCTTTCATTTGATACCCATATTGGCATATCTAGCTCCATAAAAAAAAAGGTGGCAACCCTGTAAACCACCCCAAGTGGCAACCCCAAAGTGTATAGTCTTAGAATCAATAATACTATCTACGTGCCAAGAGGTTGAT
>CAXKVI010000005.1:70163371-70209540 GCA_964058755.1 Campiglossa producta
TTTTAAAAAATTTATCAAAAAATCATAATAGAATGACTAGGGAGTACATCCTTCCAAACTAAATAATTTTAACCATTCCGTTACTGAATTATATTAATTTATGGGATTTTCGAAGCTTTCAATATCGAATGTGGGCGTGGTTTGAGATTGATTTTATTTAATTTCAACAGGTATACTCCCAACGATGCTAGTATGCTTTGCGTAATCAGTTATAAAGTTACGACCAGTCGAATTTTAAAAATGCCCCTCTTAAAGGTGGGCGGTGCCACTCCCACAAAAAGTGGTTTTTACTCAGCTGGGAACAGAGCGAATGCGATCCTTTCGGAGACTTTTACGAGTATACCTAAGAGGGTGAGCGTACCATACAGGGAGTCCTAACGGAGCGGAGTTAGGCGGATTCACAGCAAGGCTTAGTTATATGAATTATTTAGTGCATTATCTGATCCTTTTTTTCGAGTCGAGAGAGTGCACCAAACGAGGTAGGTCTTGCGGTGAACGAGGACAAGACGAAGTATCTGCTGTCATCAAAGAAAGAATCGAGCGCACCTGCACCTTGGCCAAGTCACCGTTGATAGCTACAAGTTTGAAACGATGGGGGACTTCGTCTATTTGGGAACCAGAATTAACACCGAAAACAAGATCAGTCTAAAAATCCAACGGATAATCACTCTTGCCAACAAGGGTTACTTTGGACTAAGTAGGCAATTGAGAAGTAAAGTTCTCTCTCGACAAACAAAGATCACGCTCATAAGTCTCTCATCACACCAGTCCTGATGTAATGCTCGGTGTTAAGAGAAGATGAGATGGCCCTTGGAGTATTTGAGAAAAAAGAAGAATTGTGGCCCTTCCCGTGATGCCAACGGCTAGTATCGAAGGAAATTTAACGATGAGCTGTACGAGCTTTACGCAGACCTGACCATAGTTCAGCGAATTAAAGCCCATAGGCTCCGCTGTCTGGGTCATGTTATGCGAATGGACAAAGAAGCTCCAGCACAGAAGGTTTTCCTATCGACACCCGAATTCGCCAGCAGAGGAAGGGGGAGACCTCGACTGAGATGGAAACAACACACAGAAAAAAATTTCATGTAAAATCAACACTTTTTTAGCACTTTTTCAGGTTTTTATTTTTCAACACTATCGAACGTGTTATTTTGACATGAAGCTCGTATTGAATAACTTCACTTCGTGTAAAATTAACATGACTTGTTGTTAAATTAACATAAGTTCCTGTTAAATTAACATTAATTCCTGTTAAAACAACCAACCTTATTATCTCATACAAATTTAGCAGGATCTTTCTTGTTAGTTTAACATCGTTCATATTGACAAAAATTATTCTGTGTGAACAAGTGGAGGATGACTTGACCTCCCTTAGAGTTTCCAACTGACAATAAATGACGCAAGCCAATATTAGAGTGCATTAAAACCAATTCCTAAAAAGTGTCAAAAAATCAGCAGTAAAAAAAGTATCATAAATGGCACCAAATTCATCCGGTTCGGAGTTATTTTGTACTCCTTTTAGGCTTCCCGCGTGATTTCCACTAATCGAACTCCGAGAAGAACTCATTCGAAGGGGGAATGTATCGTACTCATAAATGAGCTCATAAAGAGCACAGAGACTCATATTTTGGACTTCTTTCTGACTTGTTTATGATTCCGATGGTTGTTCCAACAGCGAAAGTACAAGTAAGGATTTGAGATAGTGTTTGTTAGTTATTGCTGTATCCGTATATCGTCATCAGTAAAGTGCTTCTAACTACTTATGTCAATTATTTTCTGTATTTTCGGTGTTTTACCTGTGTTTGTTGTTGTTGTTGTTGTTAACAGCAAAAACAAAAACCGAAAGGTTTTGGGGAGTGATGCCGAAATTGAGAGTCCTTGGCCGGATATTAACCCGGTACGCTGCGGTACTGCCCGACTGTCGTGGTAGCGATTTGGTATGACCAGTGGAACCTTCTAGGTCATGTAATCCCTCCATCCGTGAGGCAGAAGATGGGTAATGAGAGGTGAGAGGCATCATATCCGTAGATCAACCATCGAGTTAGCACGTCATTACCTATGTGCATATTAGTCGCCTCTTACGACCGGTATGCCTACCTCGGGCATAGTCTAAACCCCTAACCCGCAGGTTTTGTCGTTTTATCTTGGTTGTACAGAAGCAATAGCATTATAGATTTCATTATACAAAATGGAAATTTCGTAAAAGTCCACATTAGAACTCCAATAGAAACATTCGCAACATTTCATATTTATCCAAATCTTAAGCAAAATTGCTCTTCTCACTAAAATAGCTTTGTGCTGCCCACAAACAAATTCTTGTTCACATTGCCAAAAAAAACTAAAAGCCAACAGCAAAAGGCAGACGACAAATTCCATTCAATTCAATCCAATGCAGCGGAAGGCCGCACGCGTGTTTGCCAAACACTCGTAAAATCTTCAACGACAACGTCGGCGGTTTTAAGTGGGTGTGGGTGTACAAACGTCACCGCTGTGGAAAAAGCCGGAAAAAGTGGGATACCCCGCAAAAAAATCATACGACTGTGTAGAGGTAGCACTTTAGTCGCTAGGACAGTTATTGATACGGTGACCATCCGTTCTGTTTTTGGCAGAGCAGTTCTGTTTTAAAGGAGCTTGTTCTGCGTATTTTTTTTTTCTAAGGAAAATAACAGAAATGTTCTGTTTTTAAGCAAATGTTTTGTTTTTGTTCTGCTTTTTTGTGTACAAATGTAATGAATAGCTCTGTAAAGTTAGTTTGCTCAATAATTTCAAAACTTTATGAAAAATTTAAAATTTTTCAAAATATTTTAAAAATAATTTAGTTTATGTTTAACTTGGTCAATTGCTTCAGCGAAATCAAAAATTGAGTACGTTAAAATGCAAAAACGTACCAAATTTGGAAGTTCCGTACCCGGAAAAAAAAAGCGTACCAAAAATGGTACACTTCGGCCAAAACGGCAACCGTGGTTATGGTAGGTTTTAAATTAACAAGGAAATGTCTCTCACCATCAACAAATACTATTCACAAAAAGGAAAAATATACTTAAAAAAATTACTTTCAATTGATGCACTTTGGTTGAAATTATTTGCGATTGCAATTTCAATGTTTTTAAGACGTTGGCAACATTTTTTACTGCAAAGAGATGATTACGCCATGAAAAACATTTTTTTTATTCCAAATATTGAGAGTGTAACCCCAAATAGTTTATAGCCGGGTAGCGAAATTTTCACGTGAAGGCAATACCAAGCCTTAAGTAAAAAGAGTTCTGTTTTTTCAAAAAAAATGTATGGTCACCGTAGTTATTGAAAATTTTGTGGACTTCTGGCCAGTCGAATAATTTTTATCAAATTATTCTTTTTGAGTTTTTGCGAAAACAAGTTGAAAAATGCTACAAACAATACCAACTACGATGATTGCAATTTCGATCTTGTTGAAGGATCTTGTCAAACCGTTTTGTTTTGTTGCTTAGAAATTTTTCTTCACCTTTACTGGTCATCGAACCAAGGCAACTATAAAAAAACTTGAAAATAAAAATTAAAAAAATTTGACTACATTTTTAGGTGACGCAGTCAATTTTAAGAAAAGAAAAATTAATGCAAGAGGATTTCAAAACGATTTTAGCAGAAATTTGCGCCTCGGGTTTGTTATTTTTTTTTTAAAAATCGTAAATACTCCCTTTTCTAACCTAGAAAATCTACACACTAGCCGTTACAAGTTTAAAGTCCAATCTCATCCGATTTTCTGTCCAAATTTTTTGGTGGGTAAATTTAAACCAACACAACCTCAGCCAACAGCAGATTTGTTGAAACAAGCGGATAAAGCACGACCTAAAACAATTTTGCAAAACCAAATCAGAATCGTGGGAAGGAGAATAGCAAACAATGTTCAAGCTAAAGACAATTAATAGCAACAAAAGGATGAAGCAGCTAGTGTATAAGTACTTAACTACTTGTATACCAGTGTGCGAGCGAAGGTTCGGCTTGTCTTCGGTATTCGGTGCATACGCACTAGAATGTGGCGGGTCACTAAAGCCGGCACGTCTTAAATTGGTTTAACCTCGAAACAGAGTGCAGTATTTGTCTTTGCTTCAAAAGAGTATAATCTACAAATATAACGCACTATCACTCAAAAGGCGTGGCACCGCCCACTTTTAAGAGAGGCATTTTTGAAAATATGACTGGTCGTAACCTTTAAAGTGATTACGATAGAACGATGGAATTTGGCACAAAGCATACTAGTTATTGTATACCTGATGTAATTGGATAAAATCGTCCTCCAACCATGCCCACTTTCGATATCGAAAATTTCGAAAATCACCTAAATTGAAATAATTCGGTAACAGAAATGGCTAAAAGGATATAGTTTGGTAGGATGAGCCCCCCAAGTCATTCTATTATGATTTTTTGATAAATTTTTAAAAGTGGGCGTGGCACCGGCCACCGGTTTTATTTGGAAATCGAAACCGGAACGTAGCCGTAAGGAAACCAAAACCGTAACCGTAACCGAAACCGAAATAAATGTTGAAGAACGAAACCGGGACCGAAACCGAAATTAATGTTGAAGAACGAAACCGGAACCCCTAACCAAAATAAATGTTGAAGAACGAAACCGGAACCGAAACCGAAATAAATGCTGAAGAACGAAACCGGAACTCCTAACTAAAATAAATTTTGAAGAACGAAACCGGAACCGAAACCGAAATAAGTGTTGAAGAACGAAACCGGAACTCCTAACTAAAATAAATGTTGAAGAACGAAACCGGAACCGAAACCGAAGCGAAACGTTACAAAACCGTAATCGAAACCGAAATAAATGTTTAAGAACGAAACCGATTTACCTATAATTTGATTAAAATGAAATAATTTAAAAATATATACAATATAATATAAAAAAAAAGAAAACAGCCCCACAGTCGTATTTTGAACTTAAAACATTTTAACTTTGCCACAAGACCAAAAAAAAATTTTTTTCAATCAGCCTATTGACCATGCATGTCATATCGCCTTCAATATTTGAATTCTGAACTCAGGTGTCTTCCATAATACAATCGTATGCTTATGCTTGCCAACGTCTAATCACAGCTTTGTTCTAAATTATAGCGGCGGACCGCTTTTAAAGAATTAAACCACATCTTTCACGTTACACTATTTTGGTGTAGCAAAAGAACGTTGACACCAAAATTAGAGTAAGTTTTTTTTTCAAATGGTTTAGATTTTAAACTTCGATTGAGTTCAATAAAAATAATACAATAAAAAAAATTAAAAATTTAAACAATTAAAATTAGACCCGTGGTTGAACCCGCCACCGCAGGTGTGATAGTCGAGACGCCTAATAACTGCGCTACTGTGGCATCTCTAAAGCACTGTACCTACGATTTATGGGCTTTCATCACTTATAATTAAAAAAATAGTGAATTTTTTGTGAGTCTCTCTTACAGAATACCAAAATCTTCCAATTAAAAAAATAAAGGTCTCTAATGAAATATCGGAAATTTACTGCCGTGAGATTAGACTGAGTCACAGAATCCAAGTATGAGACACCTACTTGTTTTAACATCGTATTTTATTTTTCAATCGTGTGTACGCAAGTGGGGAAAGTTTCTGACCGCCACTCAACTGGTAATGGCCAGAGCGATTTTTCTATGTGCGGTCCAAGCAGCCACTGAACATACGTTCGGTGGTGAACTGATGTGAGAAGGCGACAACCTGACACGGCCACTACGACATAATTGGTTTAAGGGCTTGCCAGAGGATTCCAACATCAGCGTCTGTCATTATGAGCTGCGGCTGCAAGCGGGCGTCTGTTTTGAATCAAGCGGCTTGCTATATAAATGTGTAAATTAAATCCAACGAGAAACGTGTTGTGCGTAGGGTTTGGGACCCCCCAATGAGATCTAACAGGCAGGCCTCGGATATGATAACTCACTTTAGACGGCCAAAATCGCCTAGGCGGTTAAAGGCTATTTTAAGTAAGTAAGTAAGTAAGATTTAATTATCTTCTAGATACCGAATATTGAGCTTCGTTTCCAATATGAAATATAAGATTCGGTAGTGGCGTGAGATGAAACTGAGTCTCAGCATCCAGGTATAAGACACACACTTGATCTGTACATCGTACTTTTTTCAATCGATAAATTTAATTATGTAGTTGAGTTTCGTTGTTCGGTCTTGTATTATATAATACCGAGTATTCAGCTTCGTTTCCGATATGAATATAAGATTCGGTTGTGCACTAGTATTTCCATCTGTTGCGCATCGAGTTTAGCATAGACACAAACCCATAAATGACCAAAGGGCAGACACATACTTATAAAGATGCCGCATTGATGACGTACATACATACATACATACCTAAATATGTATATGGCAATGCAGCACATACAAGGCTTTTGTTGCGGCCAACGTCGGTGTCAATGTCAACGTAAACATTGTCAGCTGTTTCTGCTTGTGCTTCTCCTGCAGCTTTCGGGTTATAATAGTGAAACCCTGCGTCTGTGCAATGTGGCAGCAACAAGCAACAACTTTACCAATGTCACAGCGTAGCAGCGCGTTGGCTGTAGCAAAAAGGTAAGTATGTGTAATACTTAGAAGCAACAGTGACAGCTGCCATGTGCGCGCGCTATGTCCGGGTGTATGTAACGTGTATTGGAAAAATATTTTCTCACATCTTTCACATTCATATTCAGTGTGCCTTTGACAACGCGCCGCGACGCTTTTCTTTTGGTATTTTCACACGCATACGCGCATGGTGGCATTTATTTTGTTATGACGCGCCCGTAACACACCCAACGCGCTCTACATATAGCGCTTGGTCTTTCTCGTGTGTGTAGTGTTGGCTTGTTAGCTTTTACGCGTTGCGGTGACAATAGGCCAAATAGAAAAAATAATAAAATAAATACAAACCAGCCGCAAAAGAAGCAGATCGTTAACATATGTACATATCATATTTATGTAGTTCCGGCTGGTGGTATTAGCGAAGCGAAGCATAGTACGCGCTGGCATTTTGTGTTGTGCGGTGCTAAGGCGCGGCGCGAAAATTATTAAACGCTAAATATTGAAAAAATAAAATTAGCAAGGGCGTTAAAGAGTTAGATAGCGCGCGCGTGTGACAAAAAAGCTAAAGGTTTATATTTTTTTTATTCAAACTACGCGTACTCCATAAATAAGACTAATTCTTGCCACCATGGCCACACCAGAGGAGCTAGCGCGTCTGGTGGCCATACATCTGCGCGATCTGCAGGAGTGCGAACCCAATTGGACGGTAGCGCATTCCGTTGTTGCCGGGCGCGGGGTATTCGCAACACGTGACATCAGCGCTGGTGAGCTCCTATTCCGCGAACGCCCACTCGTTGTGGGTCCAACAGCGCGCAAAAATTCCATACTCAATACTTGCGTTTGTTGCAATAAGATGTTGGCCGTTAAAGACTTCCTCTGCAAGCGCAATTGTATGTTACCTGTCTGTGATGTGTGCGCCGATGCGGAGAAGCATCGTGAAGAATGTGAACTTTTCCAGCGTTGGCAGCCTGTGGAGCTGAGCAAATTGAGTGATATATGCGCACCAGATAAAGCGGCGACGGCGGCTGGACCGCCACTGGTCAATCCCTACTCATTACGCATCCTCACAGCAGTGCGCGTTTTCTTTCTCCAACCAGATCAGCGCGCGCTCGTCGACGCTATGCAGGCGAATCCGGATCGCGGCTACCGACAGGAGATTATAAAGGCGGCACAAAGTTTTCGTAAATTTCCCACAACAGATAAACCTTTTATGGATAAACTGTTTCGCATTGTTGGCGTGTTGAATACGAATGCGTTTGAAGCGCCTTGCCGCTCGGGTGAACTGGAGATATTATTGCGCGGTCTTTTTCCTCTAACAGCGATTATGAACCACGAATGTACACCAAATGCGAGTCATTACTTTGATAATGGACATTTGGCAGTAGTGCGCGCAGCGCGTCATATTCCTAAAGGTGCGGAAATAACAACAACATATACAAAGATTTTGTGGAGTAATCCGACGCGTGCCATTTTTCTTAAAATGACTAAACATTTTGTATGTGATTGTGCGCGTTGTAACGACGCAACGGTGAGTTAATAAGCATGAATGTGTTAGTTACTTGATGCGCGGTCAAGGCACGTGACCTTACCCATGTATGTAGATATATTTGCTTGCGAGCTTACATACATATGTACATTGATGTTGCTGTTAATGTTGACTCTGACATTGGCAATGAGACTAATGAGATTTATTTGCGTGACTGTGGCAAAATGCAACAAAAGGCTGCGAGTGTGGATGGCGTAGGAACACTTTACATTGGACAATTAAGAAAATCCAGGGTGTGAAGACTACATACTTATACATATAAGTGAATAAATGATGATATTTAAAATGACATACGTTACTTTAGGTTGAAAGCATGTTGCAATTAAGAAATTAGATAAAAGGGTAGACAGGCGGCAACGCTAAGCCGATTAAGTAAGCAATTAATGTGATTAAATTTTAGCTCAGTATGGCGGCTTGAAGATTTTGTTGAATAAGTAAAATAGGAAATATAATAATATACAGTAGAATTACAAAATAATAAAAACAAAAATAAAATAAAATAAAATAAAATAAAATAAAACTTATTAAAAAAAAAAGAAAAAAAAATAGAATACAAAAAAATTAAATAAAATTATGTAAAGTAAAATAAAATAAAAAATATATTAAAAGAGTTAAATTTAAAAAAACTGTTATCAAGCAAAAAGAAAATAAGTGAAATTAAATAAAATGAACTAAAATAGAAAAAAAAAAAAAAATAAAAAAAAATAAGTAAAATAAAAAAATAAATAAAATAAATCAAATAAATAAAATAAATAAAAAAAATAGAATAAAAAAAAACTAAAATGAAAAAAAATAATAATAATAAAATAACAAAAAATTAAATAAAATAAATTGAAATAATATATATAAAGTAAAATATAAAATAAAATAAAATAAAATAAAATAAAATAAAATAAAACAAAATAAGTAAAATAAAATAAAATAAAATAAAATAAAATAAAATAAAATAAAATAAAATAAAATAAAATAAAATAAAATAAAATAAAATAAAATAAAATAAAATAAAATAAAATAAAATAAAATAAAATAAAATAAAATAAAATAAAATAAAATAAAATAAAATAAAATAAAATAAAATAAAATAAAATAAAATAAAATAAAATAAAATAAAATAAAATAAAATAAAATAAAATAAAATAAAATAAAATAAAATAAAATGAAGTAAAATAAAATAAAATAAAATAAATTAAAACAAAATAAAATAAAAAAATTACACAAAAAAAAAAAAAAAAATAAAATAAATTAAAATAACCGTGTAGGTTAGACTGTCCCAAATTTTCAAAGTTATTTTGTTTAAACGCATACCCCCTAATTTTGACCATTATGCATCAAAAACTATCCTGACAAAGTTTTATGCAATTCGGGCCACGGCAACCCGTGTCGACTTGCAGTTGAAGTTATCAGTAAAATCGGACTACATTCCACTGCGTTTCGCTAAGTTAATGATTTATGTACTCGCTTTTCTCATATTGGGACTTAGTAATTAGTAAATCGGTATTTTCTTTCTCTACCAGATGCTCCGAATATCCTTTAAAGGATCAACGATTGTTAGGCCTCCGGAAAAATTTAAACAAATGTGTATATACAAATATTTAAGGATGCATAGGAGATGGACAGGACATACTCCAGAAATTGATTTTACAATATGGGTATCAAATGAAAGTGGTTCATGAAGGCCTGAAAGTAGTGTTAGTTTTATTTTGATACTCAATCCGTTTAGGATATATCTACCAAACTAATTAGTACAATGTACTTGTTCTTTCTATATACAAGTATGAAAAGGCCTACGCCGTGTAGGACCTATAAAAAATTCACTATTATTGCAAAGGTTCAAAATGTGCTCCATTATTTTTGATAGCAAACATATTGTTACGCAATCTAATAAAACACTTTTGAAATTCCAATGTCCTTTACTCGTGAATACGTTTCTTCAATATCCTTGCAAAGAATCCTTTAATCCTTTTAAAAGTTCAAAGGTGGAGATTTATTACACAGTCTTTTAAATATGAGGCAAATATTAGAATTATGTAATTTTCGAAGCCTGATTGGACTTTTTTGCAAACTGAGTGTAAACTGCTAGCAACAACTTTAACTCAAAATCGGCACGTTATCCTAGAATAATAAAACTTCGCACACATTTTATTTAGGTTAAAACGAACCGTAATAGAGAGTATGCATATCAAATTTCGCTCCTTCAGTTTTTTTCCATACATTTTTGGGACAGTCTACTGTACGTATGTATTAGGGTGTGCCAAATGAAACGATTTTCTTTATTTTCGAAGGGTATACATAAATTCCCATTCCTGACCATGAATGGAGTATAATCACCAAATATGAGTTTTTATGGCTATGGGAAAGCGTGCCTCGTCTCCGTTTTCTGTTTTCGTGAAAAGCTTCTACGTAAATCAATATATATTTCCACCTAAAAATCGTACAAACAACTTTCACCGCAATATTTGCAGGGAATTGAACGCTTTTCAAAAAAGTTTGTATAAACTTTTTTCATTAATGCGGCCATTAAAAAGTTTTTCGATATCGAAAATTTAAAAATTTCTAAAACCCATACGGTTTTTTTGCGTATCACCAAAAAAAAGTCGGCCGTACCTCCCGTCATAAGGAGTGTTTTTGAAAACCATTTAAACAAAAATTATATTTTTTTTTCTGGCAACCCTAGATGTCGCCCAATTGCATTTTTCTTCATATCTTCGACATTTATTGTCGGATTTTAAAGTGTGGTAACACAACGAAACGCATGAGCTCAATGAACTTTCTTGAGAAAAACCCTCCTCTTTGAGACGAAAATATCGATGTATCAAACTTTAAAATCCGACAACAAATGCCAAAGATTTGAAGAAAAAAAAAATAAAAAAAATATTTTTTAAATGTTTTTCAAAAACACTTCGTATGAGGGGAGGTACGGCCGACTTTTTTTTTGCCTGTAAGCCCGAGACGCTCTAATGTACATGTAAAACTTTTCCCCACACACAACTTTATCTCTTTCTTGTATTTTGCTTCTAATTAACATAAATTCGGAATTTCTGGTGAATATTTATAACACCGAGTCGTCTAAGCTTAGATGTACTTGAAGTACGATACATTAACCCATATTTAGCATAAATTTAGTTTGCCTTTTATGACCCACGTATGGTTTGAGAATCGTCAACACTTACACGCAGGCATACTTATGATATACATACATACAGACGTTCAAATGTACATATGTACAATAGGGTGATTCAAATTAAAAAAAATGTGGTTCTTTTTTCGATCTTACCCCCTGAAACTATAGTTATTGATGAGAAAATAAGCCTTGCAAAAAATTAGCGCTCTAACTTAACCCTTAGGGATGGCTATTTTTTTCGCCCTTTCCCATACATTTTGTATGGGGAAAAATGGCATTTTTTTCAAAGTGAATTTTCTTTCAATTTTTGAAACTTTTTTGAGAATATTTTTACATACTCTTAAAGTTGAAACTTTGAAGCTTCCAAAATGGTATGCCATGTGCAATTATCTTAACTATTAAAATAATTACAGGCATTTAAAATTTACTAAATTTTATACGTGTTACTGTGTATGTGTGTGCAATAGTAGAAAACTCAGTCATTTTCAAATGGCTGTAATTACTTAATAGTTAAGATAATCGCACATGGCATACCAATTTGGAAGCTTCAAAGCTTCAACTTTCAGAGTATGTAAAATATTTTCAAAAAAATTTCAAAAATTAAAAGAAAATTCACTTTAAAAAGAATGCCATTTTTCCCCATACAAAATGTATGGGAAAGGGCGAAAAAAAATAGCAACCCCTAAGGGTTAAGTTAGAGCGCTAATTTTTTGCAAGGCCCATTTTCTCATCAATACCTAACTTTTTAGGGGTAAGACCAAGTCGACATTTTTTTGAATCACCCTAATGTACATACATAGTAGATATGCTGACTTAAATGTATCCGCTGTATTTTCTTATGTCTAGCAAAAAATACCATTACAGCAAAGAAATCAATATGCAAATGAAAATAAACAATGAAATTGCGGGTTGGTTAGTAAAGTATTTTTGCTTAATTAAACCTCCTTCGGTAAGGTGGAACGAAGAAAAATCTATACTCATCAAAGTACATGTTTGGATTAAGATAAAATAAATTCAATAATCTTGAATCTCTATAAATACTCGCTAAAGAGAGCGATAAGTAGTTGTCAGCCTATTAGAATAACAGTGCTTACTTAATTGTCGCCTTATATTAGTGATGGACATATGTAATTATGATACATGAAATTTATTGAGTTGATTGAGCCGTGTCCGTCTTTGAACCCAAACTTGTCCCTGAGTATTAGAGATATTTGGCTGAAATTTTGTGGGCTCCCAAACAATCGGTTGTTCCGATAAATGGATTTTAACTAATGAATTATTTCTGAAAATTTGTTTGAAATCTTCAGTATTTTTAGAATAAATTTCATAGCGCTATTTCGTTTTTGTTGCCATATTTTTTGACAAATGTCGATGAATTGTAGAACAGATGTCAGCTTATTTGGGTCACAGCAATAATACATACATAAGTAATTAGTAGATGAAATTTTTTTATTTATCTATCCATTAGTTAATGAGCACATACAAATATTATTTTGGGTTCCATCATTAATAACAGCAAAGATAGGTACTCATTTCCAAAACTTTTTTATAGTCATAGCCGGCAACTTTTATAAGTAGAAAAAAAATTATAATGTCATGTCTACACGCACAAAGAAACTACGTTCGTTGCAGAGTGATGATTTTTAAAATATGCAACTTTTTAAGAACCGTCGGTGGAGTCAGTTGGGGACTTTTTCGGTATTGTTTGAAAGAGAAGGTGAAAACTTAGTGTTTAAAGTCACTCCGAAAGAAGGCTGATGACTAAAAAATCACTGGTTCCAAAAAAGTCACCGATTCCAAGAAGTAAAGAAGGACGGAAAGCACCATCAGAAGTCATCGTAAAAAAAATCATTGGTTAAAAAAAAATCACCGGTCCCAAAATATCACTGTTAAAATAAAGTCACCTGTTCTGAAAAGTCTCTTTTTCAAAATAGTCACCCATTTCTTGACGACAGATTTGTGCTCAAGTAAAGTCAACGTCAAAGAAGAGTAGAAAAAACACATTAATTTTTTGTATTGCTTAACTGAGTAATATGAATATATTCTCAATTTTCAAGTATTCTCGCTCAAAGAGAGATGATGACAAAAAAAAAATAAAAAATTTCCAAATTTTCCAGTATTCTCGATCAATGAGAAAAAAAAAAAATTTCGGAGTTTTCTTTTTCATTTTCCTAATAGGGGCTATACATGATGCGTCTGAGTAGAGAGTCAGTTTAGGTGTATTAGTGAAAATGTGTATGTAATAGTTACACCGACATGACTCTAGCATGATTCAAGAAAATCAAAATAAATTTGATATTTCGTATAACGACGGCGAATCACCGTACACAGATGACTCGCGAGTCAGACGCACTGTGTATAGACCCTATATAGTTTAGCCCCGATATTCATAAAAAAAATAAAAAGTTAAATAAGCTGCTATAATTCGAAATTTGTATGGAAATGGCATTTTAAAAAGCTTTATAACCAAGTACTGAAATCGAAACCGTAACCTTAACCGATTAAAACCGATTCATTTTTCGAAACCGAAACCGAAACTGTAACCTTAACCGATTAAAACCGATTCATTTTTCGAAACCGAAACCGAAAGCGTAACCGTAACCGATTAAAACCGATTCATTTTTCGAAACCGAAAGCGAAACCGTAATCGGTATTTTCATCTCAAAAAGAACGAAACCAAACCCGTTTCAAAAGCCGGAACCGGTTCCAAACGGTTTTGAACTTTTTTATGTCTTTTTTATTTTTGTGGGCAGAGCTGGGTAAACTCAATTTCATTCCTTAGTAATTGAAAAAGGCAAAAACGGGACGATATGTAGTAGAGGCAGACGTCCTGTCTAAATGTGAGCGCACTGTCCCCCCTTGTACAACTCTCCTTCCTATCTTTCTTCGCCTTCAGACTATCTCCCTCCCTTTTTCTCTTCATTACCCTCTTTTCTTCTACCACGCTCCTCTTTATCTATATCCCATTCGTATTGGCCCCTGTTAATTTAGGCATACTTTTACCCACGTACCGAATTTGACGGAAATTCACCATGTATACGATATTTTCGAATTGATCGGTTCCCTGGCCCTCTTCCCGAAAGTAAGAAATTGTGAATATAAACTGTTCTCGAATGCCCCTTATTCATATTTCGTTATTTCTGAATTTAAGAAGTTAACTTCTTTTACGTGTACTGGCTACACGCGGTTTTTGTTTTAATATTTTAGTTTGTTTTCTAAACAACTTACTACATACATCCCTTTTTTTGCACTTTGAAACATCTATATGCCGCCGAATATAAAAATCAAAAATAATAATGGCTCCTCGACCCCAGAAACATTAAACAAAATTTTATTTTTACAGCTACCGATCTCTTCACAAACCACCCTCTGGGTAAAAAATCTAGGTTGTTCCGATAAAAATCTGACTTCATGTTCAGATTTAGCACGCTCCAAACCTTCAGAAATCGTTCAGAAAGCCCAATTTTGTTGTACCTTGCCATTTTTGAAACAAGATTCCACGCTTTTCTTCTACCGAACTTCCACAGGTTCCCTCGAAATATTTCATACATAAACTTTACACTATTCTACACACTCCCAACTGAACTTTCACTTCTCTTGTTCTTTTTCTTTCCAGGAAAATGGCAGCTACTTATCGGCGCTCCTTTGTCGCGAGCAAGGCTGTAAGGGCATTGTCATACCAGTGGAAACGAAAACTTTACAACCAGATTGGCGTTGCCTTACTTGCGAAACTATTTTTCCACACTCGAAGATGGCGCGCTATCAGGATTTTGCATTGAATACTATTAACAATCGTATCAATTCGAGCACCGTACATGAACTGATAACATTTATTAATGAAATGTGTCCACGATTTTGTCCGCCTTCGAATTATGTTCTCGTCGAAGCAAAGTTGAATGTGATTTGGCGTATGTCACGCTTAAAAGATGACTTTAGCGAAGAGGAAATGAAGCATCGTGATCGTTATCGTGAGGAGATATTGGAAATATTAGACAAGTTGGGTGCTGGCGATTGTACGTTGAAAAAATTGATTACCAATGAGATACCGTGAGCGTGAAGAGAGTGGTAAAAAACTAAGACTCGCACTATATGCAGGGATTGATCAAGGTTGTTTGCCTTTGTTGGCCCTAAAAGTGTGTTAGTGTGCTTACGTGCTTTTCGCGTGCAAATATTCTTACTTTGTTGGTATTGTATTTTTAATAATTAATTCCTATTATTACAACATATGTACTTATGTGCTTGTGTATGTAAGTATGTATTTATCTTGATACATTTTGAATGCCTTTTAATGTCACGCAATCAATTTTGGCGCACCTAAGCTTTTATTGTAAAAAAAAAAAATATGGGAATAAATTTCCTTAAAAATGCATTATGCATTAGTTTATATTTATTACTAAGCATATGGGGGGACTAATAAAAGTTCAATTAGTTGAGGAAATAAAAATTTGGTTTCAAAAGTTATGCGAGTTCAAAATCTCGCATACAAAAAATATATAAATTTTGAACTCAATATTTTTGTATACAAAAAAATATTAAAAACTATTTGAAAATTTCTAATTTTATAAAATTTTCAGATTTCAAAAATCGTAAACACTAAATTACGTCATTAAATTCGGAACTCAGCTTTTTTTGTATTATACGTTTCATACAAATTTTAGAATGTTTTTCTGTAGTTTTTTAAATTTTTGTTGAGTTTCTAGTCTAGTTTGTGGACCTTCTTCAACTTGAAACTTTTCTAGAAGAAAAGTTATTGTAGAAGAGACTGCCCAAGTATGATTTGAGAAAACGCCGAATTTCAGTTGATCCCTAAACCAATTTGCTATTAAAAATTACCAAATAAGCGAACTTTTATTAGTGTCTCCATATTGTAAATTTTTAGATAGTATACCTACATTTTTTTCTAAAATTATTGTAATTACATCTTATTAAGTCTGAAATTAAAAGCTTATGTCCAACAAGAATATCTAAATAAATAAAAAAAATAAAATATTTAAATGACTTTGCCTCATGCCAACATTGAGTGAGAAAATTAATTAAATTTTTAATTACGTATATAAATAAATACAATTTAGAAAATTGTTCTCAAGATTTTAGGTATATACAATAGGCTGGCTGTCCTTACCAAATGTAGTAAACAACTTTCACTTTATACTAACTCTCGGTTTGAAGTGAATCATCTATTGAATCCATCAAAAATATCCGTCGTTATAGAGTTAGAAGTATATTGGTGGGTTGATATACCGAAAATCAAAAATCGCAAATTTTTACTTAGCTCATTTTAAATGCATATGTGCATTATAATTAGCAACATATTTATCTAGTTGCATACACTACATGCCTACTTAGTATATGTACATTTGTATTAAAATTAATTAGACTAACATAGCATAAATGAGATTCTTTGGCAGCTGTCATCTGGCTTGCAGATCATATCAAGCCCACTCAAGTCAATCTCTTAGACAACCCAACCAACCAGAAAATTAAAAAAATTTTACACAAATTTAAGGTACAAATTTTGTGTTTATAACAGGGTGTGTCATATCTCATAACTTTAAACGAGCTAAATTTGGATATTTGTATATTCGGACTATCTCGGGAATTGCTTGACCGATTTGGATCAATTTTGAATATAGACAGTTGGTTTGATTCTAAAGGCTGGTTTTCATTATGCCCAATGGTGTAAAATTTCATCGATTTTATCAAGATTTGGCTGCTTATTTCGATAAAGTCGATAAAAGTTGTCAAAATTTGACCTAATGAAAACCAGCCTTAAGTCTATCCACTTGGGGGTTTGCCACCTGGGGCGATTCACAGGGTTGCCACCTATCTCAATTTTTTAAATTTTGTAGCAAGATTGGCATATGGGTATCAAATGAAAGGAGTTTTCGGCGACATACCAAATAAAATATTTTCAAGTAGGGTTGCCACCTAGGGTTGCCAACAAACCGCATTATATTTGTATATCCGGTACTATCTCGAGAACCGCTAGCCCGATTGGGATGAAATTTGGCATAGAGATAGTCTTATTGATTCTGAGACTATCCACTTGGGGGACTGCCACTGGGGGGGTTCTGGAGTTACCACCTATCTCATTTTTTTTAAATAATGGAGCAAGATATGCCAATATGGGCATATGGGTATTGGCATATGGGTATCAAATGAAAGGAGTTTTCGGCGGAAATACCAACTAAAATATTTTCAAGTAGGGTTGCCACCTAGGTTACCTTACCGAAGTATATTTGTATATCCGGTACTATCTCAGGAACAACTTCACCGATTTGGATGAAATTTAGCATATAGTTAGTATGACTAGACTATTCACTTGGGGGTTGCCACTTGGAGGGGGTACAGGGTTGCCACCTATCTATTTTTTTTTTAATTATGGAGCGAGATATGCCAATATCGGTATCAAAAGAAATGTATTTTCACCGAAATACCTACTAAAATATTTTCAAGTAGTGTTGCCGCCCAGGGTTACCATTTACCGTATTCTATTTGTATTGTATATTTTTGGGATCATATTTGGATTATTTTAGGATCACTTTGGGATAATTTTGGGGTTATTTTGAGATCATTTTGGGTTCAATTTTGAATTAATTTGGGACAATTTTGGGGTCATTTTGGAGTTATTTTGGGATAATTTTTGGGTCATTTTGTATTCAATTTTGGATCATTTTGGGAACATTTTAGGGTCTTTTTGGGTTCGTTTTGGGATTATTTTAGGGTCATTTTGGGATCATTTTTGGATCATTTTTTAAGGGTCTTTTGGAGGTCATTTTGGAAATATTTTGTAGGCATTTTGGAATCATTTTTGGATAATTTTGGGATCACTTTATGGTCATTTTGGGATCATTTTGGGTAAGTAAAGTTAGCGCTAAATTGATAGCACCGAGCAAGCTCCCAGGTACTTTTAATTAATAGTTAAAATTTGAACTAAAAAGAGATCGTCTGCTGTGTGAAAGGTTGCTTTATTCCAAAGCTCTGTCTCCGATGCGTTCAGATATGAAATTTTTGAAACTATTTAGGGCGTTCTTCGATCGAATTATGAGTAAGGCAGTCTAAGATGAAGTGTTTGTCCATCGATTACTGAGAGGCGTTTTCGAATGAGAAACCGAGAGCGGGTAATATCCTCCTCAGTTATCGAGATAGTGCTGAATATCAAGAAAGTCCATATAATTTTGTGTTACTTGCTCCATTCAGAATGAAATATAGAAAGTTGACTCTATATAAAGTTCGCTATACGAGTACCTACGTTATTGTTATTCCTGACTGATGCAATGGCGTGTATTCTATAAATTTACAATTCGAATCCAATGTATATTGTGGTCATACAAAAAACTATGTGCTATTTTTTATCTTAATTGTGATGACATCACCCAGTGATGTCCTTGGATGGGAATGACCATTAATAAAACATTTTTATATTCCGCATTTAGATTAATTTTGCAACCCTACATCAAACAAGATTAGTTTCTACACTAGCGAACGGAATGTATGTAATTTTTGCTTTCTCGTTGTAATAATTAAATATGAACAATTTTGAACATTAATTGCATATTTTAATTGAATAAAAATTTAAAACTCATGTTATTCCTTGTTCTGTTTGCGGTTTTTGGCTAGTACTTCAGGGTCTTTTCACATGAATAATATAAAAATGAAAAGCTTTTAAGGGCAACAGATCAAGCAACAATGTATGGAATAAAGAAAATAATTATAAGCATTTCACAAGCACCTTGGCCTAAAAAAACATAAAATTTGGCACATACTGCCATACCAACCACGAATATTGAAATTCGTATTATATTATCAAAATTGCTCTGTGGTCCAAAAATTGCAGTAAATTGGATTTCGAATATGTACTATCAAACTCTAGAGCTCCTTAAAACCCCAAACACTCTGTTAATGTAATTTTTTCTTATTATCTAAAGCAGAAAGTTAATTAACTACACTCGCACATGTTTGCCCTTATCGCCAGACAAATCTTCACGCCCATTTTAGTGAGCAATCAATGAGAATAATTGTTGGCGTTCGTCTAATTTTAAATGGCTGTTGACAGTTTTATTATTTGCAAATTATAGGAAATGCTTTTCTTACACATTTGGCGTAGTTCCAAGTTAATTGTTTGTTTGATTTCTTCTTCAATGTTTTGGTAGGTTTTTTGATTTTGAACAAGGTTTGTGTGGCAACACTCTCAGCAGTAAGGGTAAAGTGACTGTCTTCTGTTGCAAATATTGAGTAGTAGGTAAATAGGTGATCACAGATCTGAAGAAAGCTGATATGACATGCTACTTACAAGGTGATGCGAAATTTTGTATACCAGGTGATGCATCATGGGCTAATTTTCATGAGCGCCTGATGCACAGAACTAATGTTTAGGTAAAGAGCTTGAATTAAAAATGATGATTCGCATTATGCACCGGAATCGTTTGCAACTGGTGTGACATCCCAACCACTAGGCGATGCAACATTTTGTTGTTACACCATGCTGCGATGTGACATTTTTCTTAGCAAATGATGCCCACCTGCTACTTTTTATTTTTATTCGCAAATACCCGTGGTGAGCCGGATTTGTGAAACTGATGTGACATTGTGGCTATGAGGTCATGCTACACCTGCCGTCTGTTATATTTGCCTAGTGCACGGGATTGATTTGAAGGAGGAAATGCTAAATGTCGAATCACAAGATTCACCGAATTCATGATATTTTTATGAGGTCATGCGATGGCACTAATAGACTACGTGATATTTTATGCTGCGGCCTCCTAATCCCAGCTGATGTCACATTTTGTTCACCACGTGATGTCATATCTTGTTTATTAGGTGATGTCAAAACTTTTTAGTAGGTGTGTGACATTTTCGTCATAGGATACCCGCACACGTCGCACTACAGAATTCTTTGGCCAATGATGTGACATCCCAATCACCAGCTGATGTGATATTTTGTTTTCCAGGTGATATCACATCTTGTTTACTAGTTGATGTCAAACGTTTTTAGTAGGTGAGTGATATTTTGGTCATGGGATACCCACGTAATATTACAAAATTCATCGGCCAATGATTGGACATCTCAATCACCAGATTATGTGACTTTTTGCTCACCAGGTGATGTCACATCTTGTTTGCCACTACCTACTTTTTTAGTAGGCGTGTGTCGCATCACCTCGTGCGACGTCTGCGGAAAAATTGTTGAAAAAGGGTGTGATATCCTACTTACCAGGTGATGTTATTGTTTTGTTTTGTTAACAAGGCGTCATAAATGTCGCGGCACCTAGAGCCAAGTAAGTGTTGGGTAATAGACTTTAAAGCGCCTGGTCGCGAGGATTTATTAAATAAAATTTTTTTTGGTAAAATGATTATCAAAATGATAAAAGTGGAATCACCTGACAATTGATGTGAAATGCTACACATCACCTGATGAGCTATTTTGTTAATCGCAGCCATAGTTCTCAGGACAAAAACTTCAGAAATGGTATGTATATATTTTAATATTGTTATATTTTATTGTTGCTTACTTTATATATATTTTCCTAATTGAGTAATATAGTTTATTATTACTTACAAAATTATATTTAATTTAAAAAAGTTGCTTTGCGTTGTATACACTTTTTACTTAAGATTACAACTATATATGTAAGTATGTATGTTAATCTGACTTTCTTTTCTTATTAGTTAGACAAAATATTTAATAATGAAATAAAGCAGTTATTACTTAAAAATTGTTAAGGAAAAAGAGTTACTAATTTTAATAATCTATACGTTGGGTCTATGGATATACATTAGGGTGGTCATTCTTTGGGAAACGACTTTTCTTTTTATCTAATACCCAAAATCGATAGCACTATGGTCGGAGATATTATATACAAAATTTGTTTCCGATTGGAAACGCCTAAGGTTCAGATAAAAATTATATTTTTTATTTTTTGTGTCTTCATGGGATAGTCCGAACTTTAACTCTCCTTCGACACGCCTCAGGCGTTTCCAGGCGGAACCAAATTTTCTATGTGATATTTCTGAACGTAGTGCTATCGATTTCGAGTATTAGATAGAAAGATAAATCACTTTTATTTTTTGAATCTCCATAGCGAAATCTGAACTTTTGCCCCCATGCGACACGGCTAAACTATCTCCAATGGGGATACAAATTTGTGTGCGATATAGCTGACCGATGTGCAACCTATCTAGAAGGTGTGACTGGAAAAAATTGTGCATTTGATCATAAGGACCACCCTAATGTACTTATGTATGTATTATTTTTTCGAATAAACATATTTTAATAATTTTACTTTCTTAAACATATGCGAATTGAATTGTAGCTTTTTCCGACAAATCTCAGTCATTTTAAAAAACCCTGTTTTTAATGGAAGAACTCATTATATTTTTTTCATGTAAAGTTGTAAAGTTATTGCAATGACCATGCGGGGAGTTCAGTGAAATACTGCAGTTCTAATTACAACGAAAAATTTGCTTTTCGAAAATTATTTAATTATTTAAATCTTCTCTTTATAAAATTAATTTGTTCAGCCCCCCTAATATTTATCTATGCTATTTACAAGAATGATTTAGTTTTTAGTATAACCCTAATAAATTCACTTAGCATGGTCTTCTCATTTTACTTAATCAACAATTACAACAACAACAATATGTATTTAAAATTTTATTTTAGTTTCTAAGCTAGCAGGTAGAGTATGTTTGAAGATTTGCTATTCTATTAAATAGATATGTGTCTAGTTATTACGTAGATTCAACATTTAAATTTGTGTTTTAAATTGAAGGCAAAACCGTTTCCCTATTTTTGTGATGCAACACAAAGGTCACTTCTTTCTTATTAAATACTATTTATTAAGCTTATACGGCTGATACATTAGCGCAAATTCCGAATTATCTCCGCTTTCGGGAGCTAACTTGAGCATAATCTTCATTATAAACTCCCAAAAATTAAGAAGATTTGAGCAGATATCTTAACTATTTGACCGCTACTGTCATCGATAAATAAACAAACATCGCAACGACCACTACCAAAATTACGAGTTCGCCGCTACTGGACACTAGATGTCACCAAAAAAGAGCGACATCTATTTTAAACAGCAAGTACTACAACCAAAGCCATCTAGTGCGCTGATTGTTAATCTTCAGTAATCTCCGTGTGTGTATCCATAGCATTAGGTAGTTTAGTAAGAGCAACCTTCCTCAGCATATATTTTTAGAGCGAACTATCTTAAAATATTTTTCAAAAAATCTCTATCTCAGGATATGTTCTAGGAGATATCGATATCTAAAATTTCCTCAACCTATATCATCAAGCTGAGACGGGGGTTCGTTTTAAATTTTTATACAGGGTGTTCTTGAAAAAAATTCTGAGATAGAACGATTTGATATATGGTGATCTTCCAATCAGCTAAATTAAGTTAAAGATATTTTAAAAACTGAAAGCGCTTAATATATCTAAAAAAATATCCAATAAACACACATAGAAAAGACTGAGCGCGTATGTGCCGCTACAACGATCCAACAAGTCAAAACATACTAAATTGTTTTTATCCAAAAGATCAGACTAACTGAGCGACAGCGCCTGCGCAGTCGTTTGCTGTTGTTCTTTCTCTTTGGCTTCGACATGCCGTTGCAGTGGTGGAATGATGAAAAGTATAATACCGCTAATAGCAATTGTGATGCCTGCCATAATGAAAGCAGGTCCATAGGATTTGGTAATATCATATAACAAACCTAAAATCACAAAAATTTCGTATGAAATATAAAAAATTAATTTTGTACTCTCTTTGTACTAACCGCCAATTGGTGGTCCAATAAATGAGGCTACACCTTGGAAGAGCAGCAGCAAGCCGAAGGCATTTGTCAACTTATCCAAGCCGAGTAGATCAACCAAAATTACCGAAGTCAAACCAACATAGGCGCCAATTGTAAAACCAAAAGCAGCGCAATAGGCGCCAAGAGAGTAAAAATCTGTGCAGAGAGGTGCCAAGGCGGTAGCTGGAAAGAAGAGCAGAACAATATTTGTTAAAAATAAGGGAGCGTAGTATTGAAGATTCTTGAAGAAAGGAAAATAAAAAAAATAAAGTTAAACTAAACAAAATAAAATAAAATAAAATAAAATAAACTGAAAAAAGTAAGTGAAATATAAAAAAAATAAAATAAAATAAAATAAAAATAAAAAGTAATAATAATAAAAAATAACATCGAAAAAAAAAAAAAAAATAAAATAAAATAAAAAAAATAAAGTAAAAAAAAACATAAAAGATAAAAAAAAAAATTAAAAAATTAAAAAAAAAATGAAATGAAAAGAAATGAAATAAAATAAAATAAAATGAAATAAAATATCAAAATAAAAAATACTAATTTTATTTTTTTATTTTGTTTTATTTAATTTTATTTTATTTTATTTTATTTCATTTCTTTTCATTTCATTTTTTTTAATTTTTTAATTTTTTTTTTTATCTTTTATGTTTTTTTTTACTTTATTTTATTTTATTTTATTTTATTTTATTTTTTTTTTTTAAATAAATCTTTTTTATTTTGTTTTGTTTTAATTTATTTTTTCAATTTATTTTGTTTTATTTTTCTTAATTTTATTTTATTTTATTTTATTTTGTTTTATTTTATTTTTTATTTTTTTTATTTTATTTTATTTTATTTTATTTTAAATTATTTTATTTTTTTATTTGATTTTATTTTGGTTTATTTTATTTTTAAATTTTTATTTATTTCATTTTATTTCATTTTGTTTTATATTATTTTAAACAAATTTAAGTAGAATAAAAGGATATAAAAAATTATATAAATTAAATTCTGTGAGACTGGTGTTTATTTTTATTTTACATTTTACTTACATATGCCACATGCTGTCAGGCAAGCATTGTACACCCACAGCCTATTGACCCATGGCTTGTCAGCTAAATAGCCGAGCACTATTCTGCCCACTGTATTGGCTATACCAATTATAGCTATGAGGTAACTAGATTTTTCGCTGCCTATATGCAGTGTCTCCGCTTGTGCTACTATATAAACGTAGGGTATATTGAAACCGATACTTGTGAAGAAATTCGACATAGCAAACACGATGAACACAACATCTTTCAGCAGCGAGAAATTCATCATTTCAACAAATGTGTCACGTGTTTCCTTGGAACATGTTATGCAGCCGCAACATTTTATTATTTCCTGGAAGAAGAGACATTTTATTAGAAAGATTATTAGAGATTACTGGTTTTCAAGAAATCCGATTTAGTATTAGTTGTAGCTAGAAAATTCGTGTCTATTCATTGAATATTTCTTTGAAAAAATTACTGAAGGTGACTATAAAGCTTTGAGAAGTTATGACATAAAAAATTTGGGCTTAAGCGCCAAATTTCTTGCATTTTATAATAATTTAAGTCGATTCTTTAAACCAATATTAACTTAGGTTGCTACTATGTACTGAGCTAGTAAAATTGGTCGAGTTATATCTCAAAAGGTTTGAACTGGCTGCAAGCGAACTAATCCTTTCATTGAACTAAAAACCCCGACTGAGGACGCTCTACTTCCAAACATCGTCGAGACGGTCCGATTTTGTTGTAATTCGAAACATTTCTTTCTATCTACTAGAAGAAATGATTTCTTAAACAAAAAATTACGCAAGGTGCCGCTGACATCGGGATAATAATTATAAAAAAGTGGACCCGCTAACTAACTTTCCGTAGAGCAAGCTTCCTAAAATTTTCACCATCGTTCGCGTTGTTTCGATGACTATGCAACACATGGAAAAAAATCCGATACGTGGGACATGCAAAAAGCACACCACAAGTTGGAAGAGAAGCTCGACAAAATTCTCGTTAGATGTTATGTAACCTGTTGATAGCTCGCCGCCATTAGTTAGCTAAACTGTGTAACTAATCTATATATATAAAATTGGATGTATGTCTGTAGGATCTTGAAGAGTGTTTCTGTAAAGCTATTTTTAGGACCCGGGACCGCCCTATTCGAAGCTATCGTATAAATGGCTGGATTTACTTGAAATATGGTATGTAGGTAACGTTTTGCTCAGGTTAAAGTGTGGGATAATTTTTCTTCCAGGAAGTGGACCAGGAACCGATCTGTTTTAAACAATAGTATTTATGGCTCGATTTGCTTGAAACTTGGTGCGTAGGTAGCTATATGCTTAGATTAGTATATATGAAAAATTTTCTTCCGGAAAGTAGACCCAGGACTGACTTATTCTAAACTATCGTATAAATGGTTGGATTTACTTGAAATATGGTATGTAGGTAGCGTTATGCTTAGGTTAAAATATGGTATGATTTTTCTTCCGGGAAGTGAACCAGGGCCCGATATATTCTAAACAATCATATTTCTGACTCGATGAGCTTGATATTTGGCGTGTAGCTAGCGTTTCACATTGATAAAATATGAGATAATGTATTTTCCGAGAAATAGTAAAAAATGGTAGAATCTCTTTCAGATGTTTTCCTTTGGCGTAGTTATAAAAAAAAATTGAGAAACCCGAAAACCCGAAATGAAAACACCGGTTTTCTAAAACACCGTTTATTTTTGGCCATCCCTAGTATGAGGAATGCAATGAAAAATTGCTCGAAATTGAACTCTTGAACCGCCCAAAAATAAGCAATTTATATGTCTACGCACAGTATTTAACAAAGTTATGCATCGGTGTGGAACTTTTAGCTATTTTTTAAATTGTATGCAAAATACTTCCGTGGTTTTGTTCTTTCTGCGTGCGATGAACTTAGGTTTTGGGAATAAGATTTTCAAAACAAAAGCGCAGTAGAGGTTTTAAATTGAACATGTGCAGAGCGCTCGGTTGACAATTTATGAAGAAAGTGAACAAAGTAGAAGAAGTAATAAGGGTGACAGTTAATATAAGATCTAATTCTTGAGATACAGTTATAAAAATTTTAACAATGATTGACGCGTTTTATGCCGATGAAGAGGTGTTTGTAACAGGCGGTTCCGGTGAGTAAATTTGAAAAAGTTTTAAACAAAGTTGTACCCAGAAAATATTCCGTTTGTTTCACGATTTTCCTAACAGGTGCAGTAGGCAAGGCGTTGATTGAAAAATTACTACGCTCATGTGCGGTGCGTAAAATTTATGTGCTGATGCGCACTAAGAAAAATATTAGCGTTGAACAACGTTTGGAAAAAATGAAAAAGGCGAAGGTTTGTAATAAAAAAAAATCCACTATTTCTAGACAGTGCTATGACATTCAGTCAGCTTTGTAATGTTGCCTTTGAGAATGTGATGGGAAATCGTGATGTTAATATAAAACAGCTGATATTTACATCACGATTTCCCATCACTTTCTCAAGGGCAACATTACAAAGCTGATTGAATGTCATAGCACTGTCTAGTAGGGTATTTATCTCCTGAAATAATCAAATCATCAACTATGTAGGTTTTCCAAGTTGTACGCGCATCTAAACCACATATGCTAGACAGAGTGGTGGCTATACCAGGCGATGCTGCCTTACCGAATTTGGGCATCTCTCCAGAACACATTGCTTTGATGGTGAATGTGTCAATTGTTTTTCACTGTGCAGCGACTGTACGTTTTGATGAACCGTTGCGCGTAGCTTTAAATTTAAATGTTGGTGGCACCTATGAGGCATTGTTATTTGCTGAGAAGTTAAAAAAGCTCAAGATTTTCATGCACGTCTCCACATTTTATAGTAATCCCTATTTGAAGTATGTGGAACCAGAGGTAAATGAAAACAAACAAAAAAATGGAATCTGTGGATTAAAGTAATTACGTTATTTTCAGATTTATGATTCCCCAATGGATTGGAGAATTCTTCTAGAAATGCTAAAAGATGACAGTCAACGAGACACGCTGAATTTTTTGACAAGAAAGTAAGTTCAAACAGTGAATAAGTTTAGTTGGACTTTAAAATTGTATATGTTTGAACTCCAAAAGGGTCTCATTCTCTATTGCGAAACGAACGTTCGTTTCGCCTTAGAGATGACATCGAGAAAATCTCCACCACTCTTCTAGCACAAGACACAATTTTCGAGTGGATAATAAGTCACCAAACTCCTGAAAAAGTTCTGGAAAATCGAAGAGATACCCAGGACCCGAGTAGAAGCCCCTGAAGATCAAGCACAACCACTCGTAAGGATAATGACCGGCTTCCCTTCAAACCACATTCGCGAGCAATATCGACCTAGGCCAATACCGAATTGCAGCCCTCGACAGTTCCATGGCATGGCACGCAGTCTCCTAAATAAGGGCGATCTCAAAGAGCAATACGAAAAGGTACTAGAAGAATACTTATCTCTCTTAGGGGTCTAGAATAGGCATACCGGTCGTAAGAGGCGACTAATATGCACATAGGTAATGACGTGCTAACTCGATGCTGATCTACGGATATGATGCATCTCACTTCTCATTACCCATCTTCTCCTTCCACACGGATGGAGGGATGACATGACCTAGAAGGTTCCACTGGTCATACCAAATCGCAAGGGAGTGCGGCAGCGTACCGGGTTCATATCCGGCCAAGGACTGTCAATTTCGCCATCACTTCCCAAAACCTTCGGAAAGTGTTTTTGTTATTAACACAGCAACAACAACATAAACAACAACAACAAAAACAACAACAACAGTTGGAATTCCCGGCTAAATACTGTGGATTTTATCCCTCTCACCATGCCGTCATAAAGCCAGAAAAAAAAGAAAAAAATGTATCCAACAAGAATTTTGATTCAAGAAAATCATCTGGTTTTGCCATATGGTTGTGTTTGTGTTGTCATACAAATAAGTCAGCTGATATTGAAGCATGTCCAATATGTATCTAATCCATGAAACCCAATGAAACGGTGAAAGTCATGGTCTATAACAAAAGTTGATTAAATCTATTTGAAATTTTGACGTCTATGCCTTAGATATCACAATTGTTATGGTACCCACACAAGCAAATCGACCCGTGTAAATCATGCTTAAAAATAAAAATATTGACCCATTATTCATAAAGTCATGGAATTCTCGAAATGACCTCCTATATAAGTACAATTTGGTTTTACCCTAAATTAAAATTTCCTACATTCTTATAATTTTATTTTATTTCAGATTAATTATGGGCTTCCCAAATACGTACACATTTACAAAGAATCTAGCTGAGAGTGTAGTTAAAGACTTTCATGGCCGCATACCGGTTGCTGTATATAGACCATCTATAGGTAAGGAATCGGCGAAATAACAAATAATTTTGTGGGGGAAATTATTCTGAGAAATGCCGTTTAGCCACACTCTTAGACAGAGCTTTGTTTAATTCCAGTTTCCGTTTAAAATCTTGTGATATATCTCCAAAACCATCTTAGTTATTTAAATTAATTACATTGCCTATGAAAGCATTCGTTAGTACCTTTCGTTTGATATCCAAACATACAAGCAGACAGACAGAGTGACGTACAGAAGGACAGACATACCGATAAAAGTTGTAAAAACGGTTGATTTGGATTCTAGTGGCATAATAATGATTGGCCCTATACATTTCTTTGGCCGGTTACAATTTTATTGTATGTAGAGATAACTACTTATTATTCATAAAACGCGCTCTTAAAGCAAATTATAAATTATTGCGTTCACCCACTCGACCGTCGATAACCTATATAAAATAAAACTATTTGTCAAAACCTCTTACAGTTCTGCAAGCGCTCTCCGAACCAATACCCGGCTTTCCGCCAACTATGATGGGCGCTATTGGACTTTTTGTACTCGTCGGCGCTGGTATTCTAAAAACCGTTTTCATGTCACCCACAATACGTTTTGATATAACACCACAAGATCTCGGTATTAAGGCAATGTTATACTATGCCTATCGTGCTGGAACTGAATGTAGCGAGAAACGGTAAGTTTTGTAAAAAAAAAAAAATTATGTACCCAAGTCAACATAATTCGTCCTCTTCTGCAGCGCAATAAAACCTGTACCTGTTTATATGTCATCATCGTCTAAAGTATCACCCCACACATTTTATCATATGTGTCATGTGATGGAGAATGGCCTTTGGTATAAGGCCGCTTTCGAGAAGAATTTTTTGTTGCCTGGCGCACATTATACAGATAATCGTTTCGTGTACAAGTTTGTGGTAAATAAATCTCAGATAACTCAAATTCGAGTCTTTTAAGAAAGCATTTTCTCTAGGTTTTCACTAAACAAATTTGCCCAGCCATGTTAGCTGACGGCTTGCTCGTACTCTTTGGTCGTAAGCCGGTTCTTATGAGCATTGTACGTAGGGCATATATAACATTGGAGGTTATGCAACCTTTTCTCTTCAACACCTTCGACAGTCCGGGCATGACACATTTTAATGAATGTCTGGAGGCTACAAAAGGGTTGGTATTCAAATATTGTTGTTGTTGAAGTTTCTTTAATTTTAATAACCAAAAATTCTTTGCAGCACTCGAATAGATATAACCGAAGATATCTTTCGAGCCAACACCGACGAGGGCCTGGTTGATATTTGTACAACCATGATATTTTCGATACGTGAATATTTGCTAAATGAAGATCCTAAAACTATACCTGTGGCGCAGAAGAGATTGAGAATGTAGGAGTTTTGAAAAAAAAAAAAATGTTTTAATATCTGAGAGCTAACTTAAAATAACTTTTTATTTATACTTTCAGAAAATGTTGGGCTTACAATATTTTTCGTGCTATCCTAGCTTATTTCATCTTGCGTTGGTTCTATGGGTTTTTTGTAAACTACATTGGTAATATGACGTCCAACTAGAAAAATTTTTTTTAAAAAATATTTGTACTTAACTACTTTTGTAACGTATATACATATATAAGATTTTTGAAAGTTTTTCGTTCTTAATTCTTTATTAACATCTCTGTAAAAGTTTTAAGTCTTGATAATATTATTTTAAATTGCACGAATTTCAAGAGTGTTTATAATAAACTAGAGTTGGCCCAGTGGTTGAAATTCAACCACAAAAATGTATTTATATCACTAAATTTTTTTTGCTATTGCTTCACTTTTCCTTATGTATTTTCCCATTTTTTTCCTATATTTTCCATTTCTTACCTTTCCTTTCGTTCAATTTCCTTTATTTTCTTTCCATCCCTTCCCTCCCTTTCCTTCTCTTTAATTTCCTTTCTTCTCCTTTCCTTTACTCTCCTTTCCTCTTCTTTATTTTCCATTCTTTTCCTTTTTTAATTTCTTTACACAGTTTGAGGAGACCTATCGCTACATATAAAATTTTGTATACTCTATAATTAAGGTTATTGCAAAAAAGGGAAAAAAACTTCCGTACTTTGAGCATTTATATCGAGCCTTAAGCTGATGACCCAATGTACGCTTGTTTTGCTTGCCTTGCTCACCTACGCTTACCTTGCTTTCCTTTTAAAGCTTCTATGGCCCAATAGAAGCTACAAAAGTTGTCAAAAATACAGGATGAGACAAAGAAGACAACGTACTGCCGGTTCTGCGAGAAAGGTACATGTGCTTGCGCAGTACCCTTCGTACCGAAACGACCCAGGCTGTATTTTTTTATTACAGCCTGGCCAAGAGCAGTACACCCGAAGTGACCCTGTCTAACGTGTCACGATTCCTCCCCCTTAAATTGTCATCCCTGGAGCAGTTCCTTGCAGCAGGGCTGCTCCCTATTCTGTTGTTCCGGTCTGGCGTTGAGCTAAACCCTGGTCCAACAGAATGGTTCTGCTGCGTGTGCCGGAAGAAAATTTATACCAGATGTTCGCATTCGGTGCAATGCACATCTTGTAAAGGTTGGCTACACAAGTCTAGTTGTTCCGGACTAGATCCAAAGACACACCGGCCTCTTAGTTTTTTTAAAACCTTCGTGGCGCCTTGCTGTTCACGTCTTAGAACGTCCCGTGGCTCGCGACGCTCCGGCGTAGCGCTATCGCCTCCCCTTCGCAATATATCTATTGCTCAGCAAACATTGTGTGTTCCCAGTTGTAGCTCGCGCCCTAGCGCGCTAACACCTCACACAGCAGCTCATAGCTACTCCCTACGTAGCACATCTATAGATGTTGTGAGCACTGCTGAGCTACAACTCCCGCCCCAAAATATTCTCCTCCCCTCTACTTCTTCCGGTACCGGCACAAGTGTGAATCAAGGCCATCAGCTCCTGGTCCCTCACACTATGTGCACTGTTTGTCGGCACAGAATATATGCGTCCAGAGTGCCATCGGTCAAGTGCAATATCTGCCTTGGCCAATGTCACCTGCGCATATGCTCAGGGCTCGCAAACAGAAATCTATGGACTGATGCGTATGTTGCGCCGTGTTGTCGAGCTGTGCAGCCCACATTGCCGACAAATTCTACCTCGTTTCCCAACGAGCGGAATTTGTCGCCTTCAGGACTGCGACGACGATCACGGACTAGCATATTACCTCCACGGCGAGCGCACCAGTCCCTGACTCCCAGAGTGACCATTGCCTCTCCCCCGCATTTCAAAATAATGCAATTAAACTGCAATGGTATAACTGGCAAGATTGTGGAGATCACCAGGTTTATGCAGCAAAACTCCATCAAAATTGCTGCAATCCAGGAGACTAAACTTGGCACCCACTCGGATCTCAGAGCGAGTGGTGGCTACCACATTCTCCGGCATGATCGTACGGACGGTGGGGGTGGTCTTGCGTTCATCATCCACCAAACCGTGCGGTATAGGGAATTTGCATTCAACACCGACCAAGAGGACATACCCTTAGAGCGACAGGGTATTGTCATTTCAGCTGGAGGTGTTGATCTCGAGCTGATAAACATCTACATACCTCCCGTCACCTGTTGTCCCAGAAGTTATCGCCCTGATTTAAGCGATTTCCTACGGGGCGATAACCGTGTCATTATGGGCGATTTTAATGCACACCATGACATGTGGCATTCACGCCATTCTGCTGACGCCAGAGGACGGGAAATAGCCGAGCAAATTGACGCTTCCACATTCTGCGCGGTGAACACGGACGCCCCCACGAGGATGGCAGTAAATTGCAGTAGCTCCCCGGACATAACAATTGTTAGTCCAGGTCTAATAAACTGCATAAACTGGCGCCCAATGGTGGCTTTGGCATCAGATCACCTGCCAATCATCGTGTCCGTTGATCGTGCCCCGGATTTCACCACCTCTGAGAAGAGATCCTACGTAAACTTCAGGAGGGCTGACTGGGTTGGCTTTACTGAGTTTACTGAGAGCTCCTTTGGTGCTCTTCCCATACCGACTGACGTACGCCAAGGTGAAAAGGAAATACGTAAGGTCATAAATAGAGCTGCAGCCCTTTTTATACCAGCTGGGAGAATACAGAATATACGGCCAAACTTCCCAACTGAAGCTGCAGCCCTGGCCAATGAACGTGACCATATACGTAGCATCGATCCCGCAGACCCACAGATCAGTGGTCTCAACGCGGAAATCAGACGGTTGGTAGATGAACACAAACATGCCAAATGGGAGGAGCATCTGAGGTCTTGTAACCTCTCTACCGGTGTTGGAAAATTATGGTCCACAGTCAAATCCCTGTCAAATTCGACGGGCCCACCAAAAAACGTAGACATCACCTTCGGTGATAAGACGTTTAGTGACCCGAAGAAAAGTGCAACGGCCTTTTGCCGACAGTATGTACCACACCCTGCACAGGACAGGGACAGGCGTAGGATCTTCAGGTGTGCGCATAAACACAAAAACAATGCCCCCGTTTCCATCACCGCTACAGAGGTTCGAGTGGCCATCAGGAAAGCCAAAAACTCTAAAGCTATGGGCCCTGACGACATAGCCATGGTGCATTTAAAACACATCGGCGAAGAGGGAGTAAAATACCTCACTACCGTCTTCAATTTGTCCCTGGCCACTTCTGTCATACCTGAAAAATGGAAACAGGCAGTCGTGGTCCCACTACTAAAGCCTGGCAAGCCAGCTAACGTAGGGGAGTCTTATCGTCCGATATCGCTCCTCTCGCCAGTAGTGAAGACATTGGAGGCGGTATTACTTCCTCTTTACACATCAAAGTTGAGGTTAGCCGAGCACCAACATGGCTTTAGAAAAATACGGAGCACAACATCTGCTCTAAATGCCATTAACACTCAGATAACTGACGGACTCAACCAGAAAAGCCCTCATCACAGGACGGTTCTAGTTGCTCTTGACCTGTCTCAAGCTTTTGACACAGTAAATCATGGACAACTGGTATCCGATTTGGAAGATTCATCGCTCCCCCCCTGTCTTAAGCGTTGGTCCGCCAATTATCTGAGTGGTCGTCAATCGTCTGTAGTTTTCAGAAACAAAAAATCAAAACCGAGAAAGATTAAACAAGGGGTACCGCAGGGTGGTGTCCTTTCCCCGCTTCTGTTTAATCTTTATATTTCGAGGCTTCCTTCCCCACCAGATGGAGTCTCGATTGTCTCTTACGCAGACGATTGTACGATCCTGGCTTCTGGCACTTCCGTTGATGAGCTATGCTCCAGGATCAATGGTTATCTCCCCTCTCTTGTTGAGTTTTTCACTGCCCGGAGCCTGACATTGTCGCCAACGAAGTCCTCGGCGACACTATTCACGACCTGGACGGCGCAAGTTGGCATGGAGTTAGAAATCTACGTAGGCGATCAAAAATTACCTACTGTCTCTCACCCCAAAATCTTAGGGGTAACTTTCGACCCCATGCACAAATTCGCTGCTCATTCAACCGCAATTGTCTCTAAGCTACAAAGCCGCAACAAAATTCTCAAGTCGCTAGCCGGCAGCACTTGGGGTAAAGACAAAGAAACGTTGCTGGCAACCTATAAAGCAATTGGTCGGCCGATCCTGAATTACGCGTCGCCGATATGGTCGCCGGGGCTTGCTGAGGTTCATTGGAAAAGACTGCAGGCCTGCCAAAATACCGCACTCAGAACCGCCACGGGATGCGTCCTTATGTCTCCAAAACATCATTTACATCATGAGGTGGAAATGCTCCCAGTTTTGGAGCACAATGAAATGCTAAACAAGCAGTACCTGTTGAACTGTTGCAAACCACAACATCCCAACAGACTACTGCTTGAGTATGAGCCACCTCCTAGGACCGTAAGGGCACATCTACGTGAGCATTTTGATGAGATCCGGCACCTCACACTTTCGCCGTTTGATCCAAAGGTACATACGCAGGCCCTGAAGCACATCCATGACACGTCCGTTGCGTATTATGTCTCGCTCTGTCCACTGAACGCCGTTTTGCACGCCAAACCACCTCGCGTCGCGGCTGAGCAGCGTCATCTTCCTCGAGAGACAAGGGTCACTCTGGCTCAATTACGCTCTGGATACTGTAGCAGGTTAAACTCCTACTTATCCAGACTAGACCTTGACGTGCCGAATGAATGTCCGGCATGCGGCTCGTCACCCCATAATACCAACCATTTATTTATCTGCTCTTCGGAGCCCACTCTTCTAACACCCATCTCCCTCTGGTCCAACCCTGTTGAAACTGCAAGTTTCCTAGGACTCCCGTTAGAAGAAATTGATGACAATTTAGGTTAAGGAAAAGTACACGCTGGGCAGGGCTACGCTTCGTTACAACAACAACAACAACAACAACAACAACACAAACAGAGAAGCGTGTAAAGCGCTGTCAAATAGAGATTTGGGCTATTCGACGCTTTGAAGCGTTTCAAGCAAGCAAAGTAAAGCTAGCACTGGGCCAACTTTCATATATTTTAGTAGAGTTCAAAAGAATTTTGACATTTCTCGAGGCAAAGCCAGCAAAGCAAGCGTGCATTGGGCCATAACCTTTAACCGCCGAATTGATGTAAGGGACAAATATCGAAATCGATAGTGTTTGTCCTGATCTGTCATCATAGGTCTATGTTTTACCGTTATAAAGTTATAGCAGAAACAATTTTGATGTACGTAACATAACATTTCAGCAGCAGGTGGTGAGTGTGCCAGCGAAATTGATGTACGTAAGAAAAAAAAACACAACTACGACTTATTTTTAGCTACTGAAATTGATTGCGTTACGTACGTAGAGCACAACTAGTTCAAATTCTTTGCTTATTAACAGAGTTAATTAAAAAAAAACCTCCCCCTGTATAATTTATTATTTGTCCCTTACACCAATTTGGCAGTAAAGGCTCGATATATAAGATTCTTTTGCGATCTATATTTGTTCTACATATTAAACTTCCCCATTCCTATCCCTATCCCTATCGAATTGCTGTTTACACGGTGGAACGACAAAAATCGACCCGTGTAAATCAGCCTTTAAAGCTACGTTTACACTGCACCAAATGCATCACTTTTGGCCAAGTTTTTTCGAGACCGTTCATCCGCAGATTGAATTTGATCACCAAATTAGGGCAAATTAAATTAAATTCATCTAATTTGGTAAACAAATTCATTCTGCGGACAAACATTCTCGAAATAACTTCGCCAAATGCTACGCAGTTGGTGCAGTGTAAATGTATCATAAGATATGAGGTAAAATTCAACTCTGCTATAATTAAAAAAATCGATATTTCCAAGAAAAATTCTTGTTTAGAAGTTTAAAACATCAAAGCTCAAAATCATAGAAAAGTAAATAACCGTCCGAAAAAAAAAATTTAACAAAAAACAATGATTTCTTTCAAAATTAGCGAATCCTACGACAGGGAATTTTACATACGAGTAACCATTGCGCTATTTTTACTGCATTTACTATGCTTCTTCTTTAACTTGTTATCAAACTACGTGAGAGAGTACTCGAACAAATTTTGGATGCCATAATAAATGTGATTGGATTATGTATTTGAAAATGTTGTGTTAAGTCCTTAATAAATACATAAATTATGCTGCAGCTGTAGTTCTTGCAATAAAAATAAAAATAAAATTCAAACGTACACACTGCTTACCTCACTTTGACTGCCGCGTGCACTTTGGCGCACAGAACCATAACGCTTCATGAGACCGGAACCCGAGATATCATTACGTGACGCCGTATACTCGGGTATGTTGAGGAGGGAACCCTGTTGAATATAAGAGTGAGTCAATGATAATTCCATTTCGTTAAGTAACTTTGCACTTACCTGGTAAAGAATATCCGGTCGGTACATAGTGCCACTACCCCAGTTCTCCTGATTCTCAGATACTATACTGTCCAAATGAGGGTGACTGCGGTGACGTATCGCATCTACGTTGATGGTGGCTTGCAGTATTGTTGTGGCTGGAGCTTTATCATTTGCTCCATTTACAGCCTGATCGTTCTATAAAAAAAGTGTATGCGTTAGAATAACCTTAAAAGTGAATAACAATATCTAGGAATAGGATGCAAAATTTCTAACAATCACATAGGTAGGTAAAGGTAGGGTTTTTAGAGCATTCATTTTAACAAAAGTATTTAAACACCAAACCTTAAAATATGTGTAAGGGTTCTGTGTTTTATGTGTGGGAGAGGCAGTTGTAATTGTAACACATCATGCTTGGAAAACGTGCAGATATAAAAGCAACAACTATGAAAATTTTGGGATATTCTCATACCAGCAATTGAGTGGAAGATAATTTTATTTGGGTCTACCGGTTCGAGAACACTAGGTCCCAGAACTTTTTTCAAAAAGGCTCCATCCCAGCAGAGCAAGTATTGAATTTATTTTGAGATAGAACATTTTTGAAACAAATACTGGAATAAGAAGTTCCTGAGTCAAATTATGATATACTGCTTTCCCGAAACAAAACCTAAGATAGGTTGTTATTGACCGGTCTGTCGAAATAGAACCATCTTCCACTCAACCGACAATAGTGAACGTGCCTAGGATTTCTATCGTGTTAAGACACATACATTTGTACTAGTATATGATAGGATAGTGAGATCTGATTGATTTAGAGTGGGATCATCTGCAAGTGTTGGGAACGAACTACATTTTACTTGCGCTAACAGCATTGTCAAGTCGAGCGAGAGCATCCGGCAACGCGAAAATGAGGGGCGCAGCGTACGTAACTGCAGTTTTGATGAGCGCACAGAAAAGAGAGTAAAAAAGATAAATAATAAGTTAGAATTCTTGTACAGACAAACAAAAATTGCTACAAAAAACCCAATTGTTATATGGATAGGGATAGGGATAGTTATAGGGATAGGGGTAAGGATAGGGATAGGGATAGGGATAGGGATAGGGATAAGGATAGGGATAGGGATAGGGATAGGGATAGGGATAGGGATAGGGATAGGGATAGGGATAGGGATAGGGATAGGGATAGGGATAGGGATAGGGATAGGGATAGGGATAAGGATAGGGATAAGGATAGGGATAGGGATAGGGATAGGGATAGGGATAGGGATAGGGATAGGGATAGGGATAGGGATAGGGATAGTGATAGGGATAGGGATAGGGATAGGGATAGGGATAGGGATAGGGATAGGGATAGGGATAGGGATAGGGAAAGGGATAGGGATAGAGATAGGGATAGGGATAGGGATAGGGATAGGGATAGGGATAGGGATAGGGATAGGGATAGGGATAGGGATAGGGATAGGGATAGGGATAGGGATAGGGATAGGGATAGGGATAGGGATAGGGATAGGGATAGGGATAGGGATAGGGATAGGGATAGGGATAGGGATAGGGATAGGGATAGGGATAGGGATAGGGATAGGGATAGGGATAGGGATAGGGATAGGGATAGGGATAGGGATAGGGATAGGGATAGGGATAGGGATAGGGATAGGGATAGGGATAGGGATAGGGATAGGGATAGGGATAGGGATAGGGATAGGGATAGGGATAGGGATAGGGATAGGGATAGGGATAGGGATAGGGATAGGGATAGGGATAGGGATAGGGATAGGGATAGGGATAGGGATAGGGATAGGGATAGGGATAGGGATAGGGATAGGGATAGGGATAGGGATAGGGATAGGGATAGGGATAGGGATAGGGATAGGGATAGGGATAGGGATAGGGATAGGGATAGGGATAGGGATAGGGATAGGGATAGGGATAGGGATAGGGATAGGGATAGGGATAGGGATAGGGATAGGGATAGGGATAGGGATAGGGATAGGGATAGGGATAGGGATAGGGATAGGGATAGGGATAGGGATAGGGATAGGGATAGGGATAGGGATAGGGATAGGGATAGGGATAGGGATAGGGATAGGGATAGGGATAGGGATAGGGATAGGGATAGGGATAGGGATAGGGATAGGGATAGGGATAGGGATAGGGATAGGGATAGGGATAGGGATAGGGATAGGGATAGGGATAGGGATAGGGATAGGGATAGGGATAGGGATAGGGATAGGGATAGGGATAGGGATAGGGATAGGGATAGGGATAGGGATAGGGATAGGGATAGGGATAGGGATAGGGATAGGGATAGGGATAGGGATAGGGATAGGGATAGGGATAGGGATAGGGATAGGGATAGGGATAGGGATAGGGATAGGGATAGGGATAGGGATAGGGATAGGGATAGGGATAGGGATAGGGATAGGGATAGGGATAGGGATAGGGATAGGGATAGGGATAGGGATAGGGATAGGGATAGGGATAGGGATAGGGATAGGGATAGGGATAGGGATCTGGATGGCTTTTCTTGCGTCGCTTTAGAAAACGGCATACCACCTCATATTACAATAGCAATGTTTATCATATACTACTTTTTCCACTACTGGGTATGAAAAATGTCCACCAGGTACAAAAAAATTAGGATAATTTCTCAGAGGAAAATTCGCGCATCTATTTCAAATGAATAAACCCGCCCACCGTCATCATCAATTACATTATTACTTACATTATTACTATTAATACCATGTCCCACGCTGTTCGAACGACACAATGGCGCATCCGGACGCTGCGGCAACTGCAAATATTGATCACCACTACCACCATTTGCATGGGACTTCAATGGTTTGAGCTCAGCCATCGTTGTATTACTATCAATTATATCAGCCTTCTGCTTCTTTGCTTGCTTTGGCGGTTTCAATGGACGAAACATTGCACCAAATATGATACAATTCAATACGATACCACCAATGATGAGCATAGCTCCACGCCAACCAAACGCACCGATAAGGTGTTCTGTGAGCGGTGCAAAGATAAATGTACCAAAGCCTGAGCCACATACAGCGATGCCGGTCGCCAGAGAACGCTTCGCCTCGAACCATGTTGTAACACTTACAATAGCTGGCAGATAAATAAGACCCAAACCAAAACCGGTACCAATGCCTATGGTGAATATGAGCGTTAGTACGTTTTGTGCAAAAATACTGGCAACGATGCAAGCGGCGGCAAAAATTGCACCAGCTATTGTAACTGCCCGACAGCCATAGCGATTAACAAACGCCGAAGAGATGGGGCCTATGAAGAAAAAATAAAACATATAAATATGTACTAGTGATTTCCTCCACAGGTTATACACAAGATATATGAAGCATTTCCAGTCAATATAATGTAAGCGAACAAATTAGGGTTTTACAGCAGAGCCAAGTGATCCAAAAGCCTTCTATTTTAGTAAAGATTCCAAAAATGGTTTAAAGTCAAGCTCGTCCAAATCGAACATTTGTCGCTTACACCATTTTCTCTGTTAAAGTCCAGGTAGCGATACTCACCAGAAGCGTAGGTTACACCCACCATAATTGAGACTATCCATGCAGTATAGCCCTTTCCTTCGTTAAAGTAACTGAGGAACTCATTGTAGAAGAGACCAAATGAGTATGTCATACCATCGGCTGTGGAAGAGAGTAAGCAGAAAAATACAATTTTAGTATGGTAAGTTTCTTAAGAAATCATGAACTATACTACTTAAACTTGGACAGCGGTACAGAGACTAAATATTTATTACGAAGTCTATTTCATTATACAAAACCGTTCTTAGATAGTTCGGCGTTGAACAGTCTTCCTAGAATCGGAGTTTTCTAACAGGCAAGACAAATCGGTCCATTTTGGAACTTGTTCTTCATTGTTCATGTAACTTTTTCGTTTTACCGGAGTTTTTCCGAAACAGTCCCGAAATGATTCTTAAATATTCCGGAAAAAATTTTCACAACAATCCCAAAATTATCACGAAATAAGCTCGAAAAAAAGTTCTAAGAAAGTCCCGGAATGATAATGAAAATTGTCCCGAAAAGGTCCCGAAATCATTCCTGAAATGATTGTGTTGTAGCGTTATTGTGCTCGGTGGCTAAAAGCTAAACGGGGTCGGTAGGGGCAAACTCTCCGAGTTTATTTCTGCCATGGAAGGCTTTTCAGCAAAAATTCATCGGCTTTACAGTTGCCGGTCGAAGTCGTCAAAAAACTGTAGGTCACGTCAGTTTGCAGGGAAAAATTCAAAGCAGCACACCACAATTTGGAAGAGAAGTTCGGTATAAAAATCTCTTTATATATTTAATGATAAGCGTAGGCCCTTTTTGTGATTCATATTCGCAGATTGCCGACATTACTTCGTTTTATTCGGGAGCCTTTCTAGGACAGCTCGGGACTACTTTAGGGGTGTTTCGGGATCATTTTAAGACTATGTTCGGGACTTTTCGGAGATTGCTTTGGGGATAATATCCGGACAATTTCGGAACTGTTTTGGTGACAATTTCGGGCCTTTTTAGGGATTTCAGTACATGTTCGCCAAAAAAAAAACTAATGCTTCCCCCTAAAATGGCATTATGTTCGTTTCAGAACGCATTCGCGAACGCGTTTTCGCAAATGCGATTTATGTGAATTTTTTGGTGGGTCCTCATTATATTCACATTTTTTTTAATGTTCAGTTCCGAGAACGCGAACGAACGAGAGTGAATGTTCGCGAAACCTGTTTAAAAGTCTCTACTGCAACTTAGTAGGTTTGCAATCTATTGTTGCGAAGGGCTTTTTTTTACAGAGTCGCAGATAAACTACCTTATCAGTTGTTCTACTTATTACAAGTGCTAGAGAATATTCGGCGCATGTCGTTATTCAGCTAGTTTTGAGACTGGGGCGAGCACTCAAAGCAACAAAGAAACTAAATTTCTCTTGTTGTTTTTGTGAGATTATCATTCTTGTTTCTTTATAGTTAAGTATTTTTCAAGTAAATAATCTTACCAAGAATTCGTAAGATTTGTGTTATCAAAATTCAATAAAAACGTGTCATATATCTAAGGCTTCAAAGTGGCTTATCAGTTGCCAAGCAGTTATTTCGGCAAGAGTCTGTTCAGCTCAAGAATAAAATATCGCTTTAGAACACCGGAAGTGGAAATGAAGTATTATTATTAACATAAGGCCCTATTACGCCGCGACCATTTACACGATCTATTGTGTGACCATTCAGGTTATTGCTGTATGCGGGGGCTATTTATTAATTTGAGCACCTCCTCAGTTTTTTTTTTATTCTATATCACGAACGGATTTAGAGTGACCCCACCTAGGTAGCAGACTCTCTTTCTTGCCAACGCAATGCATTCGCAGAGTATATGAACCGGCGTTTCATCGTCCAGTTTGCGAAACCGACAAATTGTATCTGACAGATTCAGCTTACTCAGTTGATAACGCCCGTATAATACCTAGTGAGGGTTCTTAAATCCACCCTTCTTAGAATAATTAGCCTGGCCTATGCTCTTTGTTAGGGTTCTATCAAGAGTTTGCCCTGCCTCTGTCATAGGTTGCTAAGCCAATGCTGCCTAAACTATTTGTTTTCCCACTTACGTATGTTCTCCTTTACGTGGGCCTTGGTGTACCCACAAAAGGGTTCTCGACCATAAAATGATGTTAGAGCACCTTGTTTTGCCAGGTGATCTGCTTTTTCGTTGCCGTCATGCCCTTCATGCTCTGGGACCCAACCTAACAAAATTTTGTTTTTGGCTCCCAGATCATTAAGGACCGCGACGCACTCATCGACAAGCTTCGAAGTTGTAGTGTAAGACTGCAACGCACGTAGGGCGGTCTGACTGTCCGACATAATGTAAATTCGCCTAGAGGATAGTCTTCTTCGGAGGCATTCTCTGGCACATATTACTATTGCATGGATTTCTGCTTGAATGGTTGTGGGGTAGTTACCCATCGGTAATTCGGTCCATATATACCAGCTCCCATTTTACCATCTTCTAGATTCGATCCATCCGTATACTAAATCTCCGAATCGGACTCAATATATGGGTTCCCTGTATCCCAGAGCACTCGATCTACGATTGAAACTTCAAAGTTCCGCTTGATACTGAGCACCAGACTAGAGAAGCGAAGGTGACTATAGGCTTCGCAACTGTATTAAATGACCAGTAAGTCATTTTGGGAGACATCCCTCAATGGATAGCAGTCTCCGTAGATTTTCCAGGTTGGTACGCAAATTGGATTTTACACACAGCGGGAGTTTCTTTATGTTTATTTCCCTAATTTGCTGATCCAAATTTTTCTCCATTCCCTTTAGGAGAAAGGAACTGGAAATTAAGTAATATATACGCCTAGTTATGCCAAGGAATGTCCCACCTCCTAACCGAGTAAATATAATTATACAAACTAACTTTGAAATTGCATACTTACTTATAATGTGTATCATAAATGATCCGAATACCACCATCCAGCCCCAACCGCCATCCGGTGGCACTGGTGCGAGCACATCCTCAACCAAATCACAATTGCCATTTGTGGTTTTATTTTTGCGCGCTGGTGCATGTACCATTTTTTTTTTTTCAAAGTTATTTTCTACTTAAAATCTACTCGCCGGAATGTTGAAATATGAGTATAGAAATATTTCAAAGGTGTGTTTGTAGGTGCTTGAAAAAATCTGTTGTGCGAAATTTTGCAAAAAAAGCGTGCTATAAATCAGTCTTTTGCGTGTATTCGCCAATGCTGTCCTGTACAACGAAATCAGTTAATGGCAGTTTGAGTGTCACCAATGCCGATGTGTACTATCAATTCCACAAATTTATCACATAAATATTTATTAGATGCCTGCTATTGTCACGTAATTTGCACTCGATATCCTTATATGGGTTCAGTAAAATGTTCAATTCTCTTTTGATCGCCACTTGCAATGCAATCAGCACAGCTCCCTGCACGACATGACCTTCTTGCAAGTTATCATTGCTGTTTTGATTTTATTGATGTTTGCTTCTTTTGGGTTTTTAGCGAAGAATTGTTTGTTATCTCTGTTTATGATTGTTCTTGATGTTTTGAATTCTGTAATGTAAAAAGAGAAAGTAATTTTCAGTCATGGTTCTAAAAGAAAATATTGTTAGTATGTGAGGAATAATGAATGGCCTATACATATTTCGAAACAACTTGAAGTCATTCCGGGGTGAATCATACTGTATAAAAAATATGATGTATGTTGATATAATATAATTTTTAAGATGGTCCTAAAGTTTATAAACAAAAATGTAGATCGCTCTAAGTTTTAGCTCCAGCGAAATTCAAGTTTTCGTTAACCGTTTGTTGAGAGTTTAGTTTTAGTTCTGGTCTCGACCAAAGTTCTAGGTTCGAAAATTCCTTGTAAAGCGAATTGGAACCATGGCCCTTCCAACCGACTGGTCCATGGGGCCTGATCAATAACGGCAAATACTGAACACTGAGAACAATTTTGGGCCCATGGCCCGTCCAACTGTCTTGGCTCACAACGAGAGCCGGTTTAAGATTGTGTGTTTCATTTGAAACGTGGGTGAGTAGACTTAAAGTGGATTGGAACCACAGCCCTTCCAACCGCCAAGCAAATGTGACCTTATCAACAACGGCGAATACTGCGTACTGAGGACAGTTTTGGGCCCGCGGTCCCTCCAACTGTTTTGGCTCAATGCGTAAGGGTTTCATTGGGTAAGCAAGTGTAAGTCTTTGATAGAAGATAAACATGCATCATTTTCTTAAAGGCCGATTGGAACACGGCCTTTCCAACTTCCTATCCTCGAAGATGCCCAACTGGTAATTGTAAGTGTTAATAATTCAGTGCCAAAGGATTAATGTTTTACATTTTTATGTTTACGTGTATGAGAGTATGTAGCTATATTTAAACATATATTTGAGTTGGCGGACAAGACCGACATTCTCAACACGACTCCTGACTAGTAGAATAACAAAAAACCAACAGACGTTGAGACTAGTGCTCAAACCACCTCCCGACAGAATACTTAACGGTAGGACCGGGGGGATCGGTACATGACGGTTGGAGTTTTAGTGCCTAGGTTCAAGTCTCACACTGACTTTAAGGCTTTCTCCACTGAAAAAAAAATCAATCTAGTTTCACGTGCGTCTTTGCCTTTGGCTTTTCATTCTGTTCTTGTTTTGGTTTAAGTTTGAATCTCAACACAGCTTTTAACAAATAAATATCAATACAAAAATTATGATGAAATTCTTAAATATTTTGCAAAGCGGGCCCCCAAAAATGGTAATTATGATGGTAAAGGTTATCTGCTAAAAAATGTTCAACTAAAAAATATTTCTATCATTCGTGCGTGCGTACTCAACCAACATACGTGACGCAAAATTTTGCTAATTTTTTTTTACTAAAATATGCAGACGACTTCATACTTACACGGCTAAAAATTTTAACCTCAGTTTTAAACTTTTTTGGCCTACATATAGGACCAAAGCAAATTTGGCTGCATATTTAAGCTAGACTAGTTTTAAATAAAATTTGTGAAATAAAAAGGGTTTAAATTTTTAAACCAGAAATATCTTAACATTTTTTTTAAGAAAACATATTTTTTTTGTTCGTTGCGAGTGATTTACTCGACTGCTCTACCACTGAGCTACATCGCACAAATAATTGTTGTGGGCAAACTTCAATCTTGAAAAAGCTTTAAAAATTGTAGACCGAAAAGGTTTTAATATTAAACCGAAAAGTTTTAAAAATATAATAAAATTACAAAATTGTGTCGAGCCGAGGCGCTCTGAATGACAGCCGACTGCTGTATCCCTGAGCTATGCCGCACACGAAAGTTTTGTCGGCAAAATTCAATGACTTGAAAATCTTAAAAAAAAAAATTTTAAAAAGTACTAATTTTAGATTGCTTTTTCATTTAGATCTCAAATCGAGACCAAAAGAAATCGAAAGTCTTTGTAGGTAGGTATTTGGAAGGTTTGGAATAACGTACAAAAAAGTGTAAAAAATGGCTCAAACTTTAGACTGGTTTAAAATTTAGGCTCATTTTTTAGCCGTGTATACAAAATCAAAATGTTATTTGTTTATTCAATTCTTGGTTAATTATAGATTTTAGCCGCACTTAGTGTTTTCGAATAATTGCAATAATTAAATAAGTAAATGGCGTACATTTAACACAACAACTAAAACAAGAAAGTCAAATAGTTGATAATAATAATAGACTCTTTTTGTGTAAGTAAGTATGTCCGATTTCACAGATAATACCTACAAAGTTTTATTCCCAATAGAGCGTCGCTTGAACGTAAAAATCGTTTGCGTCAGCTAAGCTCTTAACTTGTGCACAATGTGTAAAGCCGGGCATTAGTGTCGCTTTAATAGCTTCAGATCATGGATGATTATCAGTGCGCTGAGAATGAAAGCAAACTTAAGTAAATTATAATTTTGGCACGTGATAATGAATCTATTTTTTAATAATAAACGGCAGCATATATGTAAATATGTAAGACTACTTCATGTGTGTGTGTGCTTTTTCCGACTAAAATTAAATCAATAACGGCGAAACATATGTAGGTATAACATATATATTTTTTTTTTCAAAAAACTTTCCATTAGCTCTTGACGCATCGACACAGGCGTTTGCTTTGCGGCAAGTACAAATTAACTCAATCTTACAAATTAAGTGATATAATAGCTGTAATCTGTTACAACTCAGGGGTGTATGAATTAGCCCCCACTGAATTAACCCCCACCGGGCAAAATTACTTAAGCCCCACCAATGTCTCAGTGAATCTTTCCGCATCAAAAATTACGGAATCCCCACGGAAAAAAGATGAATTAAACCCCACGAAAATGATTTTATCCCCACCAATCGAAATGAATTAAGCCCCACCAAACGTGCGGGCTCTTACATGACAGAATCCCCACGAAAAAAAGGAATTAATCCCCATGAAAATGACTTTAGGCCCACGAAATGTGCACTATTAGTGATTTT
>CAXKVI010000005.1:70209740-70474740 GCA_964058755.1 Campiglossa producta
AAAAATCGTACCAAAAATGGTACATTTCGGCCAAAACGGCAACCGTGGTTATGGTAGGTTTTAAATTAACAAGGAAATGTCTCTCACCATCAACAAATACTATTCACAAAAAGGAAAAATATACTTAAAAAAATTACTTTCAATTGATGCACTTTGGTTGAAATTATTTGCGATTGCAATTTCAATGTTTCTAAGACGTTGGCAACATTTTTTACTGCAAAGAGATGATTACGCCATGAAAAAACACTTTTTTTATTCCAAATATTGAGAGTGTAACCCCAAATAGTTTATAGCCTTAAGTAAAAAGAGTTCTGTTTTTTCAAAAAAAATTTATGTTCACCGTAGATATTTGTTTTGTTGCTTAGAAATTTTTCTTCACCTTTACTGGTCATCGAACCAAGGCAACTATAAAAAAACTTGAAAATAAAAATTAAAAAAATTTGACTACATTTTTAGGTGACGCAGTCACTTTTAAGAAAAAAAAAATTAATGCAAGAGGATTTCAAAACGATTTTAGCAGAAATTTGCGCCTCGGGTTTGTTATTTTTTTATTTAAAAATCGTAAATACTCCCTTTTCTAACCTAGAAAATCTACACACTAGCCGTTACAAGTTTAAAGTCCAATCTCATCCGAATTTTCTGTCCAAATTTTTTTGGTGGGTAAATTTAAACCAACACAACCTCCGCCAACAGCAGATTTGTTGAAACAAGCGGATAAAGCACGACCTAAAACAATTTTGCAAAACCAAATCAGAATCGTGGGAAGGAGAATAGCAAACAATGTTCAAGCTAAAGACAATTAATAGCAACAAAAGGATGAAGCGGCTAGTGTATAAGTACTTAACTACTTGTTTACCAGTGTGCGAGCGAAGGTTCGGCTTGTCTTCGGTATTCGGTGCATACGCACTAGAATGCGACGGGTCACTAAAGACGGCACGTCTTAAATTGGTTTAACCTCGAAACAAAGTGCCGTATTTGTCTTTGCTTCAAAAGAGTATAATCTACAAATATAACGCCCTATCACTCAAAAGGCGTGGCACCGCCCACTTTTAAGAGAGGCCGAAACCGGAATCGAAACCGAAATAAATGCTGAAGAACGAAACCGGAACCCCTAACCAAAATAAATGTTGAAGAACGAAACCGATACCGAAACCGAAGCGAAACGTTACAAAACCGTAATCGAAACCGAAATAAATGTTTGAGAACGAAACCGATTTACCTATACTTTGATTAAAATCAAATAAGTTAAATATATATACAATATAATATAAAAAAAAAGAAAACAGCCCCCAGATTTAAAAACCTTTAGGGAACTCACAGTCGTATTTTGAACTTAAAACATTTTAACTTTGCCACAAGACCAAAAAAACATTTTTTTTTTCAATCAGCCTATTGACCATGCATGTCATATCGCCTTCAATATTTGAATTCTGAACTCAGGTGTCTACCATAATACAATCGTATGCTTATGCTTGCCAACGTCTAATCACAGCTTTGTTCTAAATTATAGCGGCGGACCGCTTTTAAAGAATTAAACCACACTCTTTCACGTTACACTATTTTGGTGTAGCAAAAGAACGTTGACACCAAAATTAGAGTAAGTTTTTTTTCAATGGTTTAGATTTTAAACTTCGATTGAGTTCAATAAAAATAATACAATAAAAAAAATTAAAAATTTAAACAATTAAAATTAGACCCGTGGTTGAACCCGCCACCGCAGGTGTGATAGTCGAGACGCCTAATAACTGCGCTACTGTGGCATCTCTAAAGCACTGTACCTACGATTTATGGGCTTTCATCACTTATAATTAAAAAAATAGTGAATTTTTTGTGAGTCTCTCTTACAGAATACCAAAATCTTCCAATTAAAAAAATAAAGGTCTCTAATGAAATATCGGAAATTTACTGCCGTGAGATTACACAGAGTCACAGAATCCAGGTATGAGACACCTACTTGTTTTAACATCGTATTTTATTTTTCAATCGTGTGTAAGCAAGTGGGGAAAGTTTCTGACCGCCACTCAACTGGTAATGGCCAGAGCGATTTTTCTATGTGCGGTCGAAGCAGCCACTGAACATACGTTCGGTGGTGAACTGATGTGAGAAGGCGACAACCTGACACGGCCACTCCGACATAATTGGTTTAAGGGCTTGCCAGGGGATTCCAACATCAGCGTCTGTCATCATGAGCTGCGGCTGCAAGCGGGCGTCTGTCTTGGATCAAGCGGCTCGCTATATAAATGTGTAAATTGAATTCAACGAAAAACGTGTTGTGCGTAGGGTTTGGGACCCCCCAATGAGATCTAACAGGCAGGCCCCGGATATGATAACTCACTTTAGACGGCCAAAATCGTCTAGGCGGTTAAAGGCTATTTTAAGTAGGTAAGTAAGTAAGATTTAATTATGTACTAGATACCGAATATTCAGCTTCGTTTCCAATATAAAATATAAGATTCGATAGTGGCGTGAGATGAGACTGAGTCTCAGCATTCAGGTATAAGACACCCACTGATCTGTACATCGTACTTTTTTCAATCGATAAATTTAATTATGTAGTTGGGTTTCGTTGTTCGGTCTAGTATTATATAATACCGAGTATTCAGTTCGTTTCCGATATGAATATAAGATTCGGTTGTGCACTAGTATTTCCATCTGTTGCGCATCGAGTTTAGCATAGACACAAACCCATAAATGACCAAAGGGCAGACACATACTTATAAAGATGCCGCATTGATGACGTACATACATACATACATACATACCTAAATATGTATATGGCAATGCAGCACATACAAGGCTTTTGTTGCGGCCAACGTCGGTGTCAATGTCAACGTAAACATTGTCAGCTGTTTCTGCTTGTGCTTCTCCTGCAGCTTTCGGGTTATAATAGTGAAACCCTGCGTCTGTGCAATGTGGCAGCAACAAGCAACAACTTTACCAATGTCACAGCGTAGCAGCGCGTTGGCTGTAGCAAAAAGGTAAGTATGTGTAATACTTAGAAGCAACAGTGACAGCTGCCATGTGCGCGCGCTATGTCCGGGTGTATGTAACGTGTATTGGAAAAATATTTTCTCACATCTTTCACATTCATATTCAGTGTGCCTTTGACAACGCGCCGCGACGCTTTTCTTTTGGTATTTTCACACGCATACGCGCATGGTGGCATTTATTTTGTTATGACGCGCCCGTAACACACCCAACGCGCTCTACATACATATAGCGCTTGGTCTTTCTCGTGTGTGTAGTGTTGGCTTGTTAGCTTTTACGCGTTGCGGTGACAATAGGCCAAATAGAAAAAATAATAAAATAAATACAAACCAGCCGCAAAAGAAGCAGATCGTTAACATATGTACATATCATATTTATGTAGTTCCGGCTGGTGGTATTAGCGAAGCGAAGCATAGTACGCGCTAGCATTTTGTGTTGTGCGGTGCTAAGGCGCGGCGCGAAAATTATTAAACGCTAAATATTGAAAAAATAAAATTAGCAAGGGCGTTGAAAGAGTTAGATAAGCGCGCGCGTGTGACAAAAAAGCTAAAGGTTTATATTTTTTTATTCAAACTACGCGCGCTCCATAAAAAGGACTAATTCTTGCCACCATGGCCACACCCGAGGAGCTAGCGCGTCTGGTGGCCATACATCTGCGCGATCTGCAGGAGTGCGAACCCAATTGGACGGTCGCGCATTCCGTTGTTGCCGGGCGCGGGGTATTCGCAACTCGTGACATCAGTGCTGGTGAGCTCCTATTCCGCGAACGCCCACTCGTTGTGGGTCCAACAGCGCGCAAAAATTCGATACTCAATACTTGCGTTTGTTGCAATAAGATGTTGGCCGTTAAAGACTTCCTCTGCAAGCGCAATTGTATGTTACCCGTCTGTGATGTGTGCGCCGATGCGGAGAAGCATCGTGAAGAATGTGAACTTTTCCAGCGTTGGCAGCCTGTGGAGCTGAGCAAATTGAGTGATATATGCACACCAGATAAAGCGGCGACGGCGGCTGGACCGCCACTGGTCAATCCCTACTCATTACGCATCCTCACAGCAGTGCGCGTTTTCTTTCTCCAACCAGATCAGCGCGCGCTCGTCGACGCTATGCAGGCGAATCCGGATCGCGGCTACCGACAGGAGATTATAAAGGCGGCACAAAGTTTTCGTAAATTTCCCACAACAGATAAACCTTTTATGGATAAACTGTTTCGCATTGTTGGCGTGTTGAATACGAATGCGTTTGAAGCGCCTTGCCGCTCGGGTGAACTGGAGATATTATTGCGCGGTCTTTTTCCGCTAACAGCAATTATGAACCACGAATGTACACCAAATGCGAGTCATTACTTTGATAATGGACATTTGGCAGTAGTGCGCGCAGCGCGTCATATTCCTAAAGGTGCGGAAATAACAACAACATATACAAAGATTCTGTGGAGTAATCCGACGCGTGCCATTTTTCTTAAAATGACTAAACATTTTGTATGTGATTGTGCGCGTTGTAACGACGCAACGGTGAGTTAATAAGCATGTGTAAGCATGAATGTGTTAGTTACTTGGTGCGCGGTCAAGGCACGTGACCTTACCCATGTATGTAGATATATTCGCTTGCCAGCTTACATATGTACATTGATGTTGCTGTTAATGTTGACTCTGACATTGGCAATGAGACTAATGAGATTTATTTGCGTGACTGCGGCAAAATGCAACAAAAGGCTGCGAGTGTGGATGGCGTAGCAACACTTTACATTGGACAATTAAGAAAATCCAGGGTGTGAAGACTACATACTTATACATATAAGTGAATAAATGATGATATTTAAAATGACATACGTTACTTTAGGTTGAAAGCATGTTGCAATTAAGAAATTAGATAAAAGGGTAGACAGGCGGCAACGCTAAGCCGATTAAGTAAGCAATTAATGTGATTAAATTTTAGCTCAGTATGGCGGCTTGAAGATTTTGTTGAATAAGTAAAATAGGAAATATAATAACATAGAGTAGAACAAAAGAATAAAAACAAAAATAAAATAAAATAAAATAAAATAAAACTAATTAAAAAAAAATAAATAAGATCAAACAAAAAAGAAAAAAAAATAGAATACAAGAAATTAAATAAAATTATGTAAAGTAAAATAAAATAAAAAATATATTAAAAGAGTTAAATTTAAAAAAAGCTGTTATCAAGAAAAAAGAAAATAAGTGAAATTAAATAAAATGAACTAAAATAGAAAAAAAAAAAATAAAAAAAATAAGTAAAATAAATAAAATAAATAAAATAAATAAAATAAGTAAAATAAATCAAATAAATAAAATAAATAAAAAAATAAAAATAAAATAAAATAAAAAAAACTAAAGTGAAAAAAAATAAAAAATAACATAAAATGAAATAAAATAAAATAAATAAAATTAAAAAATATAGTAAATAAAATAAAATACAAAAAAAAAATAAAGTAAAATATAAAATAAAAAAAAAATAAACAAATAAAAAAATAAAATAAAATAACAAATAAAATAAAATAAAATAAAATAAAATAAGATAAAATAAAATAAAATAAAATAAAATAAAATAAAATAAAATAAAATAAAATAAAATAAAATAAAATAAAATAAAATAAAATAAAATAAAATAAAATAAAATAAAATAAAATAAAATAAAATAAAATAAAATAAAATAAAATAAAATAAAATAAAATAAAATAAAATAAAATAAAATAAAATAAAATAAAATAAAATAAAATAAAATAAAATAAAATAAAATAAAATAAAATAAAATAAAATAAAATAAAATAAAATAAAATAAAATAAAATAAAATAAAATAAAATAAAATAAAATAAAATAAAATAAAATAAAATAAAATAAAATAAAATAAAATAAAATAAAATAAAATAAAATAAAATAAAATAAAATAAAATAGAATAAAATAAAATAAAATAAAATAAAATAAAATAAAATAAAATAAAATAAAATAAAATAAAATAAAATAAAATAAAATAAAATAAAATAAAATAAAATAAAATAAAATAAAATAAAATAAAATAAAATAAAATAAAATAAAATAAAATAAAATAAAATAAAATAAAATAAAATAAAAAAAAAAAAATAAAAAAAAAATAAAATAAAATAAAATAAAATAAAATAAAATAAAATAAAATAAAATAAAATAAAATAAAATAAAATAAAACAAAATAAAATAAAATAAAATAAAATTAAATAAAAAATTACAAAAAAAAAATAAATAAATAAAATAAATTAAAATAACCGTGTACGTTAGACTGTCCCAATTTTTCAAAGTTATTTTGTTTAAACGCATACCCCCTAATTTTGACCATTATGCATCAAAAACTATCCTGACAAAGTTTTATGCAATTCAACCACGGCAACCCGTGTCGACTTGCAGTTGAAGTTATCAGTAAAATCGGACTACATTCCACTGCGTTTCGCTATGTTAATGATTTATGTACTCGCTTTTCTCATATTGGGACTTAGTAATTAGTAAATCGGTATTTTCTTTCTCTACCAGATGCTCTGAATATCCTTTAAAGGATCAACGATTGTTAGGCCTCCGGAAAATTTTCAACAAAATGTGTATATTTTGTTACTAATTTAAAGGATAGTTAAAATATAGGCTAAAATAACTTTTTTTCAATTATCCTTCAAGGACATGGAAGTAATGTCCTTTAAAATTATTATCCTTAAACTTTTCTGAAAATTTACACATGTTTTTTAAAAAATTGTATTGTAATAAGTGTTCTGAAAATGTGTATATAAATATGTAAGGATGCATAGGAGATGGACAGGACATACTCCAGAAATTGATTTTACATTATGGGTATCAAATGAAAGGTGTTCATGAAGGCCTGAAAGTAGTGTTAGTTTTATTTTGATACTCAATCCGTTTCGGATATATCTACCAAACTAATTAATACCATGCACTTGTTCTTTCTATATACAAGTATGAAAAGGATAGGCAAATATTACTCATACTAGGACCTATAAAAAATTCACTATTATTGCAAAGTTTCAAAATGTGCTCCATTATTTTTGATAGCAAACATATTGTTACGCAATCTAATAAAACACTTTTGAAATTTGCCTTTACTCGTGAATACGTTTCTTCAATATCCTTGCAAAGAATCCTTTAATCCTTTTAAAAGTTCAAAGGTGGAGATTTATTACACAGTCTTTTAAATATGAGGCAAATATTAGAATTATGTAATTTTCGAAGCTTGATTGGACTTTTTTGCAAACTGAGTGTAAACTGCTAGCAAGAGCTTTAACTCAAAATCGGCACGTTATCCTAGAATAATAAAACTTCGCAAGCATGTTATTTAGGTTAAAACGAACCGTAATAGAGAGTATGCATATCAAATTTCGCTCCTTCAGTTTTTTCCATACATTTTTGGGGCAGTCTACTGTACGTATGTATTAGGGTGGGCCAAATGAAACGATTTTCTTTATTTTCGAAGGATATACATACATTCACGGCTAAAAAAATGAACCTAAATTTTTAACCCGTATAAAGTTTAATCAATTTTTCAAACCTTTTTGTACATTATATCAAACCGTCCAAATACCTACAAAGATTTTCAATTTCTTTTGGTTTCGATTTAAAAACTAAATGAAAAAGCAGTATACATTTTTTATTTTTGGTTTGTTTGAATATAATTGAATTTTGCCCACAAAAACTTCATGTGCGTCACAGCTCAGTAGTCGGCTGTGACTCCTGAGCGTTTTCGTTCGAGTCCTACCAGCTGCCACATTTTTTTAGTTTTATTTTATTCTTAAAACTTTTCGGTTTAAAATTAAAACTTTTTGCTTTGAAAATTTAAACTTTTCGGTCTAAAATAAAAACTTTTCGGTTTGAAAATTCAAATTTATTTTTGAAAGTTTATTCAAGATTGAATTTTGCCAACAACACTTATGTGTGCGATGTAGCTCAGTGGTAGATCAGGCGGGCATGAGGAGTCTTGGTTCGAATTCCCGCCAACGGACAAGAAATTTATTTTATCTTTAAAAATTTTAAAAAATTGTTAAAACATTTCTTGTTTATAATTGAAACCCGATTCATTTAGCAAATTTTCATGAAAACTGGTCTAGATTGAATTTGAATCCAAATTTGGTTTGGTCATATATGTAGTCCAAAACGTTTAAAATTTAAGTTCAAATTTTTAACCGTGCATTCCTGACCATGAATGGAGTATAATGACCAAATATGAGTTTTTATGGCTATGGGAAAGCGTGCCTCGTCTCCGTTTTCTGTTTTCGTGAAAAGCTTCTACGTAAATCAATATATATTTCCACCTAAAAATCGTACAAACAACTTTCACCGCAATATTTGCAGGGAATTGAACGCTTTTCAAAAAAGTTTGTATAAACTTTTTTCATTAATGCGGCCATTAAAAAGTTTTTCGATATCGAAAATTTAAAAATTTCTGAAACCCATACGGTTTTTTTGCCCACACTTGTATGTACATATACATATGTACAATAGAGCGTATCACCAAAAAAAAGTCGGCCGTACCTCCCGTCATATGAAGTGTTTTTGAAAATCATTTAAAAAAAATTATATTTTTTTTTCTGGCAACCCTAGATGTCGCCCAATTGCATTTTTCTTCATATCTTCGGCATTTATTGTCGGATTTTAAAGTGTGGTAACACAACGAAACGCATGAGCTCAATGAACTTTCTTGAGAGAAAACCTCCTCTTTGAGACGAAAAAATCGATGTGTCAAACTTTAAAATCCGACAACAAATGCCAAAGATTTGAAAAAAAAAATTGTAAATGTTTTTCAAAAACACTTCGTATGAGGGGAGGTACGGCCGACTTTTTTTTTTGCCTGTAAGCCCGAGACGCTCTAATGTACATGTCAAACTTTTCCCCACACACAACTTTATCTCTTTCATGTATTTTGCTTCTAATTAACATAAATTCGGAATTTCTGCTGAATATTTATAACACCGAGTCGTCTAAGCTTAGATGTACTTGAAGTACGATACATTAACCCATATTTAGCATAAATTTAGTTTGCCTTTTATGACCCACGTATGGTTTGAGAATCGTCAACATTTACACACAGGCATACTTATGATATACATACATACATACAGACGTTCAAATGTACATATGTACATTAGGGTGATTCAAATAAAAAAAATGTGGTTCTTTTGTCGGTCTTACCCCCTGCAACTATAGGTTTTGATGAGAAAATATGCCTTGCAAAAAATTAGCGCTCTAACTTAACCCTGGCTCTAACTTAATGGCTGTAATTATCTTAATAGTTAAGATAATCGCACATGGCATACCATTTTGGAAGCTTCAAAGCTTCATCTTTAAGAGTATGTAAAAATATTTTCAAAAAAGTTTCAAAAATTAAAAGAAAATTAACTTTAAAGAAATGCCATTTTCCCCCATACAAAATGTATGGGAAAGGGCGAAAAAAATAGCCACCCCTAAGGGTTAGAGCGCTAATTTTTTGCAAGGCCTATTTTCTCATCAATACCTAACTTTTTAGGGGGTAAGACCAAGTCGACATTTTTTTGAATCACCCTAATGTACATACATAGTAGCTATGCTGACTTAAATGTATCCGCTGTATTTTGTTATGTCTAATAAAAAATACCATTACAGCAAAGAAATCAATATGCAAATGAAAATAAACAATGAAATTGCGGGTTGGTTAGTAAAGTATTTTTGCTTAATTAAACCTCCTTCGGTAAGGTGGAACGAAGAAAAATTTATACTCATCAAAGTACATGTTTGGATTAAAATAAAATAAATTCAAAAATCTTGAATCTCTATAAATACTCGCTAAAGAGAGCGATAAGTAGTTGTCAGCCTATTAGAATAACAGTGCTTACTTAATTGCCGCCTTATGTTAGTGATGGAAAAATGTAATTATGATACATGAAATTTATTGAGTTGATTGAGCCGTGTCCGTCTTTCCGTCTGTCCGTCTGATTGAACCCAAACTTGTCCCTGAGTATTAGAGATATTTGGCTGAAATTTTGTGAGCTCCCATACAATCGGTTGTTCCGATAAATGGATTTTAATTAATTAATTATTTCTGAAAATTTGTTTGAAATCTTCAGTATTTTTAGAATAAATTTCATAGCGCTATTTCGTTTTTGTTGCCATGATGAATTGTAGAACAGATGTCAGCTTATTTAGGTCACAGCAATAATACATAAGTAATTAGTAGATGATATTTTTTTATTTATCTATCCATTAGTTAATGAGCACATACAAATATTATTTTGGGTTCCATCATTAATAACAGCAAAGATAGGTACTCATTTCCAAAACTTTTTTATAGTCATAGCCGGCAACTTTTATAAGTAGAAAAAAAAATTATAATGTCATGTCCACACGCACAAAGAAACTACGTTCGTTGCAGAGTGATGATTTTTAAAATATGTAACTTTTTAAGAACCGTTGGTGGAGTCAGTTGGGGACTTTTTCGGTATAGTTTGAAAGAGAAGGTGAAAACTTAGCGTTTAAAGTCACTCCCAAAGACTAAAATCACAGGTTCCAAAAAAAATCACCGATTCCAAGAAGTAAAGAAGAAAGGAAAAGCACCATCAGAAATCATCGTAAAAAAAATCATTGGTTCAAAAAAAAATCACCTGTCCCAAAAAATCACTGTTAAAATAAAGTCACCTGTTCTGAAAAGTCTCTTTTTCAAAATAGCCACCCATTTCTTGACGTCAGATTTGTGCTCAAGTAAAGTCATCGTCAAAGAAGAGTAGAAAAAACACATTAATTTTTTGTATTCCTTAACTGAGTAATATGAATATATTCTCATTTTTCAAGTATTCTCGCTCAAAGAGAGATGATGACAAAAAAAAATAAAAAATTTCCAAATTATCAAGTATTCTCGATCAATGAGAAAATAAAAATTTCGGAGTTTTCTTTTTCATTTTCCTAATAGGGGCTATACATGATGCGTCTGAGTCAAGAGTCAGTTTAGGTGTATTAGTGAAAATGTGTATGTAATAGTTACACCGACATGACTCTAGAATGATTCAAGAAAATCAAAATAAATTTGATATTTTGTAGAATGACGGCGAATCAGCGTATACAGATGACTCGCGAGTCAGACGCACTGTGTATAGACCCTATAAAGGTTAGCCCCGATATTCATAAAAAAAATAAAAAGTTAAATTAGCTGCTATAATTCGAAATTTGTATGGAAATGTCATTTTAAAAAGCTTTATAACCAAGTACTGAAATCGAAACCGTAACCGTAACCGATTAAAACCGATTCATTTTTCGAACCCGAAACTGTAACCGTAACCGATTAAAACCGAATTTGACGGAAATTCACCATGTATACGATATTTTCGAATTGATCGGTTCCCTGGCCCTCTTCCCGAAAGTAAGAAATTGTGAATCTAAACTATTCTTGAATGCCCCTTATTCATATTTCGTTATTTCTGAATTTAAGAAGTTAACTTCTTTCACGTGTACTGGCTACACGCGGTTTTTGTTTTAATATTTTAATTGTGTTTTCTAAACAACTTACTACATCCCTTTTTTTGCACTTTGATACATCTATATACCGCCGAATATAAAAATCAAAAATAATAATGGCTCCTCGACCCCGGAAAAATTAAACAAAATTTTATTTTTACAGCTACCGATCTCTTCACAAACCAACCTTCTGGGTAAAAAATCTAGGTTGTTCCGATAAAAATCTGACTTCATGTTCAGATTTAGCACGCTCCAAACCTTCAGAAATCGTTGAGAGAGCCCAATTTTGTTATACCTTGCCATTTTTAAAACAAGGTTCCACGCTTTTCTTCTACCGAACTTCCACAGGTTCCCTCAAAATATTTCATACATAAACTTTACATTATTCTACACACTCCCAACTGAACTTTCACTTCTCTTGTTCTTTTTCTTTCCAGGAAAATGGCAGCTACTTATCGGCGCTCCTTTGTCGCGAGCAAGGCTGTAAGGGCATTGTCATACCAGTGGAAACGAAAACTTTACAACCAGATTGGCGTTGCCTTACTTGCGAAACTATTTTTCCACACTCGAAGATGGCGCGCTATCAGGATTTTGCATTGAATACTATTAACAATCGTATCAATTCGAGCACCGTACATGAACTGATAACATTTATTAATGAAATGTGTCCACGATTTTGTCCGCCTTCGAATTATGTGCTCGTCGAAGCAAAGTTGAATGTGATTTGGCGTATGTCACGCTTAAAAGATGACTTTAGCGAAGAGGAAATGAAGCATCGTGATCGTTATCGTGAGGAGATATTGGAAATATTAGACAAGTTGGGTGCTGGCGATTGTACGTTGAAGAAATTGATTACCAATGAGATACCGTGAGCGTGGAGAGAGTGGTAAAAAACTAAGACTCGCACTATATGCAGGGATTGATCAAGGTTGTTTGCCTTTGTTGGCCCTAAAAGTGTGTTAGTGTGCTTACGTGCTTTTCGCGTGCAAATATTCTTACTTTGTTGGTATTGTATTTTTAATAATTAATTCCTATTATTACAACATACGTACTTATGTGTTTGTGTATGTAAGTATGTATTTAGCTTGATACATTTTGAATGCCTTTTAATGTCACGCAATCAATTTTGGCGCACCTAAGCTTTTATTGTAAAAAAAAAAATATGGGAATAAATTTCCTTAAAAATGCATTATGCATTAGTTTATATTTATTACTAAGCATATGGGGGGACTAATAAAAGTTCAATTAGTTGAGGAAACAAAAATTTGGTTTCAAAAGTTATGCGAGTTCAAAATCTCGCAAATAAATTTTGAACTCAATATTTTTCTATACAAAAAAATATTAAAAACTATTTGGAAATTTCTAATTTGATAAAATTTTCAGATTTCAAAAATCGTAAACACTAACTTACGTCATTAAATTTGGAACTCAGCTTTTTTTGTATTATACGTATTATACAAATTTTAGAATGTGATTTTTGATTTTTTTTTTTCAAAAAAAAAAATTTTTTTTTCTGTAGTTTTTTAAATTTTTATTGAGTTTCTAGTCTAGTTTGTGGACCTTCTTCAACTTGAAACTTTTCTAGAAGAAAAATTATTGTAGAAGAGACTGCCCAAGTATGATTTGAGAAAACGCCGAATTTCAGTTGATCCCTAAACCAATTTGTTATTAAAAATTACCAAATATGCGTACTTTTATTAGTGTCTCCATATTGTAAATTTTTAGATAGTATACCTACATTTTTTTCTAAAATTATTGTAATTACATCTTATTAAGTCTGAAATTAAAAGCTTATGTCCAACAAGAATATCTAAATAAATAAAAAAAAATAAAATATTTAAATGACTTTGCCTCATGCCAACATTGAGTGAGAAAATTAATTAAATTTTTAATTACATATGTAAATTAATACAATTTAGAAAATTGTTCTCAAGATTTTAGGTATATACAATAGGCTGGCTGTCCTTACCAAATGTAGTAAACAACTTCCACTTTATACTAACTCTCGGTTTGAAGTGAATCATCTATTGAATCCATCAAAAATATCCTTTGTTATAGAGTTAGAAGTATATTGGTGGGTTAACATACCGAAAGTCAAAAATCGCAAGTTTTTACTTAGCTCATTTTAAATGCATATGTGCATTATAATTAGCAGCATATTTATCTAGTTGCATACCATTCATGCCTACTTAGTATATGTACATTTGTATTAAAATTAATTAGACTAACATAGCATAAATGAGATTCTTTGGCAGCTGTCATCTGGCTTGCAGATCACATCAAGCCCACTCAAGTCAATCTCTTAGACAACCCAACCAACCAGAAAATTAAAAAAAATTTTACACAAATTTAAGGTACAAATTTTGTGTTTATAACAGGGTGTGTCATATCTCATAACTTTAAACGAGCTAAACTTGGATATTTGTATATTCGGACTATCTCGGGAATCGCTTGACCGATTTGGATCAATTTTGAATATAGACAGTTGGTTTGATACTAAAGGCTGGTTTTCATTATGCCCAATGGTGTCAAATTTCATCGATTTTATCAAGATTTGGTTGCTTATTTCGATAAAGTCGATAAAAGTTGTCAAAATTTGACCTAATGAAAACCAGCCTTAAGTCTATCCACTTGGGGGTTTGCCACCTGGGGCGATTCACAGGGTTGCCACCTATCTCAATTTTTTAAATGTTGTAGCAAGATTGGCATATGGGTATCAAATGAAAGGAGTTTTCGGCGACATACCAAATAAAATATTTTCAAGTAGGGTTGCCACCTAGGGTTGCCGACTAACCGCATTATATTTGTATATCCGGTATTATCTCGAGAACCGCTAGCCCGATTGGGATGAAATTTGGCATAGAGATAGTCTTATTGATTCTGAGACTATCTACTTGGAGGGTTGCCACTGGGGGGGGGGGGGGTTCTAGGGTTACCACCTATCTCATTTTTTTTAAATAATGGAGCATGATATGCCAATATGGGCATATGGGTATTGGCATATGGGTATCAAATGAAAGGAATTTTCGACGAAATACCAACTAAAATATTTTCAAGTAGGGTTGCCACCTAGGGTGCCACCTTACCGAAATATATTTGTATATCCGGTACTATCTCGGGAACATCTTCACCGATTTGGATGAAATTTGGCATATAGTTAGTATGACTAGACTATTCACTTGGGGGTTGCCAGTTGGGGGGGTACAGGGTTGCCACATATCTATTTTTTTTTTTTTTAATTATGGAGCGAGATATGCCAATATCGGTATCAAATGAAATGTATTTTCGCCGAAATACCTACTAAAATATTTTCAAGTAGTGTTGCCGCCCAGGGTTACCATTTACCGTATTCTATTTGTATTGTAAATTTTTGGGATCATATTTGGATTATTTTAGGATCATTTTGGGATAATCTTGGGGTTATTTTGAAATCATTTTGGGTTCAATTTTGGATTGATTTGGGACAATTTTGTGGTCATTTTGGAGTTATTTTGGGATAATTTTTGGGTCATTTTGGATTCAATTTTGGATCATTTTGGGAACATTTTAGGGTCTTTTTGGGTTCGTTTTGGGATTATTTTAGTATTATTTTGGGATTATTTTTGTATCATTTTTAAGGGTCTTTTTGAGGTCATTTTGGAAAAATTTTGTAGGCATTTTGGAATCATTTTTGGACAATTTTGGGATCACTTTAGGGTCATTTTGGGATCATTTTGGGTAAGTAAAGTTAGCGCTAAATTGATAGCATCGAGCAAGCTCGATTAATTAATTAATAGTTAAAATTTGTACTAAAAAAAGAGATCGTCTGCTGTGTGAAAGGTTGCTTTATTCCAAAGCTCTGTCTCCGATGTGTTCAGATATGAAATTTTTTAAACTATTTAGGGCGTTCTTCGATCGAATTATGAGTAAGGCAGTCTAAGATGAAGTGTTTGTCCATCGATTACTGAGAGGCGTTTTTGAATGAGAAACCGAGAGCGGGTAATATCCTCCTCAGTTATCGAGATAGTACCGAATATCAAGAAAGTCCATATTATTTTGTGTTACTTGCTCCATTCAGAATGAAATATAGAAAGTTGACTCTATATCATGGGTCGGCAGATTTGTAAATGCAGGTGTATAAGTGAGAACGCTTATACACGCACTGTGATCGTCCGAACTATATTTTTTACATTCGCTGACCAAACGAGCGACACCCCCACGCGATGCGGTTTCGCCCCTTGCCCAGCGACGACTAAATCATTTGGTAAACTAAGAGCGCAACATGTCTGTGTGATGAATCCAACTTGTTTGACTGATCTTAAGATCTATGGGGCACCGATGCTTGCTCTATATAAAGTTCGCTATACGAGTACGAACGTTATTGTTATTTCTGACTGATGCAATGGCGTGTATTCTATAAATTTACAATTCTAATCTAATGTATATTGTGGTGATACAAAAAACTATGTGCTATTTTTTATCTTAATTGTGATGACATCACCCAGTGATGTCCTTGGATGGGAATGACCATTAATAAAACATTTTTATATTCCGCATTTAGATCAATTTTGCAACCCTACATCATACAAGATTAGTTTATACACTAGCGAACGGAATGTATGTATGTTCTTCTTTCTCGTTGTAATAATTAAATATGAACAATTTTGAACATTAATTGCATATTTTAATTGAATAAAAATTTAAAACTTATGTTATTCCTTGTTCTGTTTGCGGTTTTTGGCTAGTACTTCAGGGTCTTTTCATATGAATAATATAAAAATGAAAAGCTTTTAAGGGCAACAGATCAAGCAACAATGTATGGAATAAAGAAAATAATTATATGCATTTCAAAAGCACCTTGGCCTAAAAAAACATAAAATTTGGCACATACTGGCATACCAACCACGAATATTGAAATTCGTATTATATTATCAAAATTGCTGTGTGGTCCAAAAATTGCAGTAAATTGGATTTCGAAGATATATGTACTATCAAACTCTAGAGCTCCTTAAAACCCCAAATACTCTGTTAATGTAATTTTTTCTTATTATCTAAAGCAGAAAGTTAATTAACTAAACTCGCACATGTTTGCCCTTATCGCCAGACAAATCTTCACGCCCATTTTAGTGAGCAATCAATGAGAATAATTGTTGGCGTTCGTCTAATTTTAAATGGCTCTTGACAGTTTTATTATTTGCAAATTATAGGAAATGCTTTTCTTACACATTTGGCGTAGTTCCAAGTTAATTGTTTGTTTGATTTCTTCTTCAATGTTTTGGTAGGTTTTTTGATTTTGAACAAGGTTTGTGTGGCAACACTCTCAGCAGTAAGGGTAGAGTGACTGTCTTCTGTTGAAAATATTGAGTAGTAGGTAAATAGGAGATCACAGATATGAAGAAAGCTGATATGACATGCTACTTACAAGGTGATGCGAAATTTTGTATACCAGGTGATGCATCATGGGCTAATTTTCATGAGCGCCTGATGCACAGAACTAATGTTTAGGTAAAGAGCTTGAATTAAAAATGATGATTCGCATGATGCACCGGAATCGTTTGCAACTGGTGTGACATCCCAACCACTAGGCGATGCAACATTTTGTTGTTACACCATGCTGCGATGTGACATTTTTTTAGCAAATGATGCCCACCTGCTACTTTTTATTTTTATTCACAAATACCCGTGGTGAGCCGGATTTGTGAAACTGATGTGACATTGTGGCTATGAGGTCATGCTACACCTGCCGTCTGTTATATTTGCCTAGTGCACGGGATTGATTTGAAGGAGGAAATGCTAAATGTCGAATCACAATATTCACCGAATTCATGATATTTTTATGAGGTCATGTGATGGCACTAATAGACTACGTGATATTTTTATGTGGTCATGCGATGGCACTAATAGACTACGTGATATTTTATGCTGCGGCCTCCTAATCCCAGCTGATGACACATTTTGTTCATCACGTGAGGTCATATCTTGTTTACTAGGTGATGTCAAAACTTTTTAGCAGGTGTGTGACATTTTCGTCATAGGATACCCGCAGACGTCGCACTACAGAATTCTTTGGCCAAGGATGTGACATCCCAATCACCAGCTGATGTGACATTTTGTTTTCCAGGTGATATCACATCTTGTTTACTAGTTGATGTCAAACGCTTTTTGTAGTTGTGTGACATTTTGGTCATGGGATACCCACGTAATATTACAAAATTCATCGGCCAATGCTTGGACATCCCAATCACCAGATGATGTGACATTTTGCTCACCAGGTGATGTCACATCTTATTTGCCACTACCTACTTTTTTAGTAGGCGTGTGTCGCATCACCTCGTGCGACGTCTGCGGAAAAATTGTTGAAAAAGGGTGTGATATCCTATTTACCAGGTGCTGTTATTGTTTTGTTTTGTTAACAAGGCGTGATAAATGTCGCAGCACCTAGAGCCAAGGAAGTGTTGGGTAATAGACTTTAAAGCGCCTGGTCGCGAGGATTTATTAAATACATTTTTTTTTGGTAAAATGACGCACCACCTGGCGGAATAATTTGCAAATGTTGTGATATTCTACTTATCAAAATAAGGTAAAAATGATAAAAGTGGAATCACCTGACAATTGTTGTGAAATGATACACATCACCTGATGAGCTATTTAGTTAATCGCAGCTATAGTTCTCAGGACAAAAACTTCAGAAATGGTATGTATATATTTTAATATTGTTATATTTTATTGTTGCTTACTTTATATATATTTTCCTAATTGAGTAATATAGTATATTATTACTTACAAAATTATATTTAATTTAAAAAAGTTGCTTTGCGTTTTATACACTTTTTACTTAAGATTACAACTATATAAGTATGTATGTTAATCTGACTTTCTTTTCTTATTAGTTAGACAAAATATTTAATAATGAAATAAAGCAGTTATTACTTAAAAATTGTTAAGGAAAAAGAGTTACTAATTTTAATAATCTATACGTTGGGTCTATGGATATACATTAGGGTGGTCATTCTTTGGGAAACGACTTTTCTTTTTATCTAATACCCAAAATCGATAGCACTATGGTCGGAGATATTATATACAAAATTTGTTTCCGATTGGAAACGCCTAAGGTTCAGATAAAAATTATATTTTTTATTTTTTGTGTCTTCATGGGATAGTCCGAACTTTAACTCTCCTTCGACACGCCCAAATTTTCTATGTGATATCTCTGAATGTAGTGCTATCGATTGCGAGTATTAGATAGAAAGATAACTTTTTTATTTTTTGAATCTCCATAGCGAAATCTGAACTTTGGCCCCCCATGCGACACGGCTAAACTATCTCCAATGGGGATACAAATTTGTGTGCGATATAGCTGACCGATGTGCAACCTATCTAGAAGGTGAGACTGGAAAAAATTTTACATTTGATCATAAGGACCACCGTAATGTACATATGTATGTATTATTTTTTCGAATATACATATTTTAATAATTTTACTTTCTTAAACATATGCGAATTGAATTGTAGCTTTTGATGATTTTTTTCCGACAAATCTCAGTCATTTTAAAAACCCTGTTTTTAATGAAAGAACTCATTATCTTTTTTTTTTCGTGTAAAGTTGTAAAGTTATTGCAATGACCATGCGGGGAGTTCAGTGAAATACTGCAGTTCTAATTACAACGAAAAATTTGCTTTTCGAAAATTATTTAATTTATGCTATTTACAAGAATGATTTGGTTTTTAGTATAACACTAATAAATTCACTTAGCATGGTCTTCTCATTTTACTTAATCAACAATTACAACAACAACAATATGTATTTAAAATTTTATTTTAGTTTCTAAGCTAGCAGGTAGAGTATGTTTGAAGATTTGCTATTCTATTAAATAGATATGTGTCTAGTTATTACGTAGATTCAACATTTAAATTTGTGTGTTTAAATTGAAGGCAAAACCGTTTCCCTATTTTTGTGATGCAACACAAAGGTCACTTCTTTCTTATTAAATACTATTTATTAAGCTTTTACGGCTGGTACATTAGCGCAAATTCCGAATTATCTCCGCTTTCGGGAGTTAACTTGAGCATAATCTTCATTATAAACTCCCAAAAATTAAGAAGATTTGAGCAGATATGTTAACTATTTGACCGCTACTGTCATCGATAAATAAACAAACATCGCAACGACCACTACCAAAATTACGAGTTCGCCGCTACTGGACACTAGATGTCACCAAAAAAGAGCGACATCTATTTTAAACCGCTGATTGTTAATCTTCAATTTTGTGTGTATCAGCGTAAAATTTGGATCTGATTAAAGAAGATTTATTGGAGGTAATCTCCGGTTGTGTGTATCCATAGCATTAGGTAGTTTAGTAAGAGCAACTTTCCTCAGCATATATTTTTAGAGCGAACTATCTTAAAATATTTTTCAAAAAATCTCTACCTCAGGATATGTTCTAGGAGATATCGATATCTAAAATTTCCTCAACCTATATCATTAAACTGAGACGGGGGTTCGTTTCAAATTTTTTATACAGGGCGTTCTTGAAAAAAATTCTGAGATAGAACGATTTGATATATGGTGATCTTCCAATCAGTTAAATTAAGTTAAAGATATTTTAAAAAATGAAAGCGCTTAATATATCTAAAAAAATATCCAAAAACACACATAGAAAAGACTGAGCGCATATGTGCCGCTACAACGATCCAACAAGTCAAAACATACTAAATTGTTTTTATCCAAAAGATCAGACTAACTGAGCGACAGCGCCTGCGCAGTCGTTTGCTGTTGTTCTTTCTCTTTGGCTTCGACATGCCGTTGCAGTGGTGGAATGATGAAAAGTATAATACCGCTAATAGCAATTGTGATGCCTGCCATAATGAAAGCAGGTCCATAGGATTTGGTAATATCATATAACAAACCTAAAATCACAAAAATTTCGTATTAAAATATAAAAAAATGAATTTTGTACTCTCTTTGTACTAACCGCCAATTGGTGCTCCAATAAATGAGGCTACACCTTGGAAGAGCAGCAGCAAGCCGAAGGCATTTGTCAACTTATCCAAGCCGAGTAGATCAACCAAAATTACCGAAGTCAAACCAACATAGGCGCCAATTGTAAAACCAAAAGCAGCGCAATAGGCGCCAAGAGAGTAAAAATCTGTGCATAGAGGTGCCAAGGCGGTAGCTGGAAAGAAGAGCAGAACAATATTTGTTAAAAATAAGGGAGCATAGTATTGAAGATTCTTGAAGAAAAGAAAATAAAAAAAATAAAGTTAAACTAAACAAAATAAAATAAAATAAAATAAACTAACAAAAGTAAGTGAAATATAAAAAAAATTAAATAAAATAAAATAAAAATAAAAAGTAATAATAATAAAAAATAACATCGAAAAAAAAAATTAAATAAAATAAAATAAAATAAAATAAAATAAAAAAAAATAAAATAAAATAAAATAAAATAAATTAAAATAAAATAAAATAAAATAAAATAAAATAAAATAAAATAAAATAAAGTAAAAAAAAAAATAAAAGAAAAAACAAAAAAAAAAAAAAAAAATTAAAAAAAAATGAAATGAAAAGAAATGAAATAAAATAAAATAAAATAAAATGAAATAAAATATCAAAATAAAAAATACTAATTTTATCTTTTTTTTATTTTGGTTTATTTTATTTTATTTGTTTTACTTTATTTAATATTTTTTTTTTGTTTTGTTTTAATTTATTTTTTCAATTTATTTTATTTTATTTTTCTTAATTTTATTTTATTTTATTTTATTTTAATTCATTTAATTTGATTTTGTTTTGTTTTATTTTAACTTTTTTCAATTTTTATTTATTTCATTTTAATTCATTTTATTTTATTTTGTTTTATTTTATTTTATTTTGGTTTATTTTATTTTTAAATTTTTATTTATTTCATTTAATTTTTTTATTTCATTTTATTTTGTTTTCTATATACTGGTTTTTATTTTGTTTATATTATTTTAAACAAATTTAAGTAGAATAAAAGGATATAAAAAATTATATAAATTAAATTCTGCGAAACTGGTGTTTATTTTTATTTTACATTTTACTTACATATGCCACATGCTGTCAGGCAAGCATTGTACACCCACAGCCTATTGACCCATGGCTTGTCAGCTAAATAGCCGAGCACTATTCTGCCCACTGTATTGGCTATACCAATTATAGCTATGAGGTAACTAGATTTTTCGCTGCCTATATGCAGTGTCTCCGCTTGTGCCACTATATAAACGTAGGGTATATTGAAACCGATACTTGTGAAGAAATTCGACATAGCAAACACGATGAACACAACATCTTTCAGCAGCGAGAAATTCATCATTTCAACAAATGTGTCACGTGTTTCCTTGGAACATGTTATGCAGCCGCAACATTTTATTATTTCCTGGAAGAAGAGACATTTTATTAGAAAGATTACTAGAGATTAGTTGTTTTCAAGAAATCCGATTTAGTATTAGTTGTAGCTAGAAAATTCGTGTCTATTCATTGAATATTTCTTTGAAAAAATTACTGGAGGTGACTATAAACCTTTGAGAAGTTATGACATAAAAAATTTGGGCTTAAGCGCCAAATTCCTTGCATTTAATAATAATTTAAGTCGATTTTTTAAACCAATATTAACTTAGGTTGCTACTATGTACTGAGCTAGTAAAATTGGTCGAACTATATCTCAAAAAGGTGACCGAACTAAGATTCTAAAGAACTAGTTCAATGGTTTGAACTGGCTGCAAGCGAACTAAACCTTACATTGAACTAAAAACCCCGACTGAGGACGCTCTACTTCCAAACATCGTAGAGACGGTCCGATTTTGTTGTAATTCGAAACATTTCTTTCTATCTACTAGAAGAAATGATTTCTGAAACAAAAAATTACGCAAGGGGCCGCTGACTTTGGGATAATTATTATAAAAAAGTGGACCCGCTAACTAACTTTCCGTAGAGCAAGCTTCCTAAAATTTTCATCATCGATCGCGTTGTTTCGATGACTTGCAACACACGGAAAAAAATCCGATACGTGGGACATGCAAAAAGCACACCACAAGTTGGAAGAGAAGCTCGACCAAAATCTCGTTAGATGTTACCTGTTGATAGCTCGCCGCCATTAGTTAGCTAAACTGCATGCAACTCCAAAACGGACAATACCGTTTTTGGGGGAAACGGAGTTTTGGGTAAAATTTTAAACTTTATCTTTATTCACCAATGTTTGCTTAGAAAAATTCTTTTAACTAATCTATGTATATAAAATCGGATATATGTATGTAGGATCTTGAAGTGTGTTTCTGTAAAGTTATTTTTAGGACCCGGGACCGCCCTATTCGAAGCTATCGTATAAATGGCTGGATTTACTTGAAATTTGGTATGTAGGTAACGTTTTGCTCAGGTTAAAGTGTGGGATAATTTTTCTTCCAGGAAGTGGACCAGGAACCGATCTGTTTTAAACAATAATATTTAGGGGTCGATTTGCTTGAAACTTGGTGCGTAGGTAGCTATATGCTTAGATTAATATATAGGATAAATTTTCTTCGGAAAGTAGACCCAGTACTGACTTATTCTAAACTATCGTATAAATGGTTGGATTTACTTGAAATATGGTATGTAGGGAGCGTTATGCTTAGGTTAAAATATGGTATGATTTTTCTTCCGGGAAGTGAACCAGGGCCCGATGTATTCTAAACAATCATATTTCTGACTCGATGATCTTGATATTTGGCGTGTAGCTAGCGTTTCACCTTGATAAAATATGAGATAATGTATTTTCCGAGAAATAGTAAAAAATGGTAGAATCTCTTTCAGATGTTTTCCTTTGGCGTAGTTATAAAAAAAGATTGAGAAACCCGAAAACCCGAAATGAAAACACCGGTTTTCTAAAACACCATTTATTTTTGGCCATCCCTAGTATGAGGAATGCAATGAAAAATTGCTCGAAATTGAACTCTTGAACCGCCCAAAAATAAGCAATTTATATGTCTACGCACAGTATTTAACAAAGTTATGCATCGGTGTGGAACTTTTACCTAATTTTTAAATTGTATGCAAAATACTTCCGTGGTTTTGTTCTTTCTGCGTGCGATGAACTTAGGTTTGGGGAATAAGATTTTCAAAACAAAAGCGCAGTAGAGGTTTTAAATTGAACATGTGCAGAGCGCTCGGTTGACAATTTATGAAGAAAGTGAACAAAAACTAAAGAAATTAAGAAGTAATAAGGGTGACAGTTAATATAAGATCTAATTCTTGAGATACACTTATAAAAATTTAAACAATGATTGACGCATTTTATGCTGATGAAGAGGTGTTTGTAACAGGCGGTTCCGGTGAGTAAATTTGAAAAAGTTTTAAAAAAAGTTGTACCAGAAAATATTCCGTTTGTTGCACGCTTTTCCTAACAGGCGCGGTCGGCAAGGCGTTGATTGAAAAATTACTACGCTCATGTGCGGTGCGTAAAATTTATGTGCTGATGCGCACTAAGAAAAATATAAGCGTTGAACAACGTTTGGAAAAAATGAAAAAGGCGAAGGTTTGTAATAAAAAAAATCCACTATTGCTAGACAGTGCTATGACATTCAGTCAGCTTTGTAATGTTGCCTTTGAGAATGTGATGGGAAATCGTGATGTTAATATAAAACAGCTGATATTTACATCACGATTTCCCATCACTTTCTCAAGGGCAACATTACAAAGCTGATTGAATGTCTTAGCGCTGTCTAGTAGGGTATTTATCTCCTGAAATAATCAAATCATCAACTATGTAGGTTTTCCAAGTTGTACGCGCATCTAAACCACATATGCTAGACAGAGTGGTGGCTATACCAGGCGATGCTGCCTTACCGAATTTGGGCATCTCTCCAGAACACATTGCTTTGATGGTGAATGTGTCAATTGTTTTTCACTGTGCAGCGACTGTACGTTTTGATGAACCGTTGCGCGTAGCTTTAAATTTAAATGTTGGTGGAACCTATGAGGCATTGTTATTTGCTGAGAAGTTAAAAAAGCTCAAGATTTTCATGCATGTCTCCACATTTTATAGTAATCCCTATTTGAAGTATGTGGAACCAGAGGTAAATGAAAACAAACAAAAAAATGGAATCTGTGGATTAAAGTAATTACGTTATTTTCAGATTTATGATTCCCCAATGGATTGGAGAATTCTTCTAGAAATGCTAAAAGATGACAGTCAACGAGACACGCTGAATTTTTTGACAAGAAAGTAAGTTGAAACAGTGAATAAGTTTAGTTGGACTTTAAAATTGTATATGTTTGAACTCCAAAAGGGTCTCATTCTCTATTGCGAAACTAACGTTCGTTTCGCCTTAGAGATGACATCGAGAAAATCTCCACCGCTCTCTGCTAGCACAAGACACAATTTTCGAGTGGATAATAAGTCAACAAACTCCTAAAAAAGTTGGAGCACAGCGGAAACAGTTCTGGAAAATCGAAGAGATACCCAGGACCCGAGTAGAAGCCCCTGACGATCAAGTGTCGAAAGACTTTTATAAAAGCACAACCACTCGAAAGGATAATGACCGGCTTCCCTTCAAACCACATTCGCTAGCAATATCGACCTAGGCCAATCCCGAATTGCAGCCCTCGACAGTTCTATGGCATGGCACGCAGTCTCCTAAATAAGGGCGATCTCAAAGAGCAATACGAAAAGGTACTAGAAGAATACTTATCTCTCTTAGGGGTCTAGAATAAGCATACCGGTCGTAACAGGCGACTAATATGCACATAGGTAATGACGTGCTAACTCGATGCTGATCTACGGATATGATGCATCTCACTTCTCATTACCCATCTTCTCCTTCCACACGGATGGAGGGATGACATGACCTAGAAGGTTCCACTGGTCATACCAAATTGCAAGGGAGTGCGGCAGCGTACCGGGTTCATATCCGGCAAAGGACTGTCAATTTCGTCATCACTTCCCAAAACCTTCGGAAAGTGTTTTTGCTATTAACACAACAAAAACAACCACAACAACAGTTGGAATTCCAGGCTAAATACTGTGGATTCTATCCCTCTCACCATGCCGTCGTAAAGCCAGAAAAAAAAGAAAAAATGTATCTAACAAGAATTTTGATTCAAGAAAATCATCTGGTTTTGCCATATGGTTGTGTTTGTGTTGTCAGACAAATAAATCAGCTGATATTGAAGCATGTAGCAATATGTATCTAATCCATGAAACCCAATGAAACGGTGAAAGTCATGGTCTATAAGAAAAGTTGATTAAATCTATTTGAAATTTTGACGTCTATGCCTTAGATATCACAATTGTTATGGTACCCACACAAGTAAATCGACTCGTGTAAATCATGCTTAAAAAATAAAAATATTGACCCATTATTCATAAAGTCATGGAATTCTCGAAATGACCTCCTATATAAGTACAATTTGGTTTTACCCTAAATTAAAATTTCCTACATTCTTATAATTTTATTTTATTTCAGATTAATTATGGGCTTCCCAAATACGTACACATTTACAAAGAATCTAGCTGAGAGTGTAGTTAAAGACTTTCATGGCCGCATACCGGTTGCTGTATATAGACCATCTATAGGTAAGGAATCGGCGAACTAACAAATAATTTTGTGGGGGAAATTATTCTGAGAAATACCGTTTAGCCACACTCTTAGACAGAGCTTTGTTTAATACCAGTTTCCGTTTAAAATCTTGTGATATATCTCCAAAACCAACTGAGTTATTTAAATTAATTACATTGCCTATGACAGACAGACAGAGTGACGTACAGAAGGACAGACATACCGATCGTCGATAACCTATATAAAATAAAACTATTTGTCAAAACCTCTTACAGTTCTGCAAGCGCTCTCCGAACCAATACCCGGCTTTCCGCCAACTATGATGGGCGCTATTGGACTTTTTGTACTCGTCGGCGCTGGTATTCTAAAAACCGTTTTCATGTCACCCACAATACGTTTTGATATAACACCACAAGATCTCGGTATTAAGGCAATGTTATACTATGCCTATCGTGCTGGAACTGAATGTAGCGAGAAACGGTAAGTTTTGTAAAAAAAAAAAATTATATACCCAAGTCAACATAATTCGTCCTCTTCTGCAGCGCAATAAAACCTGTACCTGTTTATATGTCATCATCGTCTAAAGTATCACCCCACACATTTTATCATATGTGTCATGTGATGGAGAATGGCCTTTGGTATAAGGCCGCTTTCGAGAAGAATTTTTTGTTGCCTGGCGCACATTATACAGATAATCGTTTCGTGTACAAGTTTGTGGTAAATAAATCTCAGATAACTCAAATTCCAGTCTTTTAAGAAAGCATTTTCTCTAGGTTTTCACTAAACAAATTTGCCCAGCCATGTTAGCTGACGGCTTGCTCGTACTCTTTGGTCGTAAGCCGGTTCTTATGAGCATTGTACGTAGGGCATATATAACATTGGAGGTTATGCAACCTTTTCTCTTCAACACCTTCGACAGTCCGGGCATGACACATTTTAATGAATGTCTGGAGGCTACAAAAGGGTTGGTATTCAAATATTGTTGTTGTTGAAGTTTCTTTAATTTTAATAACCAACAATTCTTTGCAGCACTCGAATAGATATAACCGAAGATATCTTTCGAGCCAACACCGACGAGGGCCTGGTTGATATTTGTACAACCATGATATTTTCGATACGTGAATATTTGCTAAATGAAGATCCTAAAACTATACCTATGGCGCAGAAGAGATTGAGAATGTAGGAGTTTTGAAAAAAAAAGGTTTTAATATCTGAGAGCTAACTTAAAATAACTTTTTATTTATACTTTCAGAAAATGTTGGGCTTACAATATTTTTCGTGCTATCCTAGCTTATTTCATCTTGCGTTGGTTCTATGGGTTTTTTGTAAACTACATTGGTAATATGACGTCCAACTAGGAAAGTTTTTTTTTTTTAAATATTTGTACTTAACTACTTTTGTAACGTATATATATAAGATTTTTGAAAGTTTTTCGTGCTTAATTCTTTATTAACATCTCTGTAAAAGTTTTAAGTCTTCATAATATTATTTTAAATTGCACGAATTTCAAGAGTGTTTATAATAAACTAGAGTTGGCCCAGTGGTTGAAATTCAACCGCAAAAATGTATTTATATCACTAAATTTTTTTGCTATTGCTTCACTTTTCCTTATGTATTTTCCCATTTTTTTCCTATATTTTCCATTTCGTATCATTCTTCTTCTCTTCCTATCCTTTCCCTACCTCTTTTTTTCTTTTCTTTCTTTCCTTTAATTCATTTTCTATCCCTCCCCTTCATTTCGTTTCCTCTCCTCTTTTCTTATTTCCTTTCCTTTCGTTTTCCTTTCCCTTCCTATTCATTTCCTCTTGCTTTCCTCTTCCTTTCCTTTCCCTTTCTTTCCTTTCCTTTTCTTACCTTTCCTTTCGTTCCATTTCCTTTATTTTCTTTCCATCCCTTCCCTCCCTTTCCTTCTCTTTAATTTCATTTCTTCTCCTTTCCTTTACTGTCCTTTACTGTCCTTTCCTTTCTTTCCCTTTCCTTTCCTCTTCTTTATTTTCCATTCTTTTCCCTTTTTTAATTTCTTTACACAGTTTGAGGAGACCTATCGCTACATATAAAATTTTGTATACTCTATAATTAAGGTTATTGCAAAAAAGGGAAAAAACTTTTGAACTTTGAGCATTTACATATATCGAGCCTTAACCGCCGAATTGATGTAAGGCATGGGTCGGCAGATTTGTAAATGAAGGTGTATAAGTGAGAACGCTTATACACGCGCTGTGATCGTCCGAACTATATTTTTAACATTCGCTGACCAAACAAGCCACACCCCCACGCGATGTGGTTTTGATAGTGTTTGTCCTGATCTGTCATCTCCGTAAATTTCATAGGTCTATGTTTTACCGTTATAAAGTTATAGCAGAAACAACTTTGATGTATGTAACATAACATTTCAGCAGCAGGTGGTGAGTGTGCCAGCGAAATTGATGTAAGTAAGACAAAACACAACTACGACTTATTTTTAGCTACTGAAATTGATTGCGTTACGTGCGTAGAGCACAACTAGTTCAAATTCTTTGCTTATTAACAGAGTTAATTAAAAAAAAAACCTCCCCTTGCATAATTTATTATTTGTCCCTTACACCAATTTGGCAGTATATATAAGATTCTTTTTGCGATCTATATTTGTTCTACATATTAAACTTCCCTATTCCTATCCCATCCCTATCGAATTGCTGTTTACACGGTGGAACGACGAAAATCGACCAGTGTAAATCAGCCTTTAAAGCTACGTTTACACTGCACCAAATGCGTCACTTTTGGCCTAGTTTTTTCGAGACCGTTCATCCGCAGATTGAATTTGATCACCAAATTAGGTCAAATTAAATTAAATTCATCTAATTTGGCAAACAAATTCATTCTGCGGACAGACATTCTCGAAATAACTTCGCCAAATGCGACGCATTTGGTGCAGTGTAAATGTATCATAAGATATGAGGTAAAATTCAACTCTGCTATAATAAAAAAAAATCGATATTTCGAAGAAAAATTCTTGTTTAAAACATCAAAGCTCAAAATCATAGAAAAGTAAATAACCGTCCGAAAAAAAAAAATTAAACAGAAACAATGATTTCTTTCAAAATTAGCGAATCCTACGACACGGAATTTTACATACGAGTAACCATTGCGCTATTTTTACTGCATTTACTATGCTTCTTCTTTAACTTGTTATCAAACTACGTGAGAGAGTACTCGAACAAATTTTGGATGCCATAATAAATGTGATTGGATTATGTATTCGAAAATGTTGTGTTAAGTCCTTAATAAATACATAAATTATGCTGCAGCTGTAGTTCTTGTAATAACAATAAAAATCAAATTCAAACGTATACACTGCTTACCTCACTTTGACTGCCGCGTGCACTTTGGCGCACAGAACCATAACGTTTCATGAGACCGGAACCCGAGATATCATTACGTGACGCCGTATACTCGGGTATGTTGAGGAGGGAACCCTGTTGAATATAAAAGTGAGTCAATGATAATTCCATTTCGTTAAGTAACTTTGCACTTACCTGGTAAAGAATATCCGGTCGGTACATAGTGCCACTACCCCAGTTCTCATGATTCTCAGATACTATACTGTCCAAATGAGGGTGACTGCGGTGACGTATCGCATCTACGTTGATGGTGGATTGCAGTATTGTTGTGGCTGGAGCTTTATCATTTGCTCCATTTACAGCCTCATCGTTCTATAAAAAAATTGTATGCGTTAGAATAACCTTAAAAGTGAATAACAATATCTAGGAATAGGATGCAAAATGTCTAACAATCACATAGGTAGGTAAAGGTAGGGTTTTTAGAGCATTCATTTTAACAAAAGTATTTAAACGCCAAACCTTAAAATATGTTGAAGGGTTCTGTGTTTTGTGTGTGGAAGAGGCAGTTGTAATTGTAACACATCATGCTTGGAAAACGTGCAGACATAAAAGCAACAACTATGAAAATTTTGGGATATTCTCATACCAGCAATTGAGTGGAAGATAATTTTATTTGGGTCTACCGGTTCGAGAACACTAGGTCCCAGATTTTTTTTCAAAAAGGATCCATCCCAACAGAGCAAGTATTGAATTTATTTTGAGATAGAACATTTTTGAAACAAATACTGGAATAAGAAGTTCCTGAGTCAAATTACGATATACCGCTTTCCCGAAACAAAACCTAAAATAGGTTGTTATTGACCGGTCTGTCGAAATAGAACCATCTTCCACTCAACCGACAATAGTGAACGTGCCTAGGATTTCTATCGTGTTAAGACACATACATTTGTACTAGTATATGATAGGACAGTGAGATCTGATTGATTTAGAGTGGGATCATCTGCAAGTGTTGGGAACGAACTACATTTTACTTGCGCTAACAGCATTGTCAAGTCGAGCGAGAGCATCCGGCAACGCGAAAATGAGGGGCGCAGCGTACGTAACTGCAGTTTTGATGAGCGCACAGAAAAGAGAGTAAGAAAAGATAAATAATAAGTTAGAATGCTTGTACAGACAAACAAAAATTGCTACAAAAAAACCCAATTGTTATATGGATAGGGATAGGGATAAGGATAGGGATAGGGATAGGGATAGGGATAGGGATAGGGATAGGGATAGTTATAGGGATAGGGATAGGTATAGGGATAGGGATAGGGATAGGGATAGGGATAGGGATAGGGATAGGGATAGGGATAGGGATAGGGATAGGGATAGGGATAGGGATAGGGATAGGGATAGGGATAGGGATAGGGATAGGGATAGGGATAGGGATAGGGATAGGGATAGGGATAGGGATAGGGATAGGGATAGGGATAGGGATAGGGATAGGGATAGGGATAGGGATAGGGATAGGGATAGGGATAGGGATAGGGATAGGGATAGGGATAGGGATAGGGATAGGGATAGGGATAGGGATAGGGATAGGGATAGGGATAGGGATAGGGATAGGGATAGGGATAGGGATAGGGATAGGGATAGGGATAGGGATAGGGATAGGGATAGGGATAGGGATAGGGATAGGGATAGGGATAGGGATAGGGATAGGGATAGGGATAGGGATAGGGATAGGGATAGGGATAGGGATAGGGATAGGGATAGGGATAGGGATAGGGATAGGGATAGGGATAGGGATAGGGATAGGGATAGGGATAGGGATAGGGATAGGGATAGGGATAGGGATAGGGATAGGGATAGGGATAGGGATAGGGATAGGGATAGGGATAGGGATAGGGATAGGGATAGGGATAGGGATAGGGATAGGGATAGGGATAGGGATAGGGATAGGGATAGGGATAGGGATAGGGATAGGGATAGGGATAGGGATAGGGATAGGGATAGGGATAGGGATAGGGATAGGGATAGGGATAGGGATAGGGATAGGGATAGGGATAGGGATAGGGATAGGGATAGGGATAGGGATAGGGATAGGGATAGGGATAGGGATAGGGATAGGGATAGGGATAGGGATAGGGATAGGGATAGGGATAGGGATAGGGATAGGGATAGGGGTAGGTATAGGGATAGGGATCTGGATGGCTTTTCTTGGGTAGCTTTAGAAAAAGGCATACCACCTCATATTCCAATAGCAATGTTTATCATATACTACTTTTTCCACTACTGGGTATGAAAAATGTCCACCAGGTACAAAAAAATTAGGATAATTTCTCAGAGGAAAATTCGCGCATCTATTTCAAATGAATAAACCCGCCCACCGTCATCATCAATTACATTATTACTTACATTATTACTATTAATACCATGTCCCACGCTGTTCGAACGACACAATGGCGCATCCGGACGCTGCGGCAACTGCAAATATTGATCACCGCTACCACCATTTGCATGGGACTTCAATGGTTTGAGCTCAGCCATCGTTGTATTACTATCAATTATATCAGCCTTCTGCTTCTTTGCTTGCTTTGGCGGTTTCAATGGACGAAACATTGCACCAAATATGATGCAATTCAATACGATACCACCAATGATGAGCATAGCTCCACGCCAACCAAAGGCACCGATAAGGTGTTCTGTGAGCGGTGCAAAGATAAATGTACCAAAGCCTGAGCCACATACAGCGATGCCGGTCGCCAGAGAACGCTTCGCCTCGAACCATGTTGTAACACTTACAATAGCTGGCAGATAAATAAGACCCAAACCAAAACCGGTACCAATGCCTATGGTGAATATGAGCGTTAGTACGTTTTGTGCAAAAATACTGGCAACAATGCAAGCGGCGGCAAAAATTGCACCAGCTATTGTAACTGCCCGACAGCCATAGCGATTAACAAACGCCGAAGAGATGGGGCCTATGAAGAAAAAATAAAACATATAAATATGTACTAGTGATTTCCTCCACAGGTTATACACAAGATATATAAAGCATTTCCAGTCAATATAATGTAAGCGAACAAATTAGGGTTTTACAGCAGAGCCAAGTGATCCAAAAGCCTTCTATTTTAGTAAAGATTCCAAAAATAGTTTAAAGTCAAGCTCGTCCAAATCGAACATTTGTCGCTTACACCATTTTCTCTGTTAAAGTCCAGGTAGCGATACTCACCAGAAGCGTAGGTTACACCCACCATAATTGAGACTATCCATGCAGTATAGCCCTTTCCTTCGTTAAAGTAACTGAGGAACTCATTGTAGAAGAGACCAAATGAGTATGTCATACCATCGGCTGTGGAAGAGAATAACCAGAAAAATACAATTTTAGTATGGTAAGTTTCTTAAGAAACCATGAACTATACTACTTAAACTTGGACAGCGGTACAGAGACTAAATATTTATTACGAAGTCTATTTCATCATACAAAACCGTTCTTAGATAGTTCGGCATTGAACAGTCTTCCTTGAATCGGAGTTTTCTAACAGGCAAGACAAATCGGTCCATTTTGGAATTTGTTCTTCATTGTTCATGTAACTTTTTCGTTATCAGGACTTTTTATTATCTTTTCACCAGTGTTTCAGGAGTTTTTCCGAATCAGTCCCGAAATGATTCTTAAATATTCCGGAAAAAGTTTTCACAACAATCCCAAAATTATCGCGAAATAAGCTCGAAAAAAAGTTCAAAGAAAGTCCCGGAATGATAATGAAAATAGTCCCGAAAAGGTCCCGAAATCATTCCTGGAATGATCGTGCTGTAGCGATATTGTGCTCGGCGGCTAAAAGCTAAACGGGGTCGGTAGGGGCAAACTCTCCGAGTTTATTTCAAAAACTCATCGGCTTTACAGTTGCCGGTCGAAGTCGTCAAAAAACTGTAGGTCACGTCAGTTTGCAGGGAAAAATTCAAAGCAGCACACCACAATTTGGAAGAGAAGTTCGGTATAAAAATCTCTTTATATATTTAATGATAAGCGTAGGCCCTTTTTGTGATTCATATTCGGAGATTGCCGACATTACTTCGTTTTATTCGGGAGCCTTTCTAGGACTGCTCGGGACTACTTTAGGGCTGTTTCGGGATCATTTTAAGACTATGTTCGGGACTTTTCGGAGATTGCTTTGGGGATAATATCCGGACTATTTCGGAACTGTTTTGGGGACAATTTCGGGCCTTTTTAGTGATTTCAGTACATGTTCGCCAAAAAAAAACTAATGCTTCCCCCTAAAATGGCATTATGTTCGTTTCAGAACGCATTCGCGAACGCGTTTTCGCAAATGCGATTTATGTGAATTTTTTGGTGGGTCCTCATTTGCGAATGCAAACGGTGTGCAGTTTTTGTTACTATATTCACATTTTTTTTTAATGTTCAGTTCCGAGAATGCGAACGAACGAGAGTGAATGTTCGCGAAACCTGTTTAAAAGTCCCTACTGCAACTTAGTAGGTTTGCAATCTATTGTTGCGAAGGGCTTTTTTTACAGAGTCGCAGATAAAGTACCTTATCAGATGTTCTACTTATTACAAGTGCTAGAGAATATTCGGCGCATGTCGTTATTCAGCTAGAGCTAGGGCGAGCACTCAAAGCAACAAAGAAACTAAATTTCTCTTGTTTTTGTGAGATTATCATTCTTGTTTCTTTATAAGTATTTTTCAAGTAAATAATCTTACCAAGAATTCATAAGATTTGTGTTATCAAAATTCAATAAAAACGTGTCATATATCTAAGGCTTCAAAGTGGCTTATCAGTTGCCAAGCAGTTATTTCGGCAAGAGTCTGTTCAGCTCAAGTATAAAATATCGCTTTAGAACACCGGAAGTGGAAATGAAGTATTATTATTAATATAAGGCCTTATTACACCGCGACCATTTACACGATCTATTGTGTGACCATTCAGGTTATTGCTGTATGCGGGGGCTCTTTATTAATTTGAGCACCTCCTCAGTTTTTTTTATTCTATATCACGAACGGATTTAGAGTGACCCCACCTAGGTAGCAGACTCTCTTTCTTGCCAAAGCAATGCATTCGCAGAGTATATGAACCGGCGTTTCATCGTCCAGTTTGCGAAACCGACAAATTGTATCTGACAGATTCAGCTTACTCAGTTGATAACGCAGACCGCCCGTACAATACCTAGTGAGGGTTCTTAAATCCACCCATCTTAGAATAATGAGCCTGGCCTATGCTCTTTGTTAGGGTTCTATCAAGAGTTTGCCCTGCCTCTGTCATAGGCTGCTAAGCCAATGCTGCCTAAACTATTTGTTTTCCCACTTGCGTATGGTCTCCTTTACGTGGGCCTTGGTGTACCCACAAAAGGGTTCCCGACCATAAAATGATGTTAGAGCACCTTGTTTTGCCAGGTGATCTGCTTTTTCGTTGCCGTCATGCCCTTCATGCCCTGGGACCCAACCTAACAAAATTTTGTTTTTGGCTCCCAGATCATTAAGGACCGCGGCAAGCTTCGAAGTTGTAGTGTAAGACTGCAAGGCACGTAGGGCGGCCTGACTGTCCGACATAATGTAAATTCGCCTAGAGGATAGTCTTCTTCGGAGGCATTCTCTGGCACATATTACTATTGTATGGATTTCTGCTTGAATGGTTGTGGGGTAGTTACCCATCGGTAATTCGGTCCATATATACCAGCTCCCGTTTTACCATCTTCTGGCTTCGATCCATCCGTATACTAAATCTCCGAATCGGACTCAAGGTGACTATAGGCTTCGCAACTGTATTAAATGACCAGTAAGTCATTTTGGGAGACATCCCTCAATGGATAGCAGTCTCCGTAGATTTTCCAGGTTGGTACGCAAATTGGATTTTACACACAGCGGGAGTTTCTTTAGGTTTATTTCCCTAATTTGCTGATCCAAATTTTTCTCCATTCCCTTTAGGAGAAAGGAACTGGAAATTAAGTAATATATACGCCTAGTTCTGCCAAGGAATGTCCCACCTCCTAACCGAGTAAATATAATTATACAAACTAACTTTGAAATTGCATACTTACTTATAATGTGTATCATAAATGATCCGAATACCACCATCCAGCCCCAACCGCCATCCGGTGGCACTGGTGCGAGCACATCCTCAACCAAATCACAATTGCCATTTGTGGTTTTATTTTTGCGCGCTGGTGCATGTACCATTTTTTTTTTTTTTCAAAGTTATTTTCTACTTAAAATCTACTCGCCGGAATGTTGAAATATGAGTATAGAAATATTTCAAAGGTGTGTTTGTAGGTGCTTGAAAAAATCTGTTGTGCGAAATTTTGCAAAAAAGCGTGCTATAAATCAGTCTTTTGCGTGTATTCGCCAATGCTGTCCTGTACAACGAAATCAGTTAATGGCAGTTTGAGTGTCACCAATGCCAATGTGTACTATCAATTCCACAAATTTATCACATAAATATTTATTAGATGCCTGCTATTGTCACGTAATTTGCACTCGATATCCTTATATGGGTTCAGTAAAATATTCAACTCGCTTTTGATCGCCACTTGCAATGCAATCAGCACAGCTCCCTGGACGACATGACCTTCTTGCAAGTTATCATTGCTGTTTTGATTTTATTGATGGTTGCTTCTTTTGGGTTTTTAGCGAAGAATTGTTTGTTATCTCTGTTTATGATTGTTCTTGATGTTTTGAATTCTGTAATGTAAAAAGAGAAAGTAATTTTCAGCCATGGTTCTAAAAGAAAATATTGTTAGTATGTGAGGAATAATGAATGGCCTATACATATTTCGAAACAACTTGAAGTCATTCCGGGGTGAATCATCAGAGAGTTTGGTTCAATAAATTTACGCTAGTAGTTAAACTGATAGATCAGTAAGGACCTCAGACTGGTCCAAGAGACCTGTTCAATATCGGCAAATACTGCACACTGAGAACAATTTTGGCTCCAACTGTTTTGGCTCACAACGAGAGCCGGTTTAAGATTGTGTGTTTCATTTGAAACGTGGGTGAGTAGACTTAAAGTGGATTGGAACCACATCCCTTCCAATCGCTAAACCAATGTGACCTTATCAACAACGGCGAATACTGCGTACTAAAGACAGCTTATTGGATAAGCAAGTGTAAGTCTTTGATAGTAGATAAACATGCGTCATTTTCATAGAGGCCGAATGGAACACGGCCTTTCCAACTTCCTATCCTCAAAGATGCCCAACTGGTAATTGTAAGTGTTAATAATTCAATGCCATGGGATTAATGTTTTACATTTTTATGTTTACGTGTATGAGAGCATGCAGCTATATTTAAACATATATTTGAGTTGGCGGACAATACCGACCTTCTCAACACGACTCCTGACTAGTAGAATAACAAAAAATCTAATAAAAAGATCCCCAGTCAAGAACTGAAACGGACGGTTACGCCGACCAACAGACGTTGAGACTAGTGCTCAAACCACCTCCCGACAGAATACTTAACGGTAGGACCGGGGGGATCGGTACATGACGGTTGGAGTTTTAGTGCCTAGGTTCAAGTCCCACACTGACTTTAAGGCTTTCTCCACTGAAAAAAAAAAAATCAATCTAGTTTCACGTGCGTCTTTGCCTTTGGCTTTTCATTCTGTTCTTATTTTGGTTTAAGTTTGAATCTCAACACAGCTTTTAACAAATAAATATCAATACAAAAATTATGATGAAATTCTTAAATATTTTGCAAAGCGGGCCCCCAAAAATGGTAATTATGATGGTAAAGGTTATCTGCTAAAAAATGTTCAACTAAAAAATATTTCTATCATGCGTGAGTGAGTACTCTACCAACATACGTGACGCAAAATTTTGCTAATTTTTTTTTACTAAAATATGCATACGACTTCATACTTACACGGCTAAAAATTTTAACATCAGTTTTAAACTTTTTTGGCCTACATATAGGACCAAAGCAAATTTGGCTGCATATTTAAGCTAGACTAGTTTTAAATAAAATTTGTGAAATAAAAAGGGTTTAAATTTTTAAACCAGAAATATCTTAACATTTTTTTTAAGAAAACATATTTTTTTTGTTCGTTGCGAGCGATTTACTCGACTGCTCTACCACTGAGCTACATCGCACACATAATTGTTGTGGGCAAACTTCAATCTTGAAAAAGCTTTAAAAATTGTAGACCGAAAAGGTTTTAATATTAAACCGAAAAGTTTTAAAAATAAAATAAAATTACAAAATTGTGTCAGTTGGTAGGACTCGAGCCGAGGCGCCCTGAATGACAGCCGACTGCTGTATCCCTGAGCTATGCCGCACACGAAATTTTTGTCGGCAAAATTCAATGACTTAAAAAATCTTAAAAAAAAAAATTTTAAAAAATACTAATTTTAGATTGCTTTTTCATTTAGATCTCAAATCGAAACCAAAAGAAATCGAAAGTCTTTGTAGGTAGGTATTTGGAAGGTTTGGAATAACGTACAAAAAAGTGTAAAAAATGGCTCAAACTTTAGACGGGTTTAAAATTTAGGCTCATTTTTTAGCCGTGTATACAAAATCAAAATGTTATTTGTTTATTCAATTCTTGGTTAATTATAGATTTTAGCCGCACTTAGTGTTTTCGAATAATTGCAATAATTAAATAAGTAAATGGCGTACATTTAACACAACAACTAAAACAAGAAAGTCAAATAGTTGATAATAATAATAGACTCTTTTTGTGTAAGTAAGTATGTCCGATTTCACAGATAATACCTACAAAGTTATAATCCCAATAGAGCGTCGCTTGAACGTAAAAATCGTTTGCGTCAGCTAAGCTCTTAACTTGTGCACAATGTGTAAAGCCGGGCATTAGTGTCGCTTTAATAGCTTCAGATCATGGATGATTATCAGTGCGCTGAGAATGAAAGCAAATTTAAGTAAATTATAATTTTGGCACGTGATAATGAATCTATTTTTTAATAATAAACGGCAGCATGTGTGTGTGCTTTTTCCGACTAAAATTAAATTAATAACGGCGAAACATATGTAGGTATATATATATATTTTTTTCAAAAACTTTCCATTAGCTCTTGACGCATCGATACAGCCGTTTGCTTTGCGGCAAGTACAAATTAACTCAATCTTACAAATTAAGTGATATAATAGCTGTAATCTGTTACAACTCAGGGGTGATTGAATTAGCCCCCACTGAATTAACCCCCACCGGGCAAAATGACTTAAGCCCCACCAATGTCTCAGTGAATCTTTCCCCATAAAAATTAAACCCCACGAAAATGATTTTATCCCTACCAATCGAAATGAATTAAGCCCCACCAAACGTGGGGGCTCTTACATGACAGAATCCCCACGAAAAAAAGGAATTAATCCCCATGAAAATGACTTTAGGTCCACGAAATGTGCACTATTAGTGATTTTAACCTCTCGTAAAAGGAAAAATCTTTGAAAATTCAATCTTAATAGAGTGATTATTAAAAACCAAAAAAAAATATCAGATTTACTCTTATGGCTTGAAAATTCTCCAAACGCTCACAAGTACTATAGCTATAATGTTATACTTAATCAAAAAGTTTTTTGTAACGGAGACTTACGAAAATATGGAGAAAGAAAGCTAAAAAATTAAATAAAATTTGAAAAGTATTATATTTTTACGTTGCTAACTGTTTGTTTTATTTTTATAAAAGATCACGGAATTAGAATGAATTAAACCCCACGAAAATGATTTTATCCCCACCAATCAAAGTGAATTAAACCCACCAAACGTGGGCTTTCTTACATGACAGAATCGCCACAAAAAAAAAAATGAATTAATCCCCACGAAAATTACTTTAGCCCCACTTTCCGTCATTTTTAATTTCGTTGTAAAATTGGTGGGACTTAAGCCAGGTGGGGGTTAATTCAGTGTGAGCTAATTCATACACCCACAACTGAGTTCAAAAAGAACTGAGTTCAAAAAGAACTACGAGCAGTGTAATGATTGCACTTAACTGTAAGTTAGGGTAGTTCAAAATCGTATGGGAAAATCTCAAGTTGAATGTAAAATGCAAGGGACCCCCAGTTATTTTCTGTTTCATAAAAGAAGTGAGGAGCCAAAATTTCAAGGCCATAGGTCACTTGGAAGACGGCGCTCAATGCTGTTCAAAAAAATTAATACCGGGTTTTTTCTAAAAAACTAATGGCGGCGATATACCAACAGGTTATCATAACCTCTAACGAGATTTTCAGCCGAGCTTCTCTTTCCAACTTGTGGTGTGTTGCTTTTGAGTTTTTCCTACAAGTTGGCGGGACCTACAGTTTTTTGCCGACTCCGAACGGCACTTGCAAAGCAAATGAATTTTTTGCTGAGAAGCTTCTCATGGCAGAAATACACCCGGAGAGTTTGCCAAACTACTGCCGAGGGGCGAACCCATTTAGAAAAATTGTTGTTCTAAATAATTTTTGATGTTACTTTTGCCGGGCATCGAACCGCCACGACTTGGTGTAGAAGTTAACTTAAGAATCGGAGGGACCCTAGGTCTCTCAGAAAAACTTAAGTTTTTTGAACCACCCTACTGTAAGTGGTGCTCAATGCGGCAATCCAAGTTCTATGTTGACCAAATATTGATACCTCGGGAGCATGAAGAGATGACGGAATAAATTTTAGAAAATTAAAAAGGCGTCAAAATAATTAACAGTGGCGGCTGTAGAATACCATCTACATAGATCTATGCATTTAGATGAATTTATTATCTATACCAGGCCTTAGCACATAGTGTGATAAAATCTGAGAACCAAATTCACACAGATTATTACGCTTTTTGCTTGGCCTATCGAACAATGTAAGAGTAGCTCGCCTCCCCGTTGATGCACCCTGGGTGATGTCAAGAGCAATACACGCGGGGTGGCCCTGTCTGACATTTGTCACGGCTACACCTCGTTACAACAACAACAATGAAATTGTTGCTATACTTGTGAGATGTCATGTCTTATGCTCAGTCGCTCACTTTCAAGCAACGAGACAACAACATACCCTTTTGTTTCGCTGTTTTCGAGTAAGCGACGGATCAAAAAAAGATAACATAATTTGATTGGGGTGATGACCGCTCTTTAACGGATACACCCTCACTTTCAATTCTGCCATTATCTATACTAGATCCTAATGGCTATTTAAATAAATTTCTGTTTCTGAATTATGGTGAGGGAATACCTAAATCGAGGGATATGGGTGTTACATAAAGGATACATATCAGGGACAGAAAATGAAAGTTACTCGATGGTTGGTGTCCCGGAATAAGGATTTCAGGGAACTAAAAATGAAGTTCTGTCTAGGTAATTGGAATTCGATTTCGGAAGGATGAGTTCAGACATCCTACAATTTATTGGGAAAATTTGGAAAACAATTTGTGAGTTCAAGTCATGGTCCGAAAGGTGTTTTCTGGAATTCATTTTATGAATTATTATTCTGAAATCTAATTTTAGTTTTCTGATGGGACCGCAAATAACAGAGGAATGAGTGTGCCAATTTTGCAGATTTGAGGTAATAGTTTCCCTACGATTGAGGAAAATCCTGGGTTTTCAAAGTGCAAGGAACCCCCGGAATTTCCCAATGCCATTTTCATGAATGTTTAGTTCATTCCTGAAAATTGTGTCAGAAAAACGAATGTGCTACACATTCATGTTTCTGGCGCAACAAAAATGTCTAAAAATTGAATTTCCAAACTTTTTAAAACTTTCGTTGTCCAGAAGCATGATCAATTTTGCTACACATTCGTGTTTCTGGCACAGAGAAAATTCTAAAAAATTTAGAAATTCAATTTTTAAACACTTTCGTTGTGCTACAGATATCTTATATATATAAAAATGAAATGGTGTATAATTGTAACGCTAAAACTCGAAAACGGCTGAACCAAATGAAATACTTCCTTTGGGGGATTTGTTTGTTATTACCACGCGCAGGTCATGTCTTAAAATCAGAACAAAATATTAAGGGGGCGTGGCACCTCCCATACAAACTGAATTTTTCAAGTTGAATATCTTCAAAAGTGTTTAAGGTAGGAACATGAAAATTGGTACAGAGCTACAGGATAACAGCACCACTCTCACCTATAAAACCGGAGGTTATCCAATAAGGGGGCGTGGTACCTCCCATACAAACTAAATTTTTTAAGCAGAATATCTGTGAAAGGGTTCAAGGTAGGGACCTGAAAATTGGTATAGACCTATATGGTATCAAAAGCCTTCTTACACATAAAAGAAGGGGTAATCGGAAAAGGGGGCGTGGCACCTCCCATACAAACTTAATTTTTCAAGGTGAATATCTTCAAAAGTGTTTAAGGTAGGAACATGAAAATTGGTATAGAGCTATAGGATAACAACACCATTCTCACCCATAAAACTTGGGGTTATCGAAAAAGGGGGCGTGGTACCTCCCATACAATCTATATATATAAAAATAAAATGGTGTTCAGTCGTTACGCTAAAGCTCGAAAACGGCTGAACCAAATCATATACTTCCTTTAGGGGGTTTGTTTGTTATTACCACGCGAAGGTCATGTTATAAAATCAGAACAAAATATTAGGGGGCGTGGCACCTCCCATACAAACATTTTTCTTCAAGGTGAATATCTCTAAATGGGTTTAAGGTAGGGACCTGGAAATCGGTACAGACCTATAGGATAACAACACCATTCTCACTCATAAAACTGGGGGTTAACCAAAAAGGGGGCGTGGCACCTCCCATACGAATGAAATACTTCATAGTCGATATCTCTGGAAGTATTCATGTTAGACCACTGAAATTTGGTAAGGGGTTATATGAGATCGTTCCCCACCACCTCCAAAAAAAAACTGGGGATAACGAAAAAGGGGGCGTGGCACATGTCAGACGAATGAAATACTTCATAGTCCATATCTCTGAAAGTACTTATGTTAGACCACTGAAACGTGGTTAGAGGTTAGATGAGGTCGATCCCTACCACCTCCAAAAAAACTAGGGTAACGAAAAAGGGGGCGTGGCACCTCCCATACGAATGATATACTTCATAGTCCATATCTCGGTAAGTGTTTAGGTTAGACCACTGAAATTTCTTGAGGAGTTAAATAAGATTAATCCCATCATCTCCAAAAAAACTGGAGATAAAGAAAAAGGGGGCGTGGCACCTCCCATACGAAGGAAACATTTCATAGCCCATATCTCTGCAAGTATTTATGTTAGACCACTGAAATTTGGTGAGGGTTTATATGTGATCGATCCCTAATACCTCCCAAAAAACTCGAGTTAACGATAAAGGGGGCGTGGCACCTCCCATACGAATAAAATACTTCATAGTCCATATCTGTAGAAGTATTTAGGTTAGACCACTGAAATTTTGGCGTGGTTTCTCCTATATGAAGGAGATAGGGATATGGTTTAAATAGATATAGGGATCGGGTTAGAGAAACAGACAGGGAAATAAATTTGTGGCAGGACAACGTCTGCCGGGTCAGCTAGTAAAGGATATAAAGGAAATTAACTTTGAAAATTCTTAAAAGATGAATGTGCCGAATCTCGAGGAATTGAAGGAATATTAACGTGAAAACTATGTCAGTAGAAAGAGTATAATGAGAATATATCGACAGCCACATTGCAAAACCCTTTATGTTCAAAACCAAAAAAAATAGAAAAAACCATCTTATATATCCAGACTATCTCGGGAACCGCTTGACTGATTTGGATGATTTTGAATATAGATTTTATGGTTGATTCTGAGACTATCCACTTGTGGGTTGCCACAGTTAACAGGGTTGCCACCTATCTCAATTTTTTTTTTAATTTTGCAGCAAAATATGCCAATATGGGTATCAAATGAAAGGTTTTTTCAGCGACATGCCAACTAAAATATTTTTAAGTAGGGTTGCCATCTTACCCCAGTATATTTGTATATCCGGACTATTTCGGGAACCGCTTGACCGATTTGCATGAAATTTGGCATATATGTATGTAGATAGTATGATTGATTCTAAGACTATCCACTTGGGGGGTGTACAGGGTTGCCACCTATCTCAATTTTTTAAAATTATGGAGTTAGATATGCCAATATGGGTATCAAATGAAAGGTATTTTCGCCGACATACCAACTAAAATATTTTCAATAGCCGCCCAGGGTTAGCATTTTTCCGTATTGTATTTGTATTGCATATTTTTGGATCAAATTTGGATTATTTAAGGTCATTTTGAGATCATTTAGCGTCACTTTGGAATAATTTTGGGGCCATTTTGAGATCATTTTGGGTTAAATTTTGCATTAGTTTGGGACAATTTTCGGCTAATTTTCGGATATTTTAGAGTCATATTGGGATCATTTTGAAATCATTTTTGGATCATTTTGAAATAAATTTTGGGTCATTTGAGGGAAACATTTGAGGGTCTTTTTGGGGTCGTTTTGGGACTATTTTAGGATTATTTTGGGAACATTTTTGGATAATTTTGGGATAATTTTAGGGTACATTTAAGGCAGGCCCGTGCGCAGGGGGTGGTTTTGGGGGTTCAAACGAAGCGATGCCACAGTTGCAATCTATACACTAAATTTGTTTAGTGTTCGATAGATAAAAATGGGCTTCACTACGCTCCAAAAATCATTAGATAATGTTTTCCAATTTTGTGATATTAGAGTACTCCAATTGTAATTCTTTGTAATGCCTCAGCGGGCTACCTTCAGCTTATTGAAAGTCCATCATTGCTGGTGCTTTATCGACAAAAATCACAACACGATCGATCTGACAGTAGTTACGCCAAGGAGTAACAACATGGGGTACATTGCAAAGTACTCTAACTGTAGGTACTCCTTGCAATACCAGAAACAGAGCGAAGGTTGGTGTAGGTATTCCAGTCCTAGAACATAGCAATGTTAATTGGAGCACAATTTTTATATGAAATAATATTACATTTGGAGTACTCTGACACTCCAATTGCAATACACTTTATATATCAAACTGAGTACCATCGAGTTTTGCAGGGTATGATCCGATGTCTCGGATTTTTAATAGCGATGTTTCAAAACTTGTCCTAGTTATTTAGCTTACAGACGGGCAAAGTTAACATTTTTCTCGTTTCATTCATGCCTTTATCATCCCGAGGTGGGACGTTCTTCAACATATTCTGAGATGGTGCGTTATGTTAAGTAAAAAAAAGTACTCACATTTTCTTTTTAAATACAACAATTAAATCACATTTGATATGCCAATAACCAATTTAAACCAGTTCACTTCACCAAATTGATTTTTAATTAAACAAGTTCAAAACTCGCGTGAATTTTCACATGCACATTTGTTGTTACAATGTTATTAGAGAGCGCAAAAAACGAATGCCTTCTGCTATCGATCAGCCTATATATGGAACTGTCAAACTATTATATTGAATTAATTCAAATTACCGACAGCTAACAATTATAACACAAACAAATATTAAATCAATGATTGACCTCTTAGTCAAAAGAAATAGAAAGAAAAATTGATAAGCTAAAAAGATTATGAGAATGAGCAAATATTTGGCGTACTGATAAGAACTGAAAGCAAATTAAAAACAGCAAAGATCGTAAATAGCGGTTTTTATATGTGTATGTATAGTGTATATACAGCGTGCAAGTGTGCCACTGTAGAGCTGTTTGAGTTGGTAGCTAATTTTTTTTTAAAAGCAATGCGCCAAAATAAAATCATTAGATTGAACACTGCTCTCAGAGAACAGATGCGTGAGCCAAGTGAAAAAAATATGAGCGGTCTGTATCGTGCGTAGGATCTCGAGAAGGCAAACTTTCCTCACGTTATTATGGAACAAATCAAGGTTTATTTTATTAGAAGAACCAACAATTTTATCGAATTTATATACGAAAACTGAAGAAAACTTTCGTTGAAAAAGTAGTAGGAATATTACTGCGATCCTAGTAAAGTTCGAACACTGCGAGTTTAAAACTTAGTTTAAGCGGCCAATTCGTATGGAATAAACTCTAGTCAACTTTGTCTGTTGTTTAAACTTGAACTGAAAAACTGGGGATTACACAAATTTGTATCATCTCTTTATTTATTTAGTTATAACAGAATATTTCTTAATTAAAAGCGTCAAGCACGTGCACTTTTGATTTTGTAACTATTGATTTTATACATATATCAGAATTTATTTGATTAGCTTTTTTTGATAAGGCAGGGTTACGGTATGTGAGTATGTCTGTACATATATACATATACATACCTACATTTAGGTTGATAGCAATTTATTAATTTTGTAGCTACTTGTTAAATTTTTTAAATAATTGGGTATCACTTTTCGTTCAAATGTTATATAACTTACGGCTGATACAATTTGTACTGGTAGCTGGTATTTACGAATCAAAATTTAAGCTCCAATAAAAATTTTAGTACATTTTTTAAACTTCGATAGCTAATCAGGTTTTCATTGAAATAATTTGTCACTGTAGTACACCTGGAACTAACTATGAGTTAAAGTTACACTGAAAAATTTCATACATTTTATGAATTGTGCATTAAAACCTCTCTTGTCATTTTGCTTTGTTTTCAAAAAAATAAATTTGTTATGAATAAATAAACAGAAAGAGGAAAAGATCTCGAGATTGTTCCTCCAGGGATATTTATGTGTATGAATACATGCATTTATATAAAGAACTTCTTGCTTCACCTATACATTTGTATGTATGTGCAAGTGATTATTTAAGTATGTACATATTTTTCTACAGTACAGAAAAAAAAAAAAAAATAAAAACATATATTAAAAAAAATTTTATTTTTTTTTTTATTTTATAAGTTTTTTTTAATTTATTTTATTTTTTTTGTTTTAATCAATCGAAAAATAATCATTAAACAATGAAAGTAATGGGTAGGTGGCTTCTCAAGAAATAATCAATGAAACTGCTAATCATTACCGATTAGTAATCAATTATTAACAGGTCTGATTTGAATACGTTTATTAATATTTTCAGATTGAATTCAGACGTGAACTAACAAAGGCCGTGTGGGTGCTTAAACGGGGGTGCTCACAGTCGCCACATGGTAAGGTGGCAAAGTTAAAACGTTTTAAGTTTAGCAGATGACTGTGAGTTCCCTAACTATTTCCGATATATTAGTGATGTTAACTCAAAATTTGGGGTTTTTGAGTTTTGACGATGTCGCAGCGATATGTTTATAAAATCTATTAAGTCATTCTTAGAAAGCATGAATCTATTCTCAAATTATAAATCTCATTCTTAGAATGTATGAATCTATTCTTATATTCTAAGAAATATCATCGCGGGCTTTAATGAAAATTATTCTCTAAAAAACATCTACGTATAACGAATTAGACGAGGTTATATGATAATTTTTTGGTCACTGTTATTTCTGAATCTGGTATAAGCAAGTTTTCTTAAGCTATTATGTCACATGCGATTTTGTGAAAAATGTGATCTAAACCTAGGTACACTTTTTGTGTCATTTTTTGCGTCACTTTTACTCTATTTTTTGTGTAATTTTTTAATATATTTTTTGCGTAATTTTTACTATATTTTTTATGTAATTTTTACTGTATTTTTCCCATCATTTTCACCCTTTTTTTGCGAAGTTCTGACCATATTTTTTGTGTAATTTTTACTATAATTTTTGTGTAATGTTACATTTTTTTCTGTGAAAAATATGAATTTTCGAATCGCGAAGGGGAGGGGGCGTGGGAGGGAATCCGCCCCTGGGCAAGATGTATATGTTATAACCTCTAAAGAGATTTAGCAAAACAAATGAATTTTTAGCTGAGAAGCCTTTCACTCGGGGAGTTTGCCAAGCCACTGCCACGAGCAAATCCGTTTAGAAAAAAATGTTTCTCAAGCAATTTTTCATCTTGATTTAGGATTGAGATCCTCAAATATTGGTATGACTAGTAGGCGAAGCAACACCACGCCGGTCTTTTCCTTTCCTTTCCTATATTTTGCTTCCTTTCCCTTTCTTCCCTTTCTTTCTGTTCTTTCCTTCACTTTACTTTAATTTACTTTACTTGCCTTTCCTTTCCTTTCAGTTTCTTTGCTGTCCGTTCCTTTCCTTTTTTACGCAGTTTGGGGGTTTTCCCGTCTGTATGCAGATTGTGGGCATACATCGTGTTTGCACATTATTATTCGGTAAACGCGCATTCTTTCGGATGTTCTAAGTCCACAAGTGCTATTATTTATTGTCAACACTATGCAAAATATTTCATGAATGAAGTTCAAAGCTTTGCTTCAAGTAATTTAAAGTGTCAAAGTCAACTTGCTGCAGAGGTCGTTAACATCTTTAGCAGCGGAAATCTGTGACAGCATCAATAAAATTTGGCATCTGTATTCAAAAAGAATTTAAAAACTTGAATTGTCCGAATGCACTTCAATACACAAATACTCTACACAATAACTTTAGTAAATAAATGAGCTTATTATAGAAGTTGTTCCTGGAATAGCTTGGAGTATACGGAAGGAAACAGTCAAACCTCTATATATTTAATCCGAATCATACTAAATATAACGAAGTCCATAAACATACTTTCTGGGATAGAGTGTTTTCATAAATAAGTAATACATGGTCCCAACAGCGGAACCGCATATTAAGAGCGTGAGATCCATTCGTGGAGAGAACACCGACAGAGCACTGAGAGGCTATTGCCCACCACACCCACTATATTTTGCTAAGTGGCGCCGTACACTAAACAAATTAAATTTTATAATTTTTTACAAAGAATTTAACGCATTCGAAATATACATTTTAATCTTATTTTAATACAACAAAGCAATGCCGCAGTAGCTAATTGATTGTATGAGCTTCCGCTGAGACAATCTTAAAAATACGCAATCAAGAAGACAAACAAACTTATTTACATGTATAACAGTTGCCTTTTGGGTAAAAGCAATTATTACGATTTCAAGATACACTGAGAATCGTTTTTAATAGAACATTTACACTGCACCAAATTTGGCGAATTTGAATGAGTCATTTCGAATCTGTTTACACTGGCAAATTTGCATTTGGCTTCACGTTCCCTGCAAGAATATTTTACCAGGCGACAAAGTCACCGAAACAAAGTTCACCACCGTGATATTTTAAACACATGTAGAGTAATAACAAATGACGAATCAAGTAGGCCTCTGTCTTTTCTTGGTAGAATTGGTCCATTTTCTTAAAAAAAAAACTAGTTGAAATTGTTATTTACAGCAACAAGTTATCACACGTTATCTACTTAATTACCCATTAAGGTAGGGATGCTATTTTGAGGAACTGTGGATTGTATTGTTCGGCGAATGAGGTCAAATGTGATGGAATTCCAAATTTGGAAAATGAGATTTGTATGGAAAAAAGCGCCAAATTTTCAATTTTTCGCGAAATTTGGTACGGTGTAAATGTACTATAATACTAACACCCCTTATCAAAATTCAAGGACGCCTATCACATCTGAAAATGTATTAAATTTTTATTAAGTCAGGACCTTTTTCAAACTTATTTTGATCCAAAGAATTCTAAACTAAGGACTTTTTAAAAAATATTTTCTTTATCTTTAGGAAGTGGTTACAATAAACCATCGTTTTCATGCCTCGGTTAAGCCAGTCTGCTGATGTGGTTGAGAACGGAGAGTCGACTTAACTTGGAATTAGGGGTCACTTTAATGTCTGCTCACGATTATCTTTTTCTTGAGAGATTGTCTATAAGCAAGCTACATAGATGCAGAGTTCCATTAGAGTGCATTAACAATTAGTCGATTTCGGCTCTTTTCGGAATATGGGAACGTAATAGGCGTCAAAGCTTGGTGCTTGCAATTTAAAAACGATTATGCTATTTAGCATTTTTCGAAAAAAATTAGCTCTTCCAGTGATGCATTTTTTAAAATAGTCCTTCAGTTTTTGAGATATCTCGCTGAAATTTGGCATGCGGCCGCCATTTTATAATATGTTAATCATTTGTAGAACCAACAAGATCACATATATTGTATATGTAATAACTTCAAAATATGCAAAATTTCAAGTTCCTAGATATCAAATTGGAGAAGATATAGTCCCAAACCCGTTTATCGAAACAAAAGATAGCATGGGAGCTACATATATACTACTTATATTGGTCCGATCGGCAAAAAATAATCGAGATAGATATAGAGTTCCATATATGAAAGTTATTAGGTTGGGAAAAAAGTTCATTAAGGCAGGTCCGCCCGTCTGTCCATGTACACGATAACTTGAGTAGAAATTGAGATATTTACATGAAATCTTGTATACAGGTTACCTTCTGATGGAGGTAGGTTGCTATTGAAAATGGGAAAAATCGCATGATAACCACGCCCCCTTTTTCGATATCGAAAATTTTGAAAATCACATAAATTGACATATCTCGGTAGCCGAAATGGCTGAAATTATATTATTTTATAGGTGAATCCCCCTGGGCATTCTCTAATGATTTTTCCAAAGTGGGCGTGGTGCCGCCCTTTTTTTAACGGCAGCATTTTTGAAAATTCGACTGGTCGTAACTTTTAAACTGATTTCGATAGAATGATGGAGCTTGGCACAAAGCTTACTAGTATCGTTTGGAGTATAGCTGATGAAATTGGATAAAATCGCCTTCCAACCATGCCCACTTTCGATATCGAAAATGTCTAAAATCCCCTAAATTGACGTAATTCGGTAACGGATATGGCTAAAGTGATATAGATTGGAAGGATGAACCCTTCCAGTCATTCTATTATGATTTTTTGATAAATTTTTAAAAGAAGGCGTGGCACCACCCACTTTTAAGGGAGGCATTTTTGAAAATTCGACTGGTCGTAACTTGTAAACTGGTTACGATGAATTTGGTACAAGGTATACTAGCATAATAGGGAGTAAACCTGATGTGATTGGACGAAATCGCTTCCCAACTACGCCAACTTCCGAAATGGAATATTTCGAAAATCATATGAAAACTACCGCTGGGTATTTAATGTGCTGTTTACCCGAACCTAGCCTTCCTTACTTCTTAGTTTTTAAAATACACGGTCGAAAACTACAATTGTATGACATGCGACAAAAGTGCATACTGAAAATCTGCGAAGTTATAGGTTTTCTGAGCAAACTGATAACGCCATTCGAAAGAGATTGCGAAGCTAGTATTGTGAGATAGCGATATGTAGATGAGGCCGATGCCGTGGTCCCTGACGATGGAAAAATTTGTATCGACATCCCTTTATGATGAATTGAGGATAGAAACTGCTGCCCAAACATTCAGACAAAGACTTGTTAAAAAGTATGCACAAGGGGTTGAGCTCACTAGCCACAGCAATTTTTTAAAGTTATAAGTCATATTCATTTATAAGATCACCAAAAAACCGCAGCATGTAAAATTTTCACTAGTTTTACGTAAAATTATAAAGTATAAACAGTTTAATTGCTACCATAAATATATATTTGACATAGTTAAGTGTTATAGAAATATGGCATCTGATACTGAGATGGCTAGCGATATAAAGTGTGAAATTTCATTGTTGATAAGCACAAAACTACTTAGCGATAAAACACAACAAACAGTTAGGTACACTGAGCGTAAGTGCAGTTATTAGCGCTGATCCAATTTTTTTTGGGTACAGTGCCAAAAAAAACACGAATATATACAACTAAACGCACATACGATCATATGGAGATTTGAGACAATTTTTTATTTTTTTAAGCGAAAGAATTTTGGAAATTTCGTCATTATGCATCGTGATATACTGGCCAAGGAATTGGCATCCTAATTTCCTTGCAGTTAAGCCCCCCGTCTTGAATTTAAAACATAGATATTTCATTCGAATATTTGATGATCCGGCTGAGAACTACAGACGTAAATAAATGGAAGTTTTGTGCGAAAAATACAAGGACGGAAAATAAAAGTTATGTTTTCGATATTATAAGAGTCAAGGGTTAAATGGAGTCAATAAAAAAGTTGTTAACTTTTATGTCGTCCCAAGACTTCCATGATCAGAATCCTGGCACCACTTAATTTTTTTGACTTTTTTGAAAAAAATCCGTACTTTTGTTCGGACTTGTTTTCTATGCTCGGAGATATCACATACAAAATTTGGTTTCGATTGGAAGCACTTAAGGCGTGCCGCAGGCGGTATTCTGATCGTTAAACCCGCTGCAACACATCTTAGGCGTTTCCAGTTGGAACCAAATTTGAATGTAATATCTCCGACCACAATACTATGGAACTTGAGTTTTAGATAAAAAGAAAAATCGTTTTTAATTTTTGAGTCTCCATAGGGCAATCTGAACTTTGACCGCCGTGCGACACCACTTAACTGTTTCTAAGCGCCACCATTTGTGTGTGATAACTTCGGCTATATTGATATCGATTTAGGGGTTGAGCCTTTGATATATGATGATAACGTTGTCTCCATACAAGTAAAGACCACCCTAATACATGCATAATATATCTTACTTTGATTTTCAATTACCGGATTTTGCGGGCCTTCAAATATTTTTTTTATAAAAAAATCGATTTAGGTAGGTACATTGATTTGCTGTTGTCCTTTAGATTAAAAGCAAATAATAGCATACATATATAATTTGAACGTATCGGTCCCAAATATGAATCAAGCTTTCATTAAAGTAATTAACTTGATTCACGTATTATTCCGTACATTTTAACCCACTACCGCAGAATAAAGGTTTTCACTTCAACTCTGTGTCCTTCAAACTACTATCAATGAAATCTATTATGTTGTAATCACTAAGTTACTCGGCCCATAATTTAGATATCTGCTATTACTATAGCCTCTATGTTCAAGTGCCAATAACTAAACACAGAAACTATACATATGCATGTAAAGGGTGTTTCAACAATATAGTCTGATGAAACCTGCTCATCAAATGTACTGAATTAGAGAGGGGTGACCTAGGTAGTGGAATTGTTTAAACCGTGAAGGACTTTGGACAATTGAGAATTAGCAAAGAACAAAAAATTGTGGAATTGGGAGAAAATCCCCAAAAATCGATTTACAATAGAGTCTATTACCTATTCCGGCGGAAATCCGTCGAAATCAATCGATTTCATCGTAGTTCGGCAATGAATTTCTATAAAGTCGATGCAATGTATAACGAACCTATGTCAAGTGGCAGCTCTGATCATTAATTGCTAAGTACTCTAAGTTGCAACCCTGATATTCGTCAGCTGCAACTCTGTTCTCATTTTTTAAAAATAACGTTGGACGCCATCTCTTAGTTCGTGGGAAACGCAGTAGTTACCGAGAAGTTGAAGAAGAACCATCGCCGCGTGAAGAAATACAATTTGATTGAAATTAATAAATGCTGTGTACATATATTCTTGTAACTAAATAATTCGTTCTTAAACATTAAACCAATCATTAATAATCATCCTAACTCAAGTGTTCGTGTTAGTTAATTGTGTTTATGGAAACCATATCACCGCAGCCAATGCACAGAGGCTTAGGTGATACCTGTTACCATTATTCCCGGCGGGAGCTCCGCCAGAATAGCTGATAGACCACAATAGTACTAAGCACAAATGAAAGCTGAAATTGCAAGTTTATAAAACTCATATTATGATATGACAATGGAGAGAATTCTTTCTTCTACGAAAAAATCACCCCAATGTACAATGAAATCCACCAGCTTTTTTGTATTCTTAGATTTATGGTAAAAGATTTTGATGAGTATTTCTGGAATGTTTTACAACAACAACCGACAGAAACCTGCGGCCGCCGTGGTGTAGCGGTTAAGTGTTCGTCCTTCTACACCAAGTCGTGGCGGTTCGATGCCCGGCAGAGGTAACATCAAAAATTATTTAGAAAAAGAATTTTTCTAAACGTGGTCGCCCCTCGGCAGCATTTTGGCAAACTCTCCGGGTGTATTTCTACCATGAGAAGCTTCTCAGCAAAAAATTCATTTGCTTTGCAAGTGCCGTTCGGAGTCGACAAAAAACTGTAGGTCCCGACAACTTGTAGGAAAAACGCAAAAAGCAACACACCAGAAGTTGAAAAGAGAAGCTCGGCTAAAAATCTCGTTAGAGGTTATGATAACCTGTTGGTATATCGCCACCATTAGTTTATTTTTTGAATGACATTTACTCGTTTCACCACCTTTTACGATACTTTGTGGCGCTTTTGTTGCATATCTACAGCAGAAGCGTGGGTAAACACTTTTGTTTTTCTACGACATGCATTAATACATTTTTTTAATTTAGGGCGGATCAATTTGTATGAGCCGAAAAAACATTCACAGGGTCACAAGCATTTATTCCAAAAAACCATAGGTCTAAAATGAATTCCGAGCCAGCGATTTTTTTTCTCCTCGCGTGTTGAAACAGCTTTATTGAAAACTAGCGGAATTCCGTATCTGTAAATTTTTTTGTTGAGATATTTCGCTGAAATTTGGTATGTGACCACCATTTTGTATCATTTGTCGGAACCAGCAAGATCGGACCAATGTAACATATAGCCCCCACATAATCGATTGTTCCGATAAATAGTTTTTTGGCTATAACTCCTAGGTCGTTAAAATTTTGCAGCTTTTGCACTCCTTAAACATGTAGTATGGATACCGAGAATCGGTAAAATTTAACAAATTTAACATATAGTCCCCATACAATCGATTGCTCCGATAAACAAGTTTTGGACTATAACTCCTTCAATTAAATAGCTAGTAACGTAAAATTCTGCATTTTTTGTACTTAATCGATAAAAATCCGTAAGATCCGGACAGAATAACATATAGCCCATATACAACCGATTGTTTCGATACATTCGGTTTGAGCTATAACAATCATTTCCACGCAGATTGTTCTGAGGATCGAATAGTAAAAGTTGTAGTGAGTGTTCGTGAAAGGTATAAAGTCTTCGGCAAAGCCGAAGGCAGCTTTTCATACTTTTGTTCAACGGCTTTTTTCCGAAAATCCACTAAATTTGGATTTTATAATGCAATTTAATTACCAAATAGCCTAAAATTTGGAACGTTATAAAAAAATCTTGTGGATTATCTCGAAAATGTTGCCAAATTTCACAAAAAAAGGCGTTTAGATGCAAAAAAAAGTGCGACAGCACCCTCTGGCGGCCCTCAAAAGAAAATGATCCGAAAAATATGATCCGCCCCAATGTACACACACATATGAAGACATGCATGGATGAAGGGGGTATGTCGCATTCTCACTCAATTTCTGTTTTTGGCATTGGTGAATAGTGTTTATGCAGATCTATATTTCTGTCTTATCAGAATCTGCCTATCGTGAAAATTGTAGAAGATAATTCATGGATGAAGGGGGTATGTACACAACTTTTCAATATGAATTGTGGAAGAAGGGGGTATGTTCCGATTTTTTCATATAAAACACTAAATATAAACTTATGCTTTTTATTGCATATTATGCAACGTCTTTTATGGCTTTGCATAATTTTTTTGTCAGTTTTCCATAAAGATTCGAAAAAACCTCAAATGTTTAAGCAAAACTTTAAAGCCGATTTTCTCGTTTCACTCAAAATGCGACATACCCCCTTCATCCATGCATGTCTTCATATATGTATCTATTTTCAGCACGAGTTGACGGCCGTGGGTATTGCACTCAATATCAACACAAAATAAAGAAATTGAGAAAGACGAAATTTGAATTAGAATATATAGAGAATTCGCAGTGGCAGCATAAATATTAAGAGCAAAATAAAATAAAAGAAAAACTGAAGAACAAAAATAAAAGAAACATAAAAATAAACCAAAAATAAAATTTATGCCGTTTAAAAATAGCATTTTAATGAACGCAATATTTGTATGTATGTAGTTACCTGAAGTAAGCGTGTGCAATTGTTTATTAAATGTTTTTCACTTGATCTTTTTGTTTTGTTTTATGCATTCCCTTCGTTTTTTTTTAAATACAACTTGTTGTAATTTTTAATTCATATAGTACTTAGTTGTCATATTAGATATGTAACTATCAAAAAAAAAATATTTATTTAGTCGCTTAACCACTTGGATTGTTTCTTTAGAACGAACATCAATTTTGTAATTTTTTTTTTATAAAATTTATCGTTTTCCGAAACAGATTTCGTAAATATAACAACACAGCTGATTCACAACTACACCACGTGCGCGTTTCAAATTCATGCATAAACTGATTTCGTTTCGTTACAATATCAAGCAGTGGCGGTACAAAAACTCAACGCGCCAATTGTAGTTTTTGTTTTTTGTTTTGTGAGCGTGATCCTCTTCAGTGCTGATAACAGCTGTGAACGAGCACTTAGCGAAAACTAAACCCTGCGCAGTGGGCAGTGTGATTGGACATTTTTTGTACGAGAGTTGCCAAAGCTTAAAAATAATGAAACATGAAAGCGAAAATATCCAAACAGTTGATATTAGAATGTTAGCCTCATTTCATTGTAGGTGAGTTCCAAGAGAACACTCAACTCAGGTATATCCCCTCAAACATTCTCGGAGTGCTCAAAACTTAGGAATCCGATATGAGTCCTAAATATGTGAAAAATATGAGCCTCCGAAATATGATCATATATGAGTCTTTTATGACTCCGATGTGATGAAAATTATGTACCGAATTCCGATAGTGTTTATTTACAAGAGCAATGTTTGAAAAAATATTTATGTCATTTGTCTTTGAAATTATTTTTTCTTCATAAAAAATTATTTTGCTGTTCCTCAAATTAGTTGCTGCCATAAATAATTAAGTATTTTGCAAAAAAAAAAAACAATGTGTAGATAACATTTATATAAATTATTTAATTCTTTCTAATAGATAAATTTCAATCGTTTTCCGGATACATACATATGTACATATGTAAATTCAAGTTGAAGCAACCACTGAATTAAGGCACAGCTGCATCGACTTCCTCTACGTTTTCGCTGGGAAACTAACTGCCAAAGCAGTCACGGCACTATGATTCAAGGAAGTGGCCATACCGGGCACTGCAGTTCCGTCAGTTAGAGTGATTGAACCATTGACACCCGTAGCTGTGGCGTCACCAGTAACCAGCAGTTCTACCATTGGCAATGGTAGTAAAGTATTGAGTCGATCTGTAAAATATAACAGGATCTTTCTTCGGTGGCAGTGGTGCAGGTCATGGTACGTGCAAGATGTGCCTTCCAGCTGATTCAGCGGTTTTACTGAAGGCAGAAGTAGTGATGATTTGGTTGGTGTCGGAGTTATTTTATTAATGAGTTATGTCATTAAGTTCAAAAAATTATGTAATTTCAAACTTAAAGCAACTTGTAACTGCGTATACACTTCAAGTTTTAAGTTACTGGCTGGGAAGTTTTCTAAACCGTCGAAATTTTAAGGGCCTTTTAAAGCTAAATAGCTGCAATTGAAGAAAGTATATGATGGTAATATGAGCTGAAAAATCGTCTCAAAGATGTCTATTCTGAGTCCAATAAGAATCACATAAGAGCTCATATATAAGCAGTTTATGAGTCCAAAAGGTGTCATATATGACTAATATACCTAGTACTGGTTCGGAACGCACTAGAAGCGAACTAGCTCTGAAATAGAGATTTTCCCTACAGGGATTTTACACAAGTAACCCAACCCTGGGTTGAATAATTTGAATTTAATATGTAATACCTGCCGTGGTTCGGTATTATAGTCGGCAAGATTTTCAGGTTCCTAAGGCAGGTACATATGTAGCTTCATTAAAATAAAGAAAAGTGTTGACTAAGAAGAAATACAATAATTAGATGGGCGGAGGAAAGAGGAAGAGTAAGATGGAGATAATGAGAAATTCGGCGAAAATATGAAAAGGGGGTGGGTACTATTTAGAAGTAATGTGAGTGTATAAGGCTGTAGAACGGGAATGAAAGATTATACGACAGAGATATTATAATAAGGGAAGATGTAACAATAGGGAGAAGGAAATCGGATTGCGCGATGTAAGGACATAAATGGAGAGTGAGAGGAAAGAGAAGTTCGAAGTTTCTTCCGAGAATTGAAATCGCAAACCAAATTTCTTTTGCATAAAACATGGTTTGGCTAACAAAGCTGCGGTTCTCCGAGCAGGGAACATAAAAAAGTTCCAGAAAGTTTTTCAAATCATGGTCGTTTATCTGTAGCTACTTGCAAAAAAAAACTGTCTGCGTAGTTCATGCCATTCTAAGTCGACCTAAAACTGCAGGAACTAACTATTTCGATACACTTACTTGACATTTTAAGTGCCTTTCAATTTAAATTTATACTAAAAGTTTTGTAATAGAGGTTATATTAGTTACTGTTTTTTTGTTTTGGTGAGACAGACATTTCCATCCGGCTAAAGATCAACTTTTACTACCTTATTCCACACATTGCTACTATTTTGAACATGTGGTAACACAATAAACCGTTAGTGTCATATTAAGATACATTGTGTCTTATTTTTTAAATGAAAAATTTCTTGATTGCTGTGATAAGATATCAAAAGTATTCCATTAAAATTTTCAGACGGATATAGGTAAATATTTACGTCTGAGTTAGATCAGAGATGCACAGCAAGGACTGAAACCGAAACCGTAACCGAGTAAAACCGATTCATTTTTCAAAACCGAAACCGAAACCGTAACCGTTATATATATCTGAAAAAGAACCAACCCGAATCCGTTTCAAAAGTCCAAAAGGTTTTGAAATTTTTTAAAATTTTAAAATTTTTTTTGAAATTTTCAATCGTTACCTTAATTTACAAAGACCCTAACTGACATAAAAAAAAATTTACAGGAGAAGCAAAAAACAAAAAAATTTTACATTGAACGCATGCAAATATAACCTTGTTAATATGGAATATCTCCTTTATTACTAGTGGTAACTCCTTAAAATTTGTGGTGAGTGCGTATTTTACCATATCATACTTAAATATGTAAACAAGTCATTTTCGAAAAATGTGTCTATTAGGGCCTTTGTGAATTAAGGTAACGATATGTAGGTATTTTCTTTAACAAACAGGTACCCTGAAAACTTTCATGGAAGATTGTAGAGCAAGGTTACAAAAGACACGTTTAGACCTCAGCATAAAAATTATGAAAGAGCAAGTTTGACTATAGTTGAATGAAGCGGTCGAAAAAAATTTACGAGATCCTAAAAAGAAATGTTCAGGCTTGTCTCAGAAAGCAACACTCCTATTAATGTTTTTGACGATTTATACACGGAGGGAAATCTATAAATGGAACATCCATAATTATTAATATCACATTAAATAAAAATTGATATTTCTGTCCCATCAATGAATACGGATGTTTCGTCAATGCTTTTTTGATAGATCACTATTGAAATGTTATCCATATAAACTATTGATAAATTCTAAATACATATTTAAAAAAAAACAAAATTTTATATAATTTAACATCTGGTTTCAGTAAGATTCGAACTCTGCTCCTCTGGCACGTTAGCCCAGTATTCTACCATTCGGCTACGGCATTTTATAAAATTTTTAGAAAAATGTTCAATCATAAGAAATTCAAAAAATCTTGAGTTAAAAAAAAAACGCTCCAACAAGTTGTAATATTGTTAGGAAATGCATAGTAAAAATTGTTGAACTATTATGGTTATGCGTCCCAGAAAAATATATATTAATGCTCTGTCTCTACCATTATTGCTATGCAATAAATATGGATATGGATATACCGACAATAGAAATTCATATCACGACCATAGATATTGACATGCCGTTCAAATATATTAGCATTCTATCCATAAGTATAGAAAATAGTACATAATTTCGAAATGGTTGACATGTCATTTTACTTTTTATTGGGAGCAAATAATATTTGATAAGTCGCTCATTCTGAATGAATATTGCATCAAACTCGTCGCTATCAATAGCGATATTGTCACAACTTTCAATAGATTTCTCTCAGTGATACACAGTTTAGGAATAATTGCTATCGTAAGATAAGCTTATTAATTTTCAATTTCAAATAAATAAAGTGAAAGGTATGTTAGTCCGGTTCCTAGCTGCTGGTTTAAGCCTTCAATAAACATCAATGCTGAACTAATCAATAGCTAGTTTTAAATTGTATACTGGCAGTTGGCTCCGGGACCACTTATGTGCAAAATGCTTGTCAGGATGATCTTCTAACGGAAGTCATAGGGAAGTTAGGTGGACACAGCAACAGTCAGACATCACTTGAACAATTTACATATCAATTGTGGCATAGCGACTGTCCACAAAGCGTCAGTTATTATTGTTCTTGGAATAATCGTGTTGTTTTCAGCTTCATTTGTTCGCCATTTTGCTGATAAAATAGTTGCAGCTACCCTACTAAGTTATTGTTCTAGATTTTTATATGTATGTATAGTATATTTTTTTAAGTGTCATTCGCTTGATAGCTGCAATCATGTCAATATATGGAGGATGGCGGTTAAGGAATATTATTGTTGAAGCTAGTTTTAAGTTAAACCATCCGATTGTATTTATGTCGTGACAAATGTTCTCACAGAAGATCAGAAATCTGTCTCTTCTGCCTTCCTCTTCGAACCGAGGCCCACTCTAATGAGAGCTGAATTAAAAGAAGGTTTTGTAGTAATGCGGCCGCCGTGGTGTAGCGGTTAAGTGTTCGGCCTTCTACACCAAGTCGTGGCGGTTCGATGCCCGACAAAAGTAACATCAAAAATTCTTTAGAAAAAGAGTTTTTCTAAACGGGGTCGCCCCTCGGCAGCAGTAAAGCTTCTCAGCAAAAAATTCATTTGCTTTGCAAGTGCCGTTCGGAGTCGGCAAAAAACTGTAGGTCCCGCCAACTTGTAGGAAAACTCAAAAAGCAACACACCACAAGTTGGAAAGAGAAGCTCGGCTAAAAATATCGTTAGAGGTTATGATAACCTGTTGGTATATCGCCGCCATTAGTTTTTTTTTTTTTTTTTTTTTTTGTAGTAATGCTAGAGATACACATTGTAGTCCAAAGCAAGGACAGGAAATAAGAAAAACCATACCAATGCTTGAAGCCTTAATATTTTGTACCGAACTTGTTTGTGGAGAATGAAATTTTATACAAAAGTATATAATTTTGGCGCCAGTTGGCTCAACAACGAACCGACTGGCGAAATATGTTGGACGACCAATATCGCAAAAATGGACTAAAATGCAAGTCGACTGAAGCGATTACTGCATATCAACACAGATAAATGTGTGCAAATATGAGCAATTAATATTGTTTTGAAATTGATATGTATTAAAAATTGTAGTTATTTTTGAGTTATGCTCATACTCTTCAGCGACTCCTCTCATTATCAACGCACCATTATTATTCTTATCATTTCACATATTCGCAGTCGCAGTTCAATGTACAACAAAGCTGACTTCATTTAGCTAATACAATAATATTTACTTAATAGCTCGTGCGATGAACGCTAATTTAACTTAAACAGCGATAAGCGGAAAAATACACTGCGTTCAAAAATTTAACGCGCAAATTTAATTATTAAAAAGAATAATAATTTTCATGGTTGAAACTATCCCAGTTTATTACTTATTTACTCAATTATTGAGTGGACCTCTTTAAAGATCACCTTAGTTCGAATTTTTTTACCAAGAAATACCTAGTTTCAATATTTAATTGAAATACGCCATTTTTAAAATTTTTTTTTTTCAAACAGAGATAGGATGTCGCTTTTATGGCCTCATTATGTATTGCGAACGATAGCTGAGACGAATGATTTGTCTGATCACAATATCGCCTTATCTTCGCATTATCTATCATATATTAGGATTCAAACACCTTTCTATAACGAAAGGTAATCTTCCTTGGATTCCGAATTACTTACTTAAAATAGCCTTTAACCGCCTTGGCGATTTTGGCCGTCTAACATGTTTCGCCAGTCGGCTATTTGTTGAGCCAACTTGCGCCAATTGGAGACACCGCGTATTCTCAGATCTGCCTCCACTTGGTCCTGCTATCGAAGAGGTGGCCTCCCTCTTCCTCTACTTCCACCGCGGGTGCCGATAAGAATATCCTCTGGGCCGGAGCTTCTTCGTTCATTCGCACCACCTGACCTAGCCGGCGAAGCCGCTGGGTTTTAATTCGCTGAACTATGTCCACGTCTGCGAAAAAGCTCATATAGCTCATCATTATATCTTCTTCGGTAATCGCCGTCGCCAACTTTTAGGGGTCCATAAATCTTTCGAAGAATTTTTCTCTCGAATACTCCCAAAGCCGCCTCGTCAGAATATATAGCAATACCTTAGTCAATTTTATAAATGCATACTTGCAGACCCGGCAGACGTAGTTCCGCCCAAGCATTAACTTGTTTGCATTTATAAAATGTGACTTGTCCTCCTCATTTCAGCTTCACATCCTTCTTCCCGTCCACTTCGCCTTCATCCTTTTCTCTTTTCATATTGTTTTTCTAATTTACATCCATATCCCTATCCCTATCTCAATCCCAATCCAAATGGACTTAAAATTACCCCCTTTAAAACTCCCACGAACCCCTTTATTTTTCACGAAAACCTTCTAAACTCCTGGTCCACGTTTTGGTCAATATCCAGAAGCCTTGGTCTTATATGGGGGAAAATAACTAAAACATGTAAAATCACTTGTCACCACCTTCCATTTGATACCCATATCGCACGAACACCATCGAAGGCCCCTCCTGGTTGACATTTTGGAACAATATCTCGAAAATGGATCCTCATATTGGACTAAAAACTACACCATTTTCAAACACTGATCGATACCTTTCATTTGATGCCCATATTGAATGCACACTTTATAATGTTACCGCGGGCCACATTTTGACCTTTTCAAGCGTTTTTTTGGCGTATAAATATCTCCAGCGGCGGCCGCCGTGGTGTAGCGGTTAAGTGTTCGGCCTTCTACACCAAGTCGTGGCGGTTCGATGCCCGACAAAAGTAACATCAAAAATTATTTAGAAAAAGAATTTTTCTAAACGGGGTCGCCCCTCGGCAGTAGTTTGGCAAACTCTCCGGGTGTATTTCTGCCATGAGAAGCTTCTCAGCAAAAAATTCATTTGCTTTGCAAGTGCCGTTCGGAGTCGGCAAAAAACTGTAGGTCCCGCCAACTTGTAGGAAAAACTCAAAAGCAACACACCACAAGTTGGAAAGAGAAGCTCGGCTAAAAATCTCGTTAGAGGTTATGATAACCTGTTGGTATATCGCCGCCATTAGTTTTTTTTTTTTTTTTTTTTTGATACAAAATCTACCTTCCAAATTTAATTTTATAAGGTCCAACCGTTTTAAAAATAGATGTTAGCATAGATGAAGCAAAGTTGAAATGAACCGAAGTCCAAATGGAAGCTGTGGTCACCCCCCTTTCGTTTGATACCTATTTTGTGCGAATATTCCAAGATATACGCGCAACCACACTCTGACCGATAACTCTATTGTCGATATATATATCGTAATATACGAAAATCAAAATGAAATCGGTTGTGTACCCCTTTCGTTTGATACCACTTTTGTGGAATGATCCCAAGTTTATTTAAAACCACATCTTGAGTAATAACTCTACTATCGATAAACATATCGTAATATCATAATCCCTGTTATCTATTCTCTACTCCTAAGAGTTAGAGTGCAAAATTTCGTAAATATCGGGGCTTTAGTTTAGACGTAAAAGACTTGCAAACATAAAAAATCACTCACCAAAAACCTCAGTTAGACCGATAACTCTCTTATCGATAAATATATCGAAATATACCAAAGTTCAAATGAAAGCTGTGGTCTTTCCCTTTGGTTTGAAACCAATTTTGTAAACGAATATTCCAAAGTTTACCCGGAACCAAATTTTGAACGAAAACTGTGTTATCGATAAATATATCGAAATTTGATGATGCCCGTTTCCTCTTCTATACACCTAAGAATTAGTCTACGAAATTTCGTAAAGATCGGGGCATTGGTTTAGACGTTAAAGAGCCGCAAACTTCCGCAGTCACTCACAAACTTACGTTTTTATATATTAGAAAGATAAGATTACGGTACTCGCCCGAAGAGGATATAATAATGAGCTGTATGAGGTTTTCGCAGACGTGGAAATAGTTCAGCGAATTAAAATCCAGCGGCTTCGATGGCTAGCACATGTGGTGCGAATGAACGAAGACGCTCCGGCCCAGAAGGTATTCTTATCGGCACCCTCCGGCGGAGTAGAGGTGGAAGGCCACCACTTCGATGGCAGGACCAAGTGAAGGCAGATCTGAGAACACGCGGTGTCTCCAATTGGCCCGAGTTGGCGCAACAAAGAGTAAATACATATGTACATTCAACAGCAACTATGTGATGCGTCGTAAGCTCAAACTAAATATTTGAAAGCAAATTTGAAATTTTTAATCTTATATGAGGTAAAAAGTGACTACAATTTTTTTTTGCAAATTCATATATTAATTAGGTGTCATTTGCCAATATTGATAGAAAAAGTGGGTGGTGCTACACCTCCAGGGAATTATAAGCTTGAATTCATCATTACTCCGTTCAATAGATCAATCTGTGTGAATCCTGCAGCGGAACGTCAAACTAGTGAGAAAAATACTATCTAGTATATAACTATAATTTTCTGGCAGATCTCATACTAGTCACGAAATATCCACTCCATCTTAGTATACAACTAGAATTTTCTCTTCGAAATTATACCAACCAAAAAAATCGCATTCTACTAATTGCATTTACCCGAACTCGAAAAACCATCTGTGGATTATAAGAGAAGTAAAAGCGAATGATTTTTGGAAATTTTTGTTGGCTTCTTTTTTCTCTTTCACTTTCGTGTTTGGGTTAATACAAATAGTCGCTGCTTTCTAAATTAATACCTGGGTGACCGATCTTGTTCGGTGCTATCAATTTAGCGCTAACTTTACTTACCCGAAATGGGCCCAAATTGACCCTGATATAATGCCATAATAATCGAAAAATTATCCCAAAAAAAAAATGTTCCGAAAATTAACGGAAAATGACCCTTAAATGATTCCCAAATGATCCCAAAAATGGTTCCCAAATGATCCCAAAAACACCCTTAAATTACCCTAAAATGATCCCAAAGTTATCCAAAAATGTTCCCAAAACAATCCCTACACGATCCCAAAAAGACCCTCAAATTTTCCCACAATGACCCAAAAATTATCAGAAAAAGGATCCCAAAATGACTCCAAAATGATCCGAAAATTACCCCAAAATTGTTCCGAATTAATCCAAAATTGAACCAAAAATTATCTCAAAATAGCCCCAAAATAATTCCAAAGTGACACCTAAATTAACTCAAAATGATCCTAAAATAATCCAAATATGATCCCAAAAATATACAATAAAAATACAATACAGTAAAATAGTAACTCTGGGCGGCTACCCTACTTGAAAATATTTTAGTTGGTATGTCGGCGAAAATACCTTTCATTTGATACCAATATTGGCATATTTTGCTACAACAAAAAAAAAGATGAGAAGGTGGTAACCGTGTAACCCGCACCGCTTGGCAACCCCCAAGTGGATAGTCTTAGAATCAACCATACTATCTATATACAAAATTTCGTCCAAATCGGTCAAGCGGTTCCCGAGATAGTCTGGATATACATACAAATATGCAAGTTGAGCTCGTTTAAAGTTATAAGATAAACTTGAAAATGAAGGCGAGTTTATTGACAACAACATATGAGTTAATTAAAAAAATGCCCCTTTAACTCAAGTTTATGGCCCAACGTGAAAGCAGCATAAATCATGAAAATAATGCGACTATTAATTGAGTGGCTCAGTGCCATCCTTGCCTAACCCTCGAAATTTTTTATATGGAGTTATTATGCTTTTTCAAATTAGAAAAGAATTTTTCTAAACGGTGTCGCCCCTCGGCAGTAGTTTGGCAAACTCTCCGGGTGTATTTCTGCCATGAGAAGCTTCTCAGCAAAAAATTCATTTGCTTAAGTTGGAAAGAGAAGCTCGGCAAAAATCTCGTTAGAGGTTATGATAACCTGTTGGTATATCGCCGCCATTAGCTTTATAATTCTAGTATATCATGACTAGTAGATGACTGGTATGTTCTGGTCGAAATCTGACAAATGAAATCTCGTGGGAAATCAACGCGTTAAAAAAAAAAGACAGTTGCTTATATGGAAAAAATTCAACAGGCTGACTAGTTTGGCCTGGTACACAAATTAGCTGTGAAGTAGTTTTAAAATAGTTGATTTCTCTGCAGGGATAATATAGTCCCAGCCCAGCAAACAATTCGACCAAAGCCGTAAGCCTTGTCCCAACGAGTATATCATAAAAAAATAATATTTCACATTCATCTTTTTCCTACAGGGTAACTGTGAAAAGCATCTGCGTATATTCATATTCATTTACGCCTGAAAGTATGCGGAGAGCTTAATTGACATGCACACGATCTTCTGCTAGTCCAACCTTAAGAGGCCATTTGCCATACGTAGCATAGACTTCACTTGACTTGAGAACTGTCACTTAGCGTTAATTGAAGTTTGGATGTGATGGATTACCCTAGTTGACTTGAATTAGGAGTGTGTTGATTTTTGAATTTCTGCGTAAATTCTACTAAACGTTCGCCAGGTCGTATGAGTAACATTTTCGAAATTCAAAACTCTATTTCATTTAAAAATTTCGCTGGCTTCGTGAGCAAATGTCGTAAGTCCATTTTTTTTTTAAATGAGATTTTAATGCAAACGATAGTACAGTTATAAACACATTTACAACACATTTGCTTACGAAGCCAGTGATTTGTTATTTAAGTTTATTACAGCTCCAACTTTTTTTAATAAATAAAAGCAAGAGAATAAGGTGATATTCTCAAAGACAGTAAAAACCAGTGAACATATTACAATGGTGCATTTGTACAAATGTAAGGTCGCAAACTTTCCTTCGAATCTATGTCTCTTCAAAAACACAATCCTATCTTAGCTAGAATAACAATGGTTGCCAAGTGAGAATAGTCAAAAGTGAAAGCAGGTAAAAATGCAACACAGATAAGCAGACACAAAAACAAACATTTCATTTTCACTACAACCGTAAAAGTTTTCTATGTATTGTCTTTCACTAACAGACATTGTTGCTTCTTTTGTTAAAAACGTTTTTTGCCCAGTTACAGTTACAGCAACAGCTGCAGACGTGAGTCGGTTTTGTTGAGGTCACGGACAACGTTTGCATAGGAAAGTTCATACTTACATGTCTGGCGCATCCTAGCTGCAAGGCTCGACGCTAACATATACATTTACTTTTTCAGTATATGTATGAAAAATGGTAATGTTTATTTGTCTGTTCCACGTGGTTTATTGTATCGATTTCCTGCAGCACAACCGGCAAACTAGACCACAATGCAATTAGCACAAAAGCACGTGTTTCTTGAGGATATTGATATGTATGTATAATTTTAGATTCCTTTTCATAGATTATCTATAACATACAAGCATTTATACATTTTCTTTTACGCAACAGTCTTCTATATCTTTACATATAATAAAATGGTAAATTTCTGTCTGTCTGTCTAACTGTATGTTTGTGAACGTATCACTCCAAACCCGCTAAATGAAATGTTTTGAAACTTTCGCTGTTGCATTATTTGACGTCTAAATTAAAATTTAATATATTCCTTATTTCGATAACTCGATCGATTTCGGAGCTATCGTCAAATATTTGGACCAGTCCGTCAACGCGGTCAAGATATCAGATATTAATTTTCTTCAGTGCATGTTGTCGTTCAGAACGTTATCATTTTCACTTTCTGCACTTTGGTAGACATGTATTCATTATTAGTTTTGCAGGATGCCTGAAAAATTCTATTCTAGCTAGTCGGCAGAAAAACCATATTTGTGATTTTACCTGACCATTCCCTGTTATAGAGCAGCAGCCTAATTCCAGACATCGACATCGCCTATAGGCCATGCCACGTTCGTACAATATCTATTGGAGGCACAGCTCCAAAGACTAGGGCCACTAATTATTTGAATGGACCACAGGCGTCAGTCGACAGGCAACATCTAAATTTAGACGTATTAGACAGGGGTGGCTTATACTCAACACTATATAACTTCTATCTCTCGAAGACGCTTCCTCCATTTCGGGGGTCTCCATCGTCTTCTATGCCGACGACTGTACGATAACGGCTACGGGGAAGGGCCACTATACGGACGAACTCTGTACGAAAATAAACAATTACCTCCACGACTTTCCAGGTTTATCAACGATCGAAATTTGACAATAACTATAACCGAATAAATCGACGGCGATTAGCACCCTGCGGGTTAGGGGCTTAGAATGTGCCTGAGGTAGGCATACCGGTCGTCTACAGACGACTCTCACCTCTAATTACCCATCTTCTCCTTCCTCATGGATGGAGGGATAACACGACCTAGAGGGTTTCACTGGTCATAGCAAATCGCTACCACGACAGTCGGGCAGTACCGCAAGAGAGTACCGTAGCGTACCGGGTTCATATCCGGCCAAGGACTGTCAATTTCGATATCACTACCCAAAACCTTCGGGGAGTGTCTTTAACAACAACAACAACAACAACAACAAAGGCGCCGATGAGAGACGAGTTAGACATTTACGTTAATGGTATTAAGCAACCAACTGTCAGCCATCCACAGTTATTGGGGGTGACGTCGGACACCAGTTTCTCATTTGGGGATAATGTGTCTCTCAAAGTCACGAGGTCACAAAAAAGTCACTTGCTAGCAGTACTTGAGGAAAAGATTAAAAAAAAACATTGTGGACTGCATAAAAAATCCATTTGCCGACCGGTCTTTGACTATGCTGCACTTATAACGCCTATATGCAACATGAACTGCTATCGGGATGTTTTCTCATGTCCAGAGGACCTTCACCTTATTGATCCGTCACCTGAGGACATAAGGAAACATCTCCGCAAACACTATGACGAGATCCGGCATCAAATCACTTTACCGTTCCATATGCGGAACAATAAGCAGGCTTTTACTTGATTCGTCTTTCACGGCGTAAAGTGAAGCTGTCATTAAGAGCAGTTCACGGGTTTGGACTAAAGGAAAGTAACACTGTCACCTAGTCCGATCGTCTTCATCCATATGTGGTGTGTCCATGCATTGGCGGGACCTACAGCTTTTATGACAAGGCCACTTGAGTCTAGGAATTGCGGTTATTTAAAACATTACCCACAATACCACAGCGGCCACTGTAAACTTAAAAATTAAATAAATCAATTTCTTTACAAAATCAAATAATCCAAGTTCTTAGGTATTCATTCACAGTTAACTTTTGACGCACCTCTTTCATTTGAATATTTAACTTCATTTCCATTTCATTTAACACAGGCGCACGTGTGCTGAATTATTATTTTCCACAATGCCACAAGAGTTTGTCAATGATTTGAGTTTTCGGCTCGCATGTCAACGCAACGTGACGGTTTTATCAATACAATAAATGTAGGTAGCGACAAAACGTTCTTTACACACGCACACATGCACACAAATTGCGTGCGTATCCGTTAAATAGACGCGCAAACACCTGAGGATTTTGTTTTCACTTGCCTTCGCTTTCACTCACTTCCGCTTCCATCGTTGCGACATTCGACTATGCAATCAACACTTTCGCTTTTATTTGCTGATTCTTTATTAAACGCTCTTGCGTGCATCCTTCCTCTCATTAGTACAATTATTATGTTTACTTGTTTGTTGGTTTTACGGTAGTTAGGCAGGATTGTAGTATAAAATGTCAATCTCAACCGACTACCATCCGTATTGACAGCCACCGCCAGCATAACTGCAATGCGTCTGATTTAAAATATTATTTTGTGGTCCTTTGACTTCAATTACTTACCTGCATTTTAGAACTTTTTTTTTATATTTATTACAAATACAAAATAGCTGCTAAAGGAAAACTCGTTTATAGTCAGTTAAGAGCTTTTATAGGAAAGCTTTTTGGAAAAGTGGACTTTGATTTATGTCTCATGTTACAAAAAGTACATGGCTTCTTCAATACCGTAGAAGCTTTCAAAAGTAGATACCTGAATGGTGTTTGTCTCAGTTTGAGTGCCAGCTTTTGAGAGGCTTCTGCAAGTATTGCTAAAAGTTTAGCAAAACTAAAGTGATACAACGGCACCTATTTGTAAGGTTTCCTCAACAAAAAAAAAAAAAACTAGGGTGATTCCGAAAAAATATCTTCAGAATTTTTTTGATATTATGCAGCATTATTTGATATTTTTCAAAGTGCATTTTTTCTTTTCATAATTATAGCGCCGGGAAATATTGACATACTTTTATTTGATTTTAGTGGTATGGTAATGGTATGGTTCTTGTTCTTCATTATACCACGGAGTGGAACTGATATCATTGATTGATCATATGTTTATTCATAGGCTTTAGTAGTTTTTATACCCAGCGTACTATTTAGTACTAATTCAAGTGTACTTATATTAATTTTGTTCAAATAACGGTAGTACGTAACGGCACAAAATAATCGAGATAGATATAGAGTGAAATCGGATGATAACCACGCCCCCTTTTTCGATATCGAAAATTTCTAAAATCACACAAATTGACATATCTTGGTAGCCGAAATGGCTAAAATGATACAATTTTATAGGTGAATCCCCGTGTTCATTCACTTATGATTTTTCCATAGATTTCTCCGCCCACTTTTAAGGGAGGCATTTTTGAAAATTTGACTGGTCGTAACTTTTAAACTGATTACGATAGAACGATGGAATTTGGCACAAAGCATACTTCAAAAGTCACCTAAATTGGTATAATTCGGTAACGGAAATGGCTAAAATGATATATTATTATATTATGATTTTTTGATCAATTTTTAAAAGTAGGCATATTTGAGGCATATTTGAAAATTTCACGGGTCATAACTTTTAAACTGATTACGGTATAACGATGAAATTGGTACAAGGTAAACTAGCATAATATGGAGCATACCTGATGTAATTGGACGAAATCGCTTCCTGACCACGCCCACTTTCGATATGGAAAATTTCGAAAATCACATAAATTGACATAATTAGGCAATTTACCTTGCTAAGATAGTAAAAACTTATTTGTTTTACATGATACTCCCATAATAGTTTAGAAAATGGATAAACTGCTACAAATCAGTATCGAATTTTTCGAAAAAATATTTACCTGAAGTTGTTCTTCCATACATCGACGTTATAACAAACCACATACCTGGGATTAATACCCAAGAAAATCAAGGAAACTCCTTTTCAGCATGAAACTGAAAAGGAAGTTTTTCTTGCGTTTCCTGATTAATGAAATTTTCCATCATTTCCATAATACCGCGAGAATTCCTGCTGCCCAAAGCCACTCATTGCCGTTAGCGTAATTTAGGAGCTTATCTGATTTTTAATTTTTTTCCTTCTGCCGCATCTACTCGTATTTACACCAACAAGTCCCAATAAGTAGCAATAACATAAAAATCAAAAGTCAACAGCTTTTCAAAGAGCATTTATTCTCCTTAACCTTGTAGCGGGAAACTCTTACGGACACTCATCAGCATTAGCAACAATCAACAACCAGGTAAAAAGAAAAAAAAACAACTATAAATAAACACTCAGCAGCAATAAACGTAACTTTGTTCCAATATAAAAAAAACAAACAAACAACAGTTCAAGGTAAAAATACGAGCATGAACGTTAGCCACTGATAACATCTAATTGGTAGTTAATGTTACTTACGACCTACCTATGGTTTTAGTTTGATAGCCTTCTTATTTTTTTTTTTTTTTTTTTTTTTTTTTCTCGTAATTGGCGATTACTTTTCTGAGGATTCTTGTCGAGTTGAAATAAGCGAAAGTCATTCATTTTTAAATGTGGCCAGTTGTATACGCAGCTACAAATAATCATCGTCTTCTGTCGACATACATCCACGCTTATCTCGTCAATTGCCTGTAAATAAAAATTACATATAAAGCACCGAAAAATATTCGTGAAAATCGCAAATATCAATCTACTTTTTCCAAATATTTAAATAAGCTTTCGAGTGTATGCAGCTTATACCTTTGTGGGCTAGGATAAACTAACATACGCATAGGTATAATATTTACATATATAGTATTTTTAAGTGGTATTTGTATATGAAGGTATGCGTGTCTATATATTCCATAACCTCACAACGTAGAGGTACGACGTTCCACTCCACCTTGCTCTGCACCATGAGTTGTCAGCTCCTATCGAAATGAAGTCATTTAGTTTCCTTTGCGTTTTTGTATCACTACAAACATCCATTTAAATCGCTCATGCTCACTCACGTACAATAAGATTTTGCGTATGTTTCGACGTTCTGAGAAGAAAGAGGGAGAAAACAAATTAAAATATTTATAATCAAATAAAATAAAATAAAAATAAAAAATATTAAAAATAAAACAAAAAAAGACAAAAATTAAAATAAAATAAATATATATAATAAAATAAAAAATAAAAGAAAATAAAAAATAAAATAAAACTAAAAAAAAAATAAAAAAAATAAAAATAAAATAAAATATGTTTAATGAAAAAAATTAACTAAAATAAAAAATAAATAAAAACTTAACTTCTCAAGTTCAGAAATAACGAAATATGAATAAGATGAATTCGAGAATGGTTTAGATTCACAATATCTTACTTCCAGGAAGTGGACCAGGGAAACGATCCATTCGAAAATATCTTATATATGGTGCGTTTTCTTTAAAATTTGGTACATAGGTAGAATTAGGCCTAAATTAACAGGGGCCAATACGAATGGGATAGAGAGGAAGAGGGGCGTGGTAGAAGGAAAGAGGGCAATGAGGAGCAAAAGGGAGGAAGATAGGAAAGAGAGTTGTACGAAGAAAGATAGGAAGACTAGGTGGCAAGCCTGCTTGACATTTAAATATTTGGAACACGGTCTCAAATACCTTTCACTTGATACCCACAAAGGTATATCTTGCTCAATATTAAAAAAAATAGATAGGTAGCAATCCTTTGAACCGCCCCAAGTGGCAACCGCCATGTATATAGTCGTAGAATGAATCATACTACTAATAATGCCAAATTTAATACAAAACGGCAAAGCGGTTCCCGAGATATCAGAAAAATAAATAAAATACGATTTGGGGGAAACCCTAGCTGGCAACCCTGCTAGAAATTGTAATATTTGAAATGCGACCGAAAATACCCTTCATTTGATACCCATATTGGCATATATTGCTCAATATTTCAAAAAAATTGATATAGGTGGCAACCCTGTGAACAGCCTCAAATGGAAACACCCACGCTTATAATCTTAGAATGAATCATACTATCTACAATGCCAAATTTTATCCACATCGGTCAAGCGGTTCCCGAGATATTAATAAAAATAAATAAAATGCGGTTAGGTGGCAACCCTAGGTGACAACCCTGCTTGAGATTTACATATTTGGAATACGCTCGAAAATGCCTTTCATTTGATACCCATATTGGCATATCTTGCTCAATATTTAAAAATAAATTGAGATAGGTGGCAACCCTGTGTACCGCCCCAAGTGCAATACCCATGCACATAATCTTACAATGAATCATGCTATCTATAATGTCAAACTTTATCCAAAACGGTCGAGCGGTTCCCGAGATATAGAGAAAAATATATAAAATGTGGTTAGGTGGCAACCCTGCTTGAGATTTACATATTTGGAATACGGTCGAAAATACCTTTCATTTGATACCAATATTGGCATATCTTGCTCAATATTTAAAAAAATAGGGATAAGTGGCAACCCTGTGAACTGCCCCAAGTGGCAATACCCCCGCATATAATCTTAGAATGAATCATACTATCTACAATGGCACATTTTATCCCATTCGGTTGAGCGGTTCCCGAGATATAAGAAAAACGCCTACGTCTGAAAGTCTGCAACATACGCCTGAAAGTCGGCTACAATTTCTATTTCCGTGCCATAACTTCCGTTTCGTCGTCGTCCATTTTCTCAAATTTTACTTTCAATCAAAACTTCATATCCCCGCCTAAGAAGTTAACTTCAAAACGTAAAATATACAAGTAGGAAGTCTAAGTTCGGGTAAACCTAACATAAATAAATATATACCCAGCTATTTCTGCCAGTATCATTAGGAATACTTTCTTTGCCACCATGAAACCTGCCAAATTTAATCTTTCTACTATAATCAGTTTTAAAGTTAAGACCAGTCGAATTTTCAAAAATGCCCCCTAAAAATACACGGAACAGAAAACAACAATAGAATGACTAAGAGGACTTACCTACCAAATTATACTATTTTAGCTATTGACTTTACCGAATTATGTCACTTTGTGTGATTTTCAAAATTTTCCATATCGAAAATGGGTGTGGTCGGGAAGCGATTTCATCCAATTGAATCAGATATACTCCCTATATTGATAGGTTACCTTGTGCGAAATTAAATGATTGTACTATAAGCAGTTTAAAAGTTATGGCCAGACGAATTTTCAAAAATAGCTCCCTGAAAAGTGGGCGGTGCCACGCCTACTTTAAAAACTTTATTAAAAAATCATAAAAGAATGGCCAATGAAATTTTATCATTTCAGCTACCGAGATATGTCAATTTATGTGATTTTTTCGAAATTTTCGATATCGAGAAAGGGGGCATAGTTATCATCCGATTTCGGTCATTTTCAATAGAAACCTACCTTGTCTAGAAAGTAAGCTGTATTGCAAATTTCATGCGGACAGACGGACGGACATGCCTTAATCAACACCTCTATTAACCTAAGAACTTTCATATATAAAACTCTATATGTGTTTACCTCGATTATTTTATGCCGTTACGTAGTACCGTTATGTGGAAAAATTATAATACCCTTGTATGCTGGGTATAAAAGGAATTATTCAGTTCGGACTTTAGGTTATCATCAAAGTCTATTCCAAAAAAGTCAGATAAATAAATTGTGGCCATTATTTTGATCCTAGAAGTGCTGGAATGACAGAAAAGTGAATAGCTTTCTTCATGGACTTTATTTAACCCTGAACTTTTCTAACAGCGAAAAAAATATATATTTAGCTCTCAACTACTTATTTTGACTACTGGGTTACTACACACACGTCCGTATGTTAAGGATATCAAGTTAAAAGCGTATCACATGTGGATAGATGCCACTGCTTAATGCAATGTAAATGAAGCCGAGCATCAGATTGCTGATATGAGATAAAAGCAGCAGTAACGCCAACTACAGCGGCAAAAGCTACGCCGGAACTATTATCAGAAGCCAAATAACTAAGTTACCTATCGGGCAACATGTCTGTCAGACAGTCCGCTCAACGGCCAGATAATCAACGAAAACATCAGCCAACATGGAAAGTAAATAGTGAAATGAAAGTGATCGTTGGTGTGGGGGTGGGTGTGTTGGAGTATTGTTGGCTATGGATGGAAACCGAAGGCATATTTGACGTTGGGTTGCCGAATCGTTGAAGAAATGTAACAGATAATTGTACGACCATACATGGATACTGACACCTAGAGCAAAAGCAAGGATGTCATTGTAAGGTTAGGTTAGGTGAGAAGGCAATAAAAGATACTGGTCATACTTCCTCTTCTGATTTATGTCATTGCCCTGTGACTACTTTTCTGGTAAGAAGAAACTTCACATATTGAGTCCTTATTTCGTGCACATCTTGAGAATGCCCTATTTCACTTAATCCCTCTTCTGAAGAATGTGAGAATGCTGAAGTGCCTCAGTACGCAGGCCGCCTTCAAGATGGTGTCGGAGTTAGCGCTTTCTCGGAATAGGCATCGCGTAAAGTTGAAAAAAAGCCTTTACAAAATGCGAATATCTTCCACAATAGAATTTCAGTATCAGCCCTATAAGTAGTAAACTTCAAAACAACAACGCATTGCTAAGCAATAACTACAACTCCTCTAACCATCAAACAGATCGAAGATAAAAATAATTTCATATATACTTACATACAAGAATCTTTCCTATCTCGTAACAGTCAACTAGACAGAGGTGAAATGACGCACGTTAAAGCGAAAAAACGAAAGGCTATAAAGCCAACCATTACTTAATCCAGACTTGATAGCTTGCGATACGTTTCAATACGATTTAATCTTATAACGAAGCACTTTTCTATCGCTCCAAGCGAATGAGAATAACAGCAAGGCAAAGGGCTAAAAAAGTGATTGGTAATGGAGCTTTGATGTTGTGTTTTTTTTTGCACTGAATATTGAAGTGGATTTTATATTGGCAGGTGAGCACTTGCAAGTGTGTTTACTTATGTATTTTAATATCAACATACCCAGTGTGAAAATAAGAGCACTTAAATTTATTTGTATAGTTCGAATATTCGAAGCTTCGTTGTTTAGTATGGAGAGCCCCCCATGTCGGGTTTAGGGGGGTGTGCCACTGGCATGGGTCGGTCAGCGCTTCAAAGATAGTGGGTCATATATTTGGGCACTATTCGGGCACTCTAAATGGGTTAACTTGAGATTTTTTAAAATTTTTGCGCTCAAGGTAAAAAGTAAAAAGACGGGACATCAGTATTGGTTTTAGAGGTATGCTTCCTTCGGCAAAGTAATTGAACACAGTACTCCTGTAGGACGCTTGAGACCAAAATATTAGATTATGGTTTTTGCTGCATATCTTGAAAACTTGAAAAATAATAAAAAATAAAATTGTCATAATTAAGTAGTAGTTACCCCTCGATGGTATCTAACCAAAAAATATCACTCATTGGTGCCAAAAAAAATGACGCCAAAACCGAAAAACCGGATGAAATTTCCAAAAATTACAAATTCTAGCTTAAAAAACATATCAAACTTTTTTCAATTGCAAAAAATACTACATATTTTCGAAAGTGTCAACAATTCTCTACCCAAAGTTGAAAAGTTTGAAATCGATTGAGAATTGATTTTTAATGAATTTTTGTTTACAAAGAAACTGATAAACGGTTTTTTTGGCCCTAAAACCAGATTTTTGGGATGTTACAAATCTTTTAAAGGCCGTTTCGTGTATAGCTCGACTAGGTCTCTTCAAAAGTGTAAAATGGCTGTAGCACTGTGTTATTTGTTTCTCTGGGTCTACACATGCGTTAACGAAAAAAATCGTCATGTTACTTTAATCAAAAGTTGAAGTGACTTTTCATCATTTAAGTTTACGTAGATGGGCGCAAATATGGGCAACAATTTTTTTCAGGAATTGATAAAAGACATTCCAAATTAAATTTTTTTACAGTTTGAAGACGTACCACGCTGTAGCACACAAACTTTCTTTCCATTGAAAGTAGCGAAGATAGCATTAATGAAGTACCATTTTTGCTGGCTTATATTTATTTATTATTTGGTCGATTGCACTAAATTTTTCGGTGGCTGAACCTCTGGTAGACGTGGTGCTTATTGACTATGTCGATAAAAGGTCGGCTGAAATGGATGTTGCCTTAAACCAGGTCTGTTTGCTGCTAGAGGTTTGCAGCGCATTAATTGTTAAATTAGGTTAAAATGTATTTTCTTTATCAAACTGTAAAGTGGGTGTGGTGTATTAAGATATGTACATACATCTATATATATAAAAATGAAATGGTGTTCAGTCGTCACGATAAAACTCGAAAACGGCTGAACCAAATGAAATACTTCCTTTGGGGGGTTTGTTTGTAATTACCACGCGCAGGTCATGTTATAAAATCAGAACAAAATATTAGGGGGGCGTGGCACCTCCCATAAAATTTTTTTCTTCAAGGTGAATATCTCTAAAAGGGTTTAAGGTAGGGACCTGGAAATTGGTACAGAGCTATAGGATAACAACACGATTCTAACCCATAAAACTGGGGGTTAACCAAAAAGGAAGTATTTAGGTTAGACCACTGAAATTTAGCAAGGGGTTTTATGAGATCGATTCCCACCACCTCCAAAAAAACTTTGGATAACGAAAAAGGGGGCGTGGAACCTCCCATACAAATGAAATATTTCATAGCCGATATCTCTGGAAGTATTCATGTTAGACCACTGAAATTTGGTAAAGGGCAACGAAAAAGGGGGCGTGGCACCTCCCATACGAAAGAAATACTTCATAGTCCATATCTCGGAAAGTATTTGGGTTAGAACACTGAAATTTCATGAGGAGTTAAATAAGATTAATCTCTATCATCTCCCAAAAAACTCGAGTTAACGAAAAAGCGGGTGTGGCACCTCCCATTCGAATGAAATACTTCATAGTCCATATCTTTGGAAGTACACGGAGGGAAATCTATGGATCGAACATCCATAATTATTGATATCACATTAAATAAAAATTGATATTTCTGTCCCATCAATGAATATGGATGTTTCATCAATGCTTTTTTGATAATTCACTATTGAAATGGTATCCATATAAACTATTGATAAATTCTAAATAGTTAAAAAAAAAAACAAAATATGTATGTATGTTATGAGTTTGTGGTCATTAATTTGAGAATCTTTGAAACTTTGGTGGACTTTTGACCGTTTGTGAATAATTTTTTCTTAAATTATTCTATGTTTTTATTATTAGTGAACAAGATGGAAAAGTAACAACAATTACAAGCTACCATGATTACGTAATTTCGGCCTTGCTCAAGGGCACTTATCAAATGGCTTTGTGTTTAGAAATTTTTCATCACCTTTTTGTTGGTCATCGAACCAAGAACCAAGGGGATTAGGAATTTCTAAGCCCGCAGTGTGTACCTCTTACACCAAGCTGCGTTGAGATTATTGCTAGCTTATATCCATCATGTTCACTTAGTATGTATTCATTTTATTTTGTTTGTTTGTTTTTATACTACCTTATCGACAACTAGAGCGACATCAATCGATCGCCATTTATACTAGCAGTGTCAAGGATTTTAGTGCACCCCGTGATCATTTTACTGACAGCTGCAGCTTATTTTCACAGGGTGGCTTTTTTCGCTGTGTCCTGCGATTAATATGTATGTATGTTATGAGTTTGTGGTCATTAATTTGAGAATCTTTGAAACTTTGGTGGACTTTTGACCGTTTGTGAATAATTTTTTCTTAAATTATTCTATGTTTTTATTATTAGTGAACAAGATGGAAAAGTAACAACAATTACAAGCTACCATGATTACGTAATTTCGGCCTTGCTCAAGGGCACTTATCAAATGGCTTTGTGTTTAGAAATTTTTCATCACCTTTTTGTTGGTCATCGAACCAAGAACCAAGGGGATTAGGAATTTCTAAGCCCGCAGTGTGTACCTCTTACACCAAGCTGCGTTGAGATTATTGCTAGCTTATATCCATCATGTTCACTTAGTATGTATTCATTTTATTTTGTTTGTTTGTTTTTATACTACCTTATCGACAACTAGAGCGACATCAATCGATCGCCATTTATACTAGCAGTGTCAAGGATTTTAGTGCACCCCGTGATCATTTTACTGACAGCTGCAGCTTATTTTCACAGGGTGGCTTTTTTCGCTGTGTCCTGCGATTAATATGTATGTATGTTATGAGTTTGTGGTCATTAATTTGAGAATCTTTGAAACTTTGGTGGACTTTTGACCGTTTGTGAATAATTTTTTCTTAAATTATTCTATGTTTTTATTATTAGTGAACAAGATGGAAAAGTAACAACAATTACAAGCTACCATGATTACGTAATTTCGGCCTTGCTCAAGGGCACTTATCAAATGGCTTTGTGTTTAGAAATTTTTCATCACCTTTTTGTTGGTCATCGAACCAAGAACCAAGGGGATTAGGAATTTCTAAGCCCGCAGTGTGTACCTCTTACACCAAGCTGCGTTGAGATTATTGCTAGCTTATATCCATCATGTTCACTTAGTATGTATTCATTTTATTTTGTTTGTTTGTTTTTATACTACCTTATCGACAACTAGAGCGACATCAATCGATCGCCATTTATACTAGCAGTGTCAAGGATTTTAGTGCACCCCGTGATCATTTTACTGACAGCTGCAGCTTATTTTCACAGGGTGGCTTTTTTCGCTGTGTCCTGCGATTAATATGTATGTATGTTATGAGTTTGTGGTCATTAATTTTATATAATTTGACATCTGGTTTCAGTGAGACTCGAACCATGCTCCTCTGGCACGTTAGCCCAGTATTCTACCATTCCGCTACGGCATATTATACAATTTTTAGAAAAATGTTCAATCATAAGAAATTCAAAAAATTTTGAATTAAAAAAAAAACGCTCCAACAAGTTGTAATATTGTTAGAAAATCCATAGTAAAAATTGTTGAACTATTATGATTATGCGTCCCAGAAAAATTTTCATTTCGTCCATATATATTAATACGCTGTCTCTACCATTATTACTATGCAGTAAATATGGATATGGATATACCGACAATAGAAATTCATATCACGACCATAGATATTGACGTGCCGTTCAAATATATTAGCATTCTATCTATAAATATAGAAAATAGTACATCATTTCGAAATGGTTGACATGTCATTTTACTTTTTATTGGGAGCAAATAATATTTGATAACTCGCTCATTCTGAATGAATATTGCATCAAACTCGACGCTATCAATAGTGATATTGTCACAACATTCAAAGCATTTCTCTCAGTGTACTTATGTTAGACCACTCAAACGTGGTAAGAGGTTAGATGAGATCGATCCCTACCACCTCCAACAAAACTAGGGATAACGAAAAAGGGGCGTCGTTCCTCCTATACGAAGGAGATAGGGATATGGATTAAAATAGATATATGGATCGGGTTAGAGAAATATGCAGGGATATAAATTTGTGGCAGGGCAACGTCTGCCGGGTCAGCTAGTATCTTATAACTTTAAACGAGCTAAACTTGTATATATATTTGTATATTTGTATATCCGGACTATCTCGGGAACTGCTTGACAGATTCGGATAAAATTTTGAATATATGTAGATAGTATGATTGATTCTAAGACTATCCACTTGGGGGTTGCCACTTGGGGCGGGTTACAGGGTTGCCACCTATCTAATTTTGAAAATTGTGAAGCAACATATGTCAATATGGATATCAAATGAAAGGACAATTTCAAGCAGGGGTTTAGATTTGCCACCTGACCGCGTTTTATTTATTTTACCTTATGTATATTTGGTTATCCAGACTATCTCGGGAACCCCTTGACCGATTTGGATGAAATTTTGAATATAGATAGTATGGTTGATTCTAGGACTATCCACTTGGGGTTGCCACCTGGGGCGGTTTATAGGGCTGCCACCTAACTCAATTTTTTTTAATTTTTAGGGAAAATATGTCAAAATGGCTATCAAATGAAAGGTATTTTCAGCGGCATACCAACTAAAATATTTTCAAGTAGGGTAGCCGCCCAGGGTTACCATTTTACCGTATTGTATTTGTATTGTATATTCTTGGGATCATATTTGGATTATTTTAGGATCATTTTAAGATCATTTAGGGGTCACTTTGGAATCATTTTGGGGCTATTTTGGAATCAATTTGTGTACAATTTTGGAATAATTTGGGACAATTTTGGGGTAATTTGCGGATCATTTTGGAGTCATTTTGGGATAAGTTTTTTATCATTTTGGGATAATTTTTGGGTCATTTTAGGAACATTTGAGGGTCTTTTTGGGGTCGTTTTGGGATTATTTTGAGATTATTTTTGGATATTTTTAGGGTAATTTTCGGATCATTTTGGGTACATTTGAGGGTGTTTTTGGGATCATTTGGCAATCATTTTTGGATAATTTTGGGATCATTTTAGGGTAATTTTGGGGTCATTATGGAGTCATTATGGGATCATTTTTTGGTCGTTTTGAGTTCAATTTTAGATCATTTTGGGAACATTTAAGGGTCTTTTGGGTTCATTTTAGTATTATTTTGGGATTATTTTAGAATTGTTTTAGGGTTATTTTGAGATAATTTTGAGTAAGTAATGTTAGCGCTAAATTGATAGCACCGAGCAAGCTTGGTCACCCAGGTACTGTATTGTTAATTTACTTAACTTAGGATATGAGAGCCATAATAAAATGTAAGGCATATAGAGATTATGTTGAGTGTATTTAGACAACATACATATATCTCCCGAATCTCTCTCATTGTAAGCTTTAAATTCAGGAGCGGACTTTTGCAACTTATTTTTTCGAATAGCGAGCAGGACCAGCGAGAACCCTGTCATACTGAACCATATTAAAGCTGTGACATCTTCATAGAAAGATATTTCCTACTGAGTATTAAAAAATTAACTCATTCTGGTGAAAGTCAAAACAATTTTAACAAAACCAATTCAATAACTCAAATACTTTATGTGAATTCCACTTTAGCTATTGTAGAAAACTATTTGAAGACAGCGCGGTATAATAGAAAAATTTAAAAGAACCAGAAGAAGAATAAACAGTTAAACTATTGAAACTACATACATTGAATTCTAACAATTTATTTTGCGGGTCACACAATGGATTGAATTGTATGTTGCAACTTGCAAGTGTCTGTTGTTGTTGCACCTTAACAAAGAGTGTGAAGTAAATGAGTGAACACATGCAGCATTGCAACGGTATTACATATGTGATTGCAAAATATTAGTTTGTGTATGTGCGACACTCATCAACCACACTGACACTTACCAAGACAAATTGAACTTTACCAGTATTGTTGCCACAATTGTCAATTTTGAAATGAAAACTAAAATGTAAGCAATAAGAAAAGTGTTCATATAAAGTTGGAAAGTTGGACAGGCGACCAGACAGTTAGATTGCTGCAAAAATTGTATTGTTGTTTGACGATCAGCTACAATGTAGTACCTAGATATGTAGACGAGTATGCTTTTTATAACTTTCGCAAAATCGTATATAGTGCGGTCAATATAGACATAAAATAGTGGTAAAATACGAATAATTTCCACAGAGGATAGAAAACTTCAAAAGTCTTCATCGATCCCATGTGTGCTAAAAAAGTCATTCAGGGTCAAAAGTCGAGAAAAATCTAAATTTAAGGCTTTTATCTGATTTTCCTCGACTTTTGACCTTGAATAATTTCGTTTTTTTGTGTTCGTGGGAGGAAGGAATTTTTTTATTTTTTATTTGATTTCATTTTTTTGTTTGTTATCTTAAGTTATTTTTGTGTGTATTATACTTCATTTGCTTTGATTTTTATTTTATTTTATTTTTTATTTTATTTTATTTTTTATTTTATTTTATTTTATTTTTTTATTATATTTTAATTTATTGTTAACATTTTTACTCTATTTTATTTTATTTTCTCATTAACTAGTTTTTTAATTTACTTATTATATTATTTGATTTGATTTATTTTTTTATATTTTTTTTCTTATTTTGTTTTTATTTTTTATATATTTTTTTTATTTATTCAATTTTTTCTTTATTTTTTTATTTTATTTTATTTTATTTTTTTTTTTATTTTTTTTATTTTTTTTTTTATTTTTTTTTTTTTGTTTTATGTTATTTTATTTTATTTTATTTTATTTTATTTTATTTTATTTTATTTTATTTTATTTTATTTTATTTTATTTTATTTTATTTTATTTTATTTTATTTTTTTTATTTTTTTTTTATTTTATTTTTATTTTATTTTATTTTATTTTTTTTTATTTTATTTTATTTTATTTTATTTTATTTTATTTTATTTTATTTTATTTTATTTTATTTTATTTTATTTTATTTTATTTTATTTTATTTTACTTTATTTTTTTTTATCTGAATTTTTGTTAAACTAAATTTGCTTCTTCATCGACAATTTGGATTTTGGTGACGAAAAGCCCTTTCCAACGAGCCACAAATCATTGAACTAGCTTATCTGGTTTAGAAGTTACTGACCAAAATAGAAAAAGTTGATAATTGTTTGCACAACTTTTTCCATCTACTTCTGTAACTTCTAAACTAGAAGATATAGAGCACAAAATTATTTGGAAAGAGCATTTTTTCACCTTTTTATATGGATAGAAAAAATACTGTGGATGCAGTAGTAAAATTTAAAATTTTTCTCTATATCTCCTAAACTAGAAGAGCTAGACTTTTTGGGAAGAAGATTTGTAATTTACTGCTGCATCCAAAAATGTCCATGTTTTTCTGTGATCCATATACCAAAAAAGGCGGAGAAATGCACTTTCCAAAGAAATGCTCTATAATTCATTGGTATATCTCTTCTAGTTTAGAAGATACAGAGGAAAACAGAAAATGTGATTTTATTTTATATAAATTACTGCTGCACGCATAGTTGTCCGTGTACTATATGCAACAAAAAATAATGTTACTCATACGCCACGTCTGGCTAAAATCCAATGTCAATAAACCGGGCAAATGCTGTTTCATTTTGATTCCTTGATAACACCAAAGGCGGCGCTTATACATAAATGAGATTGTTGATATCACATATTTTTTGCGCAGCAGCAGCAGTGTGCTGCGTTAAAGGATTCAGCATCCAATCAAAGAAAAATTGTATTTCATCCACATTGAGCTCAATTCGAATTGAATGTTTATTAAAAACATTGCATATTGAACGACCCAGCCAGCAAGGTACCGTACATTTTACGAACATTGCGATTTACGAGCTATTCTCGAATAAAAAAACAATAACAAAAGAAGATTTTCTGTCACGTCAAACAAAAAAATTAAAATAAAAAATTTCAAACAAAAAATTTTGAACGAAAATTTTCAAACTGATATTTTAAAAGTAAGTATGCTTGTAAAATATCTAATTAAAAACACAAATAACATAAAATATATCTTTTAAATTATTACTAGCGTGCTGGAAGGTGGATTTGCGGAAAAAGAAAAAGGGACAGAGAAAGTAGCTGCTATTCTGGGATCTCGGGATGCCCTCTGGGTTGTATGACCCACTATTTATAAGTTGTGATGCCTAATATGTAAACCAATATCAGTATGTACTTACACGCTGGCAAAAAGGTACACAATTTTATTATTTAATAAAAAAAACTTTATACCTAAAATTTAGGTTTGTTTATTTGTATTATTTTTCGCATTGAAATCAGTCGGTAAGGCAGTCTAGAAAGTCGGTTTTTCTATCGAAAATTAATTGTTTACGAGTACATTTACGATAAAAAAACGGACGTAAAAAGATTCATATACGAGTGCTTTTTCGATACTTTTACGACAATCGTAGGCAAAAAAACATTTCAGAGCGAAACCGGATTCGTAGGCGAATCGTAAACGGATATCATAAACGATATTTTATCAGAGTTTTCTTCGAGAAAACGTCAGTTAACGAACTCGTTTACGATGATTTTGCTGGCTGGGGATTTATTTTGGATTTTTTTTTGTATTTTTTTTTTTTTTTTGTATTTACGGCGAAAATTTGTATTTACATAGATATATATTTCACATATTGTCAATATAATTTTGCTTTTAATTGAAATACCTTAACGGAAGTGCTTGTCGATTGATTATGCTGTGGCATCGCACAATATGGCGACTGCTATTGGATTACAGCGAAAACTTTATCTGAGAACACTGCCACGAGTACTTGCTTATGTGTATACTTGCATGTAACCTATTTATGATCCATATAAGTATTCATATTCACATTTATTTTGAATGAACTTTGCCATTTTAAAGGTCTTTTATTCAGATTATTTTCTTTGGTAGCAAAATATTGAAGAGCCATTAATATAAAAATGCACTTTGACCTGAATCAAATGTGTTTTATATTGCTTTATTTTCTCGGTGGTTTACCGTGTTACGTGCTGGCCTTTGGGTGGTGGCTGCTATGACCCCTGGCGTCCACTCACCCTCGCGTCGCATACCCCGGAAAAGCCGTGCAGGTATGCTTGCATAAGCACGAGCTAGCTCGCCGGACTGTGGGGTGGATTGTTGGCTTCCCGAGGTACGTCAGCCGCACCATACAAAAAAAAATCATACCTGACCGCATATCACTTGCACTTCAGGTCTGTAAGCGCTGCCCTCCCCCCTTTTCCCCCCTTTCCGGCCACAGATGCTATTTTGGCCGGGCCACTCTAGACCCTCCCTTCCATGGTCGGCAGTGGCAAACGATTTTTTGCCGACCCCAATTGTGTCCCCTATGCGCCCCTTTAGCACATCCCCCTCTTAGTCCCTGTCCAGTCCGTCCGTCCCCACCACATCTGTAAAGAAGAACACTTAATTTCGATTAACAAATTATCAATACATGTTGTGTTTATTACATGGCATTCAAGAAATATGCGAAAACGTGGTTGTATATAAATGCATACCCTTCATGGGTTTTGACTTACGTTCTAAGTCTATACTAGTGTGTACAGAGGTGTGCGTAATCCTAACTATACTATGCCTATGTACCTACTCGCTAGGGGTATGCTGCTTTGAAGACGGAGTGCGTGGGTATATGGGTGTGTGCTTACTCGGCCCTGCTAGGTCGTACGCCGCTGGATTGTGGTCCCCTAAATGTAGGGACGCCGGTTTGTGATGGGCTCACGCACTCATATACTCACTCCCCGTACTACAAAACTCGAGCACTTAATGTTACACACTCTTGAGTCAATGAAAATCAAAAGTTAGAAAATATATAAAATAGGAAAAATATAGAAGTGAAATTTTTAAACAAACGAATGAAAATATACCCCGCGATGGGTTTTACTTATGCCCTAGGCTTATGTGTATGTACACTTACATATACGCGTTTGAAATACCCGCGATCGTCCACTTTAGTGGTACATCGTTCCGCACCCTGAGTGTGCAAGTGTATGTGGGTGTGGTTTACTTGGCCTTAAGGGCCTGAGGCTGTTGGCGACCTATGACCTCAAGTCATGGAAGCCCGTGCCCAAGGTTCACACCCACCTAGACTCTCACACTCACTGCGCGGATATGTGAACTTGGACTAAATTTAACTGAACAAAAAAAAAATTCAAAATTAGACGTTTGCCAAAGCGTCAAACCAAACGAAAATTTGAACAAAAAAGGAAATTAATAGTGTGTCGAATGAAAAGAAAACAAATTATACAATATACGACCGGGGCTAGCTTATGCCTCTGGCATGTGTCCACTTTAGTGGCACATCGCTTCGCACCCTGAGTGTGTACGTGTATGTGGGTGTGGCTCACTTGACCTTAAGGGTCCGAGGCTGTTGGCGACCTACGACCTGAGGTCGTGGACGCCCGTGCCCAACGTTCACACCCACCTAAACGTCCGCACTTCGGAGCGCGGATTCGTAACTAAAAAAATTTGTAAAAAAAGTAATTAAACTAGAATAGGTGGTATTACAAAGTGTGCGTGTATGTGTGTATAAATGGGTCTGCTCGCCCTTGAGGCGTTACAATCACTCCCGGAGTGTGAGCACGAGCGTGTGTGTCTTCACTCGCCCTGTCAGGCCACTATGATCCCGCCAAATCCGGGATGCTGGTCGTTGGCACACACGCACTTACATGCTTACACTCCGAGTAGCAAAGTACATACTAAATGTTTATAACAAAATATGAAAATGTAAAAATGAAAAAGGAAAAAAATGAAATAAAATACCAGGCAGACTCGTTGTCTATGGCATCAGGGATGTCTTGGGCTTCGCCGGGGTCCCCACTTAATGAGGCAATGAGCCTATTTAGATCCCGCCCGGGTCTGAAGACGTCTTGAGACAGGGGTTAGGGGTATGCGATCAATGAATCGCTCCAAAGGAAAAATTGAAGGATAGTGGGGGTGTAAGACGACACCCTCGACAAACGCTCTGCGCGCTTGAAAATTAAATTACCAAAATGTGTACAATCAGATTAACCTACATAAAACCGAACTCTGTTACTATTGCCACAGCGGAAAACGCTTGTGGCCCCGCGTTTACCTCTCACCCCGTCGAACTTGCCGGGTTCGAGATGATATATATCTCCTATATCTTAAAACTACGAAACCTGGCTGTTCTGCTGCTCCAATGCGTCGTTCAGGCCGCTGTTGTTGCTTGCCGTGGGCAGATACGCCTCCGTTGTGTGATATGTGATGTATGACTGTGCTGCCGTGTGTGAGATGCAGGTGGTTGTGTCGCAGCGTCGTTGGAGTTGCGGACGGCGCACTCGTGATGGTGGTTATTATGGATCTATGACGAGCGAGAATGTCGGTCAACGTCGCTACTGCGCGGTCCCTGGCGGAGAGTACCACTCTCTGAGCCCTGCTTTTTCTGTAGGATAACCGCTCTAGTTAGAACGTTAAATATGTCGTGGTTTTTGTATGCTCACTTACCCGATCTCGGCTGTTTTATGTCACTGCACGGGAGTCTTGTTGGTCTCCAAATAATTGGCTGTTGCTACCAGCTGGTCGTGGTGGCCGATGTTCGGGTGCACTATGGCGTTACTGCCTATGCCTGTGGTGTTGGCCGCTTTGCCTTTCCCTAAGACAGAATAGGTTGCCGGCAAGGAGGCCTGGTGCTCGTATATGCTAACTGAGTATTGGATGGCGATTGAATATTGGCCACGCTGCCCTATGTTTTCCGCTATGGCGATCCGCTGTCGCCTGCCTGGTGCACCGGCGTGCCCTTGGCCCGATGCCGCGACGGCGATGGCGCTACTGCACTGCTGTGCGGCTGACGACGGCCAAATGACGGTGACGAGACTTGGTGGAATCGCTGGCGAAATGATGGTGGCGTGGTGCGTTCCCTAAGATAAGGTTATCCCTTACTATGTTTTGCTTTATTTAGCAACTAACGCTTACTTTCCCTCTTGCGGCCTATACCGCGGGGTGTAGACTTCTTGCACTTTTGGTTGTAAAATGTCTAACAATTTTATCGCGAGTTGGTCTCCCGATTTTCTCAGGGTGCTCCGGGAGTAACAGTATTTTACCTTACCCCGGTTTGCCACCGATGCCGCTAATTTCCTTGGAAAGCCGCCGACTTGGAATTTTGGTTGTTGTCGCCTCCGCTGCCGATGATGAAAAGGCAGCGGAAATGGAAATTGCGCGACAGGTTGCTGTCAAATTGACACCTGTCACTTGATGACGTGGCAGGAAGCGTTCGGAAATTTGCGCTGCCAGATCGCTCGAATGGCTTACAAGCACAGGGTGAACGCAACAGGGCGAGCGCTGCAGTCCGTCCTTGTCCGGCCAGGCGCTCGAAAGGCTGGTCGCCCCGTGCCACTTCCTTCTTATCGTCGTAAGTCCTTCGCGTGGTAGATGCCCACGGAGCGTCCCGCTGCATCTCCAACCTCGTATAACGCGTTTCCCTTGGACGACAGGATCATGGACCTCAGATACTTCGGCGCAAGCTTGGCATTGAATCCTTCCGTGGCATTACTCAACTTGAAATTCCGCCGGTACACGATCTCGCCTTCCCGGTACTTCACCGGACGAGCCCTGGTATTGTATGTCTGCTGTCCTTTCCTGTAGGCCTCTTCCAGGTTCTTTATCAGCCTCTCTCTCATGAGCCACGCACGGTCCCCCCTCTGCACGACGTCTATGCCTTCTTCTCGCAGTGCCTCGAGTCGACGCAGAGTTTCATACGCTCTGCCGTGCTGCACCATCGTTTGCCCGAAAACGGCTGTGTATGGTTCTATTCGGATGGCTTCGTGCACCGCGCTCCGTATTGCAAACGCCGCCAATGACACGTGTTCATCCCAACTGCTCTGGTCCGTACCCGCGATGTATGTGCGCAGCATGGCGAGCAGCGACCGATTGACCCTCTCGGACGCGTTCGCCTGCGGCGCATATGGCGCGGTCTTCACATGGTTCACTCCGTAACTCCTCAAGAACCCCACAAATGAATCCGCGACAAATTGCCGGCCGTTGTCGGAGTGTAAAGTCTCCGGCACGCCAAAAACATGAAAAATCTCCGTCTCGAGATACTTTACTACCTCCTGTGCAGTTGCCTGCCTCATGGGCTTAAAAAATACAAATTTTGTGAAGTGGTCCAGAACTACGAAGATCACCGTATTTCCCGATCGCGACCGCGGGTACGGCCCGCAGAAGTCCACATAGAGCCTCTGAAACGGCCGCTCCGTCCGAAAACGATCTGTCATTGGCGGTCTCGTTGAAATGTTTGGCGCTTTGGCGCACTTACATAGCTCGCATCCCGCGACGAAGCTTCGCACGGCTCCAGCCATCCCCGGCCAGAACGCCTTGCTCCTTAACCTGTGCAACGTCTTCGCTGTACCACCATGACCCGCCGACCTATCTCCATGCGCCTCTTCTAACAGCCCCTGCCTCAGCCCCTCTGGCACCCATACTCTCCATACCGATTCTTCCTCGTCTTCCGCGCGCCTTGGGCGCACCCTTTTGTATACGATGCCATCGGTGACTCGCAGGTCCGGTAATCGTTCGGCGTTTTGTGCAATCTGGCGCCCAAGTGCTACGTAGTCTTCGCTGGCGAACTCCGGCGACGTGAAGTCGATCTCGGCCATGGTTTCCATCGCGCTCACCTCCTCCATGTGCATGCGGCTCAGCGTATCTGGGACAACATTCTGCGCGCCTTTCCTATGCTCTATCTTGAAATCGAAGCCCTGTAGCTTCAGGCTCCATCTAGCCAACCGTCCCGAGAGATCTTTCTGTCCCATGAGCCATTTCAGACTCATGTGATCAGTGATCACTGTGAATGGAAGACCTTCCAGATATGCGCGGAACTTTTTAACGCTTACGACCGCGGCTAGGCACTCCAGCTCCGTAATGGTGTAGTTTCGCTGGGCGGAATTCAGCTTCTGCGACATGAACGCGATCGGTCGCTCGTTGCCTTCGTCATCTTTCTGGAATAGAACGCTGCCTATCCCTTGTGTGGACGCGTCGCACTGTACGTAGAAGTGCTTGCTGAAGTCGGGATTGACGAGTACCTCGGCTGAGGTGAGCGCTGCTTTCAGCTGCTCGAACGCCTCCACTGCTTCCGGTGTCATCGCGAACGTCTTGGCTTTGCGCAGGCATTCCGTCATCGGCGCGGCGATTGTGGCGAAGTTTGAGATGAATCTCCGGTACCATCCGCACATGCCTAGAAAGCGGCGTAGCTGCTTGATAGTGGTTGGTACCGGGAACTCCACAATTGCGCGCACCTTCTCAGGATCCGTCTTCAGCTCACCCTGCCCTACTATGAAACCTAAATACTTCAGCTCGCGATGACAAAACTTGGATTTGTTTACGTTGATAGTGAGACCAGCGCTGGCGAGACACTCAGCCACTTCTGTTAAATGTACGAGATGCGACTCGAAGTCCGGAGAACACACTAGCAGATCGTCGATGTAGACGAAAACGTTTTCTCTTAGACGCGAGGGGATCACCTTGTCCATCAGTCTGCATAACCGCTGACTGGCGTTGCACAGGCCGAAGGGCATCACTTTAAAGTGATACAATGGTCGGCCCGGAACAGTGAACGCGGTCAATTCCCTCGACCCCGTCTCCAATGGGATCTGCCAGAAGGCGTCCTTCAAATCGATCCCCGAAATGAAGTGCGTCTCCCGCAAACGCGCCAGGATCCCTTCCACGTGTTGTGTTGGATATGCGTCCTTTTTTGTGCGCTCATTGAGCTTGCGCATGTCCACACACAGACGCTTTTTCCCGGGTTTCTCAACTAGAACGATCGGCGAGCTCCAAGCACTGTTGCTCTCCTCGATGACACCTAGCTTGAGCATGCGGTCAATCTCCTCATAGGCATACTTCTGTTTGACCGGCGACATCGGATAATGTCGTTGCTTCACCGGGACCGTGTCATCCGCGACCTCGATCTTGTGTTCTAGGAGATGCGTCCTTCCGAGACCAAGTTCTGTGAACGAGGGAAACAACCCTTTCACGCGCTCTAACTCCCTGCTCTGGTCGGCGGTCAGGTCCAGTTGTCCCTGGGTCTCCAATTCCGAGATAACCATGGGCGCCACCCCAAAGGTATCCCAGAAGTCGATCCCCAGGTACAACTCCTGCTTTAAACTGGGCACTAGATATAGCGTCATTGGCTTCAGCTTCCCGCGCCAACCTATCTCCACCTCGACCTTACCGACCACAGCTTGCGCTTTCCCGTCTGCCGTCTTCAAATGTTCCCTAAGCTTGAGCAACTTGCCCCCCATCTTCTCTTCCCACGCGTGCGCAACCGAACCAAAGCAGCTTATCGAGGCGCCGCTATCCAACAGGCCCTGCATCCTTACTCCTTCTACTTCCACTTGCACGTACGGTCGCTTGTCGACGGCGTCGCGAATGACAGTTTCCTCAACCGCCTTCGCCACGCGCCGCTTGTCTCGCGCGCGCTTGCGTATCTTGATGACCTTCCTCCATTTTCTGCTCGGTCCGATCTCTGCCACTTCTGGCGCGTTTCCTTCGTCGCTCACAGGATACATCCCTGAAGAGGTCTCGAAAATCCGCGCTCGTGCCGCGTCGTACCTGGCCTGTCGCTCACTTAGAGATGGACGTTTTGTTGTCCCATGCGCGCTTTCCCCCACGCGCTTACTATTAAAAAATGTCTTTGATTGGTTTAAAAAAATTGTATTGTCTGGTTTCTTCAAAATTTGGTTAAAAGGCAAAATTACTTCTCCGGGGTTGACCGACGCTGACAGGGCTCCCCGGTCTTCCTGTCGCTCTCCTGGTTTTTCGCCTGGCATCCTTCGCAGAGCTGTTTGCTGGGCAAGTTGCACTTGTAGCAAATCATGCTGTGTAGACGCCCATCGCAACTGTGTCCGCCTGCGCGTTCCTGTGATTTGTCCTCGCTCTTGGGCTTCAGGTCGCTCGAAGGCTCCTTCCGCATCGGCCTATCTCTGGTGGGCCTGTGAAACGCTTCCAGCGTCTCTGGCTCTGCCTCAGCGCGGTCGTCCTCCAGCTCTTCGAGCGCCTTTCTGCGATACGGCTTTGTCTCGTACTCAGCCAAGTGCTTCTCTGCCCGGCGGCACTCTCTCCTGAGATCCTCCAGCGACTCGATCCGGCAACCAAAGATGAGGTTCTTTATCCGCGGCTTCAGATTCCTGCGCATCAGGTTGACTAGGCTTTGCTCCGGCAGCCTGGTCCGCATCGTCAGCTCCATACCCCGAACCACCGCGTAGAACTCCTCAAACTTTTCGTTGTACTCCTGCTTGCGCTCGTTCATCGCTTGGCGGATTTCTTCATCGCAGTCCGCCTTTCTGAACTGCTCCACAATCGCCTTTCGAAACGCCTGAAAGTCCACAAAACTGTCGTCCGGATGCTCCTCGGTGTACAGCCAGTACCATTCTTGCGCCTGACCTTCTAACAGCAGATGGAAATTCGCAAATAAGTCCTGAGCCGAAATGTTGTGTTTTTTCCGAAGCGTTTCCACACGGAAAAGGAAGCGCTCGATCGGGACCGCTTTTGGGCCCGCGTCGAACTTGAGGCGCCAATCGCGTATGGCCTTTGTAGCCGATCTTTCGTATTGCGCGCCCGCTCTGTTGTGCCTATCTGCCGCTCGTGAGCCTGGTGTCCTTTGCGCGCTGGTGACGCGCTCGCCGCCGCTCTGTTCGCGTTCGTCCGCGGTAGCATTCGCCGCGCTTGCATCCGCGTCCTGCAACCATTCCTCGCGCCGCGTTGCCTCTAGCGCGCCCCTGCTTTCACCCTCCAAATCTGCTAGTCTGCTTGATAAAATGTTGATGTCCTTTCTGAATATTTGCGCCACCTCCTTGACCGCTTGGGTTGTGGAACGGCTCATCGCCAGCTGATACTGGAAGAACATTTCTTCGAACTTCCGCATCAGCGTTTCACCTACCGCGTCGGCCGTCGCGCACTCAGGGCTTGATGTTACCTGCGGTGGCTGCACACGCGCTCCCAATACTTCTGCCGCGTCTCCTTGAGCGCCTGCTTCGTTATGCGCGTCCGCCTCGTTGAGCACGCCCGCGTCGCCATTCTCCTCGCCGCGGTGCTGCGCTTGTAAGTGCGCCATTCCAATCTCCAATTCCTCGTCGCCACCCGCGCCTACGCTGCTACGCCGCTCCACCTTACTCGGCTCCTTTGACATGTCGCCGCGCGCTGATTAACAAAACGCTGATGCAGACGAAGTTGAATAAAAAATAAAACTAACCCAAAATATCGCCTGCGCTCTCGAACTACGCCGAGCGCTCAACACATGATTGCAAAAAAAAATCGAAAACAGACTCTTGAAAAAAATACTGTCAAAAAAAAACTCAAACTCCAATTACCCATAAACCCGAAATATACGTGGTACATATACGTGGTTCATAGACGTGTATATTTATGTGTTTGTATGTGTGTTTATTATCAGCCTACGTATGTGCCAGTAAACTGAGTGCGAAATAAAAGAATAATAGAAAAAAATGAAAATAAACTTTACGAAATGAAACTTTGTGCCTTCTTTACTCGATGTGGTGTCCGTCCGCCTAGCGTCGTCCGTCTACTCCAGTTCCCCCAAAAGCAGTCTGGTCCCCCACCCCCAAGCAGCCGCAGATACTATCAGCCGGCGCCAAAGTTGGCCAACTGAGCTACCTACTCCGCTTAACTCCCCCGTTGGGATTCTTCCACGAACACTATCGTCCACTCTTAAACCGGCAAAACGAGCTGCCCGCGGACCTGATCCCTCGTGGCCAAGGACAGAAGTCGCCACTATTGTCCAGCCTAAACAACACCAAAACAAGCTGGCTGACCCCTGGTCCCCCGTCCACGAAACCCCCCTGCATCGATACTATTGGCCAGCTAAACGAAGCCAAACCAAGCTACCGATGTGTATTGAAAGTAAAATTTTTAAATTTGAAAATGAAAATTGAAATCTTAAAAGAAGATTTAAATTGAAAAATAAAGATCCCACAAGCAAACGCTAACATTCCCGAAGTGTGTCCGAAATCCTCTAAGGCTCCCCTCACTGTGGGGCCCCACGTTGGGCGCCATTTCTGTTACGTGCTGGCCTTTGGGTGGTGGCTGCTATGACCCCTGGCGTCCACTCACCCTCGCGTCGCATACCCCGGAAAAGCCGTGCAGGTATGCTTGCATAAGCACGAGCTAGCTCGCCGGACTGTGGGGTGGATTGTTGGCTTCCCGAGGTACGTCAGCCGCACCATACAAAAAAAAATCATACCTGACCGCATATCACTTGCACTTCAGGTCTGTAAGCGCTGCCCTCCCCCCTTTTCCCCCCTTTCCGGCCACAGATGCTATTTTGGCCGGGCCACTCTAGACCCTCCCTTCCATGGTCGGCAGTGGCAAACGATTTTTTGCCGACCCCAATTGTGTCCCCTATGCGCCCCTTTAGCACATCCCCCTCTTAGTCCCTGTCCAGTCCGTCCGTCCCCACCACATCTGTAAAGAAGAACACTTAATTTCGATTAACAAATTATCAATACATGTTGTGTTTATTACATGGCATTCAAGAAATATGCGAAAACGTGGTTGTATATAAATGCATACCCTTCATGGGTTTTGACTTACGTTCTAAGTCTATACTAGTGTGTACAGAGGTGTGCGTAATCCTAACTATACTATGCCTATGTACCTACTCGCTAGGGGTATGCTGCTTTGAAGACGGAGTGCGTGGGTATATGGGTGTGTGCTTACTCGGCCCTGCTAGGTCGTACGCCGCTGGATTGTGGTCCCCTAAATGTAGGGACGCCGGTTTGTGATGGGCTCACGCACTCATATACTCACTCCCCGTACTACAAAACTCGAGCACTTAATGTTACACACTCTTGAGTCAATGAAAATCAAAAGTTAGAAAATATATAAAATAGGAAAAATATAGAAGTGAAATTTTTAAACAAACGAATGAAAATATACCCCGCGATGGGTTTTACTTATGCCCTAGGCTTATGTGTATGTACACTTACATATACGCGTTTGAAATACCCGCGATCGTCCACTTTAGTGGTACATCGTTCCGCACCCTGAGTGTGCAAGTGTATGTGGGTGTGGTTTACTTGGCCTTAAGGGCCTGAGGCTGTTGGCGACCTATGACCTCAAGTCATGGAAGCCCGTGCCCAAGGTTCACACCCACCTAGACTCTCACACTCACTGCGCGGATATGTGAACTTGGACTAAATTTAACTGAACAAAAAAAAAATTCAAAATTAGACGTTTGCCAAAGCGTCAAACCAAACGAAAATTTGAACAAAAAAGGAAATTAATAGTGTGTCGAATGAAAAGAAAACAAATTATACAATATACGACCGGGGCTAGCTTATGCCTCTGGCATGTGTCCACTTTAGTGGCACATCGCTTCGCACCCTGAGTGTGTACGTGTATGTGGGTGTGGCTCACTTGACCTTAAGGGTCCGAGGCTGTTGGCGACCTACGACCTGAGGTCGTGGACGCCCGTGCCCAACGTTCACACCCACCTAAACGTCCGCACTTCGGAGCGCGGATTCGTAACTAAAAAAATTTGTAAAAAAAAGTAATTAAACTAGAATAGGTGGTATTACAAAGTGTGCGTGTATGTGTGTATAAATGGGTCTGCTCGCCCTTGAGGCGTTACAATCACTCCCGGAGTGTGAGCACGAGCGTGTGTGTCTTCACTCGCCCTGTCAGGCCACTATGATCCCGCCAAATCCGGGATGCTGGTCGTTGGCACACACGCACTTACATGCTTACACTCCGAGTAGCAAAGTACATACTAAATGTTTATAACAAAATATGAAAATGTAAAAATGAAAATGGAAAAAAATGAAATAAAATACCAGGCAGACTCGTTGTCTATGGCATCAGGGATGTCTTGGGCTTCGCCGGGGTCCCCACTTAATGAGGCAATGAGCCTATTTAGATCCCGCCCGGGTCTGAAGACGTCTTGAGACAGGGGTTAGGGGTATGCGATCAATGAATCGCTCCAAAGGAAAAATTGAAGGATAGTGGGGGTGTAAGACGACACCCTCGACAAACGCTCTGCGCGCTTGAAAATTAAATTACCAAAATGTGTACAATCAGATTAACCTACATAAAACCGAACTCTGTTACTATTGCCACAGCGGAAAACGCTTGTGGCCCCGCGTTTACCTCTCACCCCGTCGAACTTGCCGGGTTCGAGATGATATATATCTCCTATATCTTAAAACTACGAAACCTGGCTGTTCTGCTGCTCCAATGCGTCGTTCAGGCCGCTGTTGTTGCTTGCCGTGGGCAGATACGCCTCCGTTGTGTGATATGTGATGTATGACTGTGCTGCCGTGTGTGAGATGCAGGTGGTTGTGTCGCAGCGTCGTTGGAGTTGCGGACGGCGCACTCGTGATGGTGGTTATTATGGATCTATGACGAGCGAGAATGTCGGTCAACGTCGCTACTGCGCGGTCCCTGGCGGAGAGTACCACTCTCTGAGCCCTGCTTTTTCTGTAGGATAACCGCTCTAGTTAGAACGTTAAATATGTCGTGGTTTTTGTATGCTCACTTACCCGATCTCGGCTGTTTTATGTCACTGCACGGGAGTCTTGTTGGTCTCCAAATAATTGGCTGTTGCTACCAGCTGGTCGTGGTGGCCGATGTTCGGGTGCACTATGGCGTTACTGCCTATGCCTGTGGTGTTGGCCGCTTTGCCTTTCCCTAAGACAGAATAGGTTGCCGGCAAGGAGGCCTGGTGCTCGTATATGCTAACTGAGTATTGGATGGCGATTGAATATTGGCCACGCTGCCCTATGTTTTCCGCTATGGCGATCCGCTGTCGCCTGCCTGGTGCACCGGCGTGCCCTTGGCCCGATGCCGCGACGGCGATGGCGCTACTGCACTGCTGTGCGGCTGACGACGGCCAAATGACGGTGACGAGACTTGGTGGAATCGCTGGCGAAATGATGGTGGCGTGGTGCGTTCCCTAAGATAAGGTTATCCCTTACTATGTTTTGCTTTATTTAGCAACTAACGCTTACTTTCCCTCTTGCGGCCTATCCGCGTGTGGGGTGTAGACTTCTTGCACTTTTGGTTGTAAAATGTCTAACAATTTTATCGCGAGTTGGTCTCCCGATTTTCTCAGGGTGCTCCGGGAGTAACAGTATTTTACCTTACCCCGGTTTGCCACCGATGCCGCTAATTTCCTTGGAAAGCCGCCGACTTGGAATTTTGGTTGTTGTCGCCTCCGCTGCCGATGATGAAAAGGCAGCGGAAATGGAAATTGCGCGACAGGTTGCTGTCAAATTGACACCTGTCACTTGATGACGTGGCAGGAAGCGTTCGGAAATTTGCGCTGCCAGATCGCTCGAATGGCTTACAAGCACAGGGTGAACGCAACAACCGATTTCACCGTTACTTGCAGTACGTACATAGGTTCATATGTGCTTTACTGAATGTGCTTTGTTGGATGTTGTTTAATGGCTTTGGCATTTTCAGAGGCGTAGAAAAGAATTATTGAGAGAGAGTGATAAAGAGAATTTGAAAATTTCCTATGAAGGAAGACGATTGGAAGCAAAAGTGGAAGCAGACGAATTTGAATGAAATAGGAATGATGAAGAAGTAGCTAGGAGAGGTAGGAGAGGAGCGTTTAACAGACAGAGGAAAAAGAATGACGTTCGAACGAAAAATAATGGGACAGATAAATAATCAAAGTTGCAGCTAAAATTAAACCGATCAACAGATCCTAATAAGTGAGACCGAAAAGCATCTATGACCATCTTTATAAAGTAATCTCCAGAGGAAATTAGATGAGAGCACTCTTTGGTTAATGCACTTGACATTGAAATATCAAGATCCCCTTTTGGGAAAGGAATAAACGAACTGCCTTTATAAATTAAGCATATTTGTTAGATGCGTACTTATACATAGATGGCAACTGTGCTATCATACCACTGGCTCGGCGTATACAAACTACTAGTAATACCCGGCGAGCATTGCAACGCCAAAAAAAACACCTGAATAAAATTCTACCATTTTCACCATTTCTCGGAAGATTCATTATCTCGGAAACGCCAGCTACACGCCAAATATCAAGCTCATCGAGTCATAAATATGATTGTTAGGATATATCGGGCCCTGGCAAACTTCCTGGAAGAAAAATCATACCATACTTTAACTAAGCATAACGCTACCTACATACCAAATTTCAAGTAAATCCAACCATTTATACAAGTACCTGGGTGACCGAGCTTGCTCGGTGCTATCAATTTAGTGCTAACTTTACTTACCAACCTTGTGAGGATGTGTTACTTATATGTGGGCAAATTATTAAAATTTTTCGTAGCCGTAATGGACTTTTTGCAGACAACCCTACTTGAAAATATTTTAGTTGGTATGTCAGCGAAAATGACTTTTATTAGATATCCATATTGGCATATCTATCCATCAATAAAAAAATTAAATAGGTGGAAACCCTGTAAACAACCCAAGTGGCAACCCCAAAGTGCATAGTCTTAGAATCAATCATACTATGTGCCAAATTTCATCCCATTCGGTCAAGCGGTTCTCGAGATAGTACCGGACCTACAAATAGGTGGGGTGCAATGAAGCCATACGCAATAACGCCATACGACTTTATTTCCAATCAGTTTGAGAAATAAAGCCTCATTTCCTATTGCTAATGGAAATAAACCCAGTATGGCTTTATTGCCATTTTCAAAACATGGGCGGCGCGTTAGCGGCCTAGTGAAAAATATAAAAATTATATAGGTATTATACAAAATCTGTAAATAATAAACCAGAACTTCATTAATTTATTAGTAATAAATTTGCCTCTATTTTATAAAGTATCGGCAAGTCATTACTAATGTTTACATACACATATAAAGTAAACTTAAAAAATTGGAAAAGAAAAACGTATTCACAGTTCAACAAAATATATCGTGGGTTACCATATACGGTATATATATTTATTACAATTTTATTATATGTAGAGATTTTAAATTTATACATATCATATTAAAAAATAAAAATTTGGAATACAAATTTGCTTGGTGGCAACCCTAGGTGACAACCCTACTTGCAAATATTTTAGTTGATATGTCAGCGAAAATACCTTACATTTGATACTCATATCTAGCTCCATAAATAAAAAATATTTAAATTGGTGGCAACCCTGTTAGCCGCCCCCATTTTGTATGGGTAAAAATGGCATTTTTTTTTTTATGTGGAAATATGACATTTATTTTCAAAGTGAATTTTCTTTTAATTTTTGAAACTTTTTTGAAAATATTTTACATAATCTTCAAGCTGAAGCTTTGAAGCTTCCAAAATGGTAAGCCGTGTGCGATTATCTTAACTAAGAAGATATTTACAGCCGTTTGAAAATGACTGAGTTGTGTACTATTGCACACACATACACAGTAACACGTATAAAATTTAGTTAACTTTAAATGGCTGTAATTATTTTAATAGTTAAGATAATCGCACATGGCATACCGTTTTGGAAGCTTCAAAGCTTCAACTTTAAGAGTATGCAAAAATATTTTGAAAAAAGTTTCAAAAATTTAAAGAAAATTCACTTTGAAAAAAATGCCATTTTTACCCATACAAAATGTATGGGAAAGGGCGAAAAAAATAGCCACCCCTAAGGGTTAAGTTAGAGCACTAATTTTTTGCAAGGCTTATTTTCTCATCAAAACCTATAGTTTCAGGGGGTAAGACCGACAAAGGAACCAATTTTTTTTTTTAATCACCCTAATATGCATACATTATTATTTTTTTTCTTTTCTATTATATTTAATTTTATTTTTTGTATTTTATGTTATTTTATTTTCTCATTCCTTCGTTTGGTTTTAATACGCTGAACTACATAATGTCTGCGTAAAGCTCATCCAGCTTATAATTAAACCTTCTGATTACAACTCGTCATGTTAAAACAAAATTTACACTGACATATGCAGTTGTATGAACGCAGTAACACACCCTCTTAGTTGATAGCTGATGTTAACGCTTTTGCTTTAGCTGCAGCACCAGCAGCCATCAAGCAACACAACCTTCATGACCACCCACCACAACCACAACTGTCATGCCGAACAATTCAATTAACAATAATTATATTGTTGATAAATAAATTACCGTTCAGCGGTCAATTGTTGATGGATTAAAAACAAACAAATACATACATAAACGTGTTTGTTCATGTCATCGGCAATCGGCTACATTGAAAATCCCTCAACTTTGACAATGAATTGTTTGTTTAAATGCATTCGTATATGTTTACTAGTAGCTGATCGAAGCTGGAATTTTAAAGCCGTAGCTGAATATTCGGCATAATCCCATGTTCGGCTGAAAACCGAAGCCGAATATGAAAAAAATTTATACAGATTCAGATATTTTTTTTTTTCATTAAACTAATTTTTTTCTCGAACAAAGCACCTTATAACAAGTAAGGAAGTCTAAGTTCGGGTAAATCGAACATTAAATACCCAGCGATAGTTTTCATATGATTTTCGAAATATGTATTCCTTTTCGGAAGTGGGCGTTTTTGGGAAGCGATTTCGTCCAATTACACCAAGTATACTCCGTATTATGCTAGCATACCTTGTACCAAGTTCATCGTTCTACCGAAATCAGTTTAAAAGTTATGACACGTGAAATTTTCAAATATGCCTCCCTGAAAAGTGGGCGGTGACACGTTTACTTTTAAAAATTTATTAAAAAATCTTAATAGAATGAATAGGGAGTCATCCGACCAAACTATATTATTTTAGCCATTTTAGAAATTTTCGATATCGAAAGTGGGCATGGTTGGAGGGCGATTTTATCCTATGTCATCAGGTATACTCCCAACGATATTAGTATGCTTTGTGCCAAATTCTGTCGTCTTTCATAATCAATTTAAAAGTTACCACCAGTCGAATTTTCAAAAATACCTCCCTTAAAAGTGAACGGTGCCACGCCCATTTTGAAAAATTTATCAAAAAAACATTATATTATGACCAGGGGGATTCACCTATAAAATTATATAATTTTAGCCGAAGCCCAATAAAAAATAGCAGCCGAATAGGCCGAATACCGAAGCTTGACCGAACCTTCGGTCGGACACTAATGTTTATGTAATGCATTTCATTTATTGAACACATGTTAGCTGTTTTTTGATGCCCTCGCGGAAGTTACCGTCGAAGTTATCTACTTACTGGTTATTTTTGATGACACATTCTCGATAATGTTAGAGTTTGTTTGAAGGAATAATGAAATGAAAAAAAAATACCCTGCTAGACAGTGCTATGACATTCAGTCAGCTTTGGAATGTTGCCTTTGAGAACATGATGGGAAATCGTGATGTAAATATAAAACAGCTGATATTTACATCAGGATTTTCTATCACGTTTTCAAAAGCAACATTACAAGGCTGACTGAATGTCATAACACTGTCTAGCAGGGTACCTATCTCAACGAGAGCTCAGTATATTTTCAGTTGAAATAGGGAGTTGTTGAAAGAAATTCTGAGTTAGGTAGTTTTTTAAAATATTTTGAAATAGTATAAGAATCAATGGATAATGAGTTCAGCAAGTGTTTCTTTCGACTTTGATTTGAACCAACTATTCCCTCGACTGCTGTTTCCAAATGAAGGAAGTTATCAGAAGACAGGGTTTTATTAGTATTGGTAACATAGTCGAATAAGGGCCATTTTTTTTGTATCTAGCTTTTAATTTTAAAGTTCACTAAAAATTGACAGGGCAACTTCATATGGGTGTTCCGAAAATGTGCCAACCAAAGAGAAAAATTTGAAAATGAAGCTAGGCCAAACTTTTTGATATCATTCTGTAGGCGCGTGTATCACATATCACCTTGAACAATTTGATAGATATTGGAACACCGGCTCTGACAAAAGTTAGGTGCTTCCTACTATCATCAAACATTTTTTTTGTAGCTGAGTAGTTATGACTTACATCTCCTAATTTCCTACAAAAGCGACTGGCAAAAAATTACTTATACAAGCATCTAGCCATAAGTCAGCCCTATGCAGCTTTTGGTAGATATATTTGGAAAACTGCTACAAATCATATGTAAAGTGAATGCAAAAGAAGTGTTTTTTTGAAGCGTCCGGACGCAAAATAAACTTTGTAGTAAAAAAACATACATACCTTTTAAATTTCATTCAAATTTTTTTTCCCCAAAACACAGTTTCTAATGATCTTTCCGGTCGCAAAAAAAAATTGTATCCCAATTTAGAAGGATTCCCGAATTTAAGTGTATCAAATACTGGAACGTCCGAACGAAAAAAAAAAATTCTCAAGATAATTGTATGAAAAACTTCAAGTTAGTATTCCAAATTTAGATATGACAAAAAAATTATTCTGATCCAAAGCCTACTACAGGCTTTACAATTAAAATAGTGTGAGCATGGAACGTTCGTAACGCTGGAAAAACCCATATATATAGAGCAGGGTGCCCATTTAAAGTTCAACGGCTCTATGGTCAATCAGTCTGTGTTGGCGTTATCATTGTAATCTCATACAAAAAAAAAATGATTTGTATTCTCGCACCTTCGAAAAAATGTGGATACATTTTATACACAGTGTTGGTAGCAGTAAATACACACATACATGTACATATTAGGCCTCTTAAAATTATTCGATTAATCGAATATTCTATTTTAAATTTTGGTCCGATGTCTAATCGATTTGCACTATTCGATTAGTTAAGATGTGCCTGTTTATTGATGTTCTTGCTTATCAATTCTTCATACAAAATACTTTAGATGAAGCTGTCAGTTTTTCAGACAGCGGATATTCGAGCGATAATCGACGATGCACCATTATTCGAATTTGCCTGATCGAATTGCAAAAATCGAAGGTTATAACATTTCAGTATTCGATTAATCCATTAGGTTTGTTTATTGGGCTGCTCTAGCTTACGCCAGATTGAGATATTTCACAAAATTGTGTTTAACGAACACTTTTCTTGCTCTAGGTTGCTCTATCTTTTGTTTCATGAGTACGCTCAAAACAAAACTAGAGTAATCCAGATCCCAATTTCTGCTCTAGCTTTTTTTATGGATTAAGTTAGAGCAGATAAGCAATTGTCAGTCAGGAAAAAATAAATTTTTGAAAACTTCAAAACAAATTAGCTTGCAAGAAAATCAATGTTTTTGTATACGTGAATTTGTATTAATTTTGAAGATTTAAAAAAAAAACCAAATAAAAATAAACTATCGAGATTCAAGTGTTTCATGGCATTTTTGCCCTGATTTGTCTAAGTTGCTCTATTTCTATTTTGACAGCTACCCTGCTCTGCTCTGCTCTAACCTGCTCTGAACCTTTTTTTGGTCAGTAAACAAACCTAATATCACGAGCTCTAAAAGTATGTTACTCTACTCTTCATTCCGGATTACAATCGACGATCAATGACTTTAGCGTCATTTGCAATTATTTGGTTTCTTATTTCACAAACTGAAATTTCAAAATACATATGTATCTCGAAAATTGTTCTACTTTAAAACCAAATGGTTATATATTTGGAATCATATATTAAATGTAGAATACTCATTACAACAAATATTTCTTGCGACTTATCAGAAAAATAAATTAGACACCTCTTCGCGTGATCGAAATTCCATATAAGTTTCTTATAGCACGTGCCCTGTCAGGTTACGGAAGGGATTATTTCATAAAAAAAATTACAGACAGCAAAGTATTCAGAGCAGGCAATGGTATCGTTTGCAGTGATCGCCTGATTGCAACTAGATGAAGATATCAACAATGCAGATATTTTCTAACTAATCCAGGCCACGACCCTACATAAGATATTTGGTTTGAGAATTTATTATAAAGCCATAATGATCAAGATAAAATTACTATTCAATAGTTGCCTTTGTCTGGACGGCCAAAATCGCCTAGGCGGTTAAAGGCCTTAATTTGCCTTTGTCACTGTCAATGGATTGTTTGTATTATCTCCACTTTGCATATTTGTCATACATATATATACTTCAATATGTGGTTTATTTTAGAACATTATACTGTATATATAGGAGCATAAAATAAATGCAAATGCGTATTTCACTTTGAGCACGCTCCGGCGGGATCCCAGCAAAGCTATAAGTATGTCGCTATAAAATAACAAAATGAAAGCTATGAAAAATAAGTAGTCTAATAACTTTCTTTCGGCAGATAGCCTTGTAATACTTTGCGGCATTTCATCAGCTAACTTGTTTTGGCAGTATTCTACAACGGCCTGAAAAATAAATATAAATATTTAAAGTAAATTAGTTAGAAAAAGTAAATAGTAGGTATGAAGATACTGTATACCTTATTCACTTTCGGTCCTAGAACCCAGAAAAAAACCATGGCGGCTGCAACTAAAACCAATTTTGCGTGACTGTAATGCACCTTGCAAGTCAAAAGTCAGTCTTACAAATATCAACTGATCGGTTGCATTTGGTAGTGAACATATTTTAAGCGACTGAGCAAAATGAGCAGTTCTCTCATACAACAAAGTTATGTATGACGAGTTCAGAGGCGAGAGTAGTATTAGTGAGTGATCAGCAGTGTTCGGATTTTTACTACTAAAGTAGACGCACTAATTCACACGCAAATATTTATTTTTCTGAAATAACAGGGGTCTTCTCTCTAAATTCTGATAATTGGTATGAAAATATATATATGATATCAATACCATTCTCTTTTTTTTTTTTGGCAAGGACTTCCAGTTCTCAAGTTAGATATTCATAATGCAAAATCTAATATTGGGGTCAAAAGCGCCCTACAGGGCTACACACAGAGAAAATTGAGCTGGTGATGGATAAGAATTGACAGTGATTTAGTCATATCAACCAAAATATTGTTATATCAACCAAAATATCTGTTGATTCAACCAAAATCACGGTCAATTCTTATCCATTCCCAGTTCATTTTTCTCTGTGTAAAGTGACAAGGAATATCGTGATTTAGGGATCAGAATAAGACATTTTGCCGAAGGACCTCCAAAACCAAATATGATGTCCAGACCTTATGCGTTTGACTTTGAACGTCAAAGTTAAATAAATCCTACTTTGACCCATTTAGGGTGCCCCAATCGAGTCCAAACGTATGACCGAGACCCCCACTTACTTTGGAGACCGATCTACCCATGCCAGTGGCACAACCTCTGAAATTCCTCCTGGGTGGTTCCCGTACAAATATTTCAAGAAATCACCACTTTTGGCATTTAACATGAAAAACTCACCAATGGTTATCTTTTTTTTTTTTTTGTAGCTCATTTTAGTCTTTCGGAATTAAGAAAAACAAAGCCATTTCACGGATTTTTTCATGTAAAGTGCCACTCTTTATCTAAAATCAGCTACTTTTTTTGCAACACAACCACATATTGTACTTATAAAGTCCGAACACTGCTGGGTAATCTTATTCATTCGTTCTAACTGCTCACTTTGTAGTATGCTTTTGAGTCCGGCATATGTGCTTACGTATGAAATTCTCCGATTTAACTCAGTTTATTGAAACATGTCAACTCACAAATGCAATCGATCAGAATTTGTAAAATTTTAGTGCAAAATGCGTCGTATTCATCGGATTTCCATAATATTTTATTCAGTTGCAGCAGTCATGTGCCTTTTTTGGTACATATACGTCAAATTTAATGAGGTAGAAAATGTCCTTTATTTTTTTAAAAGTAGCCTAAGAAAAGAAAAAATGTCTATAATATCATATTTATTTTGCAGGTCATTGTAGGTTACTGCCAAAATAAACTAACTCGTGAAGGACTAAGCTTACCTGAGATGAAAGAACGTGCTGCCGACATTAATAATATATTAGAGCCTCCCGATGCTGTGCTCAACCAATGGTTACTTGTTCTCTTATGTGTCTTTGTGTGTTATGACTTGTTTTTTCGAAACTGAGGGTGTATTGAACTAATTCGGAGATAAGAGTTCTCTCGGCGCCTGCCGGAATACTAGTGCTGAGGTAGTGATAAGCTTAAGCAAAAAATATTATTAAAAAGTATAAAAAAATTTGAACATCACTTTCATTCTTTTAAAGCTATAGTACTTCAGTTGGACAAAAAAGTTATTTCAAGTAATGAGACAATGGCGTTTCTTGCCGATACATTACTTTTCTTGGAAAACGTTTCCTGATTGTGTTTCAAAAAGTTTTCAAATCTATATTTTATTTTCAAGTTTTGAATCAAGTATATATTTATCTTCTTGATATATTATCTCTCGCTTGCCAGAAGCAAAATGTCCCGAAATTAAAATTTTGGAAAATCGTATTTGAAAGTTTATTGCTCTCGCAAAATTTGAAATTTTAGTTTTTGATGTAAATATATTTTTGCAAGTTATATTCTCATTATTCTCTTTCCACTGATATATTTAGGTTTTAGGTTAATATTCCTTCAATTCCTCGGCATTCGGCACATTTATCTTTTAAAAATTTACAAAGTAAATTTTTGAAAATTTTCGTGGTGCCAGTACCATTCATGTTTTTGGCGCAATGAAAATGTTTAAAAATTAAATTTCTAAATTTTTTAAACTTTTCGTTGAGCCAGAAACACGAATGTGTAGCAAAATTGTTACGTATACGCCACGGTATCTGTGGCTCAGTGCAACACATTCATTTTCTGACTCAACGAAAATTTTTAAAAATTTTGAAATTCAATTTATAAAAACATTTTCGTACCGCCAGGAACATGAATGTGTAGCACATTCGTTTTTCTGGCACAGTTTTCAGATTGAAATACACATTCAGGAAAATAGCATTGCAAATTTCTGGGGGTTCCTTGTACTTTGGAAAACCAAGATTTTCGTGAATCGTAAAGAAACAAGAGATTAGTCACGTGAGCCTATTAACTCAAATCTGGAAAATGTTTACATCCATGCCTCTGCCAAGCGAAAGAGATATTAACAATCAAACTTTTTTGACAGCGATTTTATTTAGAAGAAAAAAGTAGGGATACGGCTCATAAATTTTTTGAAAAATGGAGTTGTCCTAGGCCATTGAAATTTTTGCTCACATGTCTTAACTGACCTAATTAAAAAATATTAAAAAAATGTTTGAAATCGGTGAACCCCCAAAAGTACCTACCTTCCATGGATCTATTAAAAAAAAAACCCAACTGAATTCTTTTTTTTTTTTCAGTTCAAAAAAGCAAGTAATCTACATGAAACTTGGCGCATAAGTTTCCCTTGTGAAAGTTATTTCCTGTAGCGAAAATAGTTTGTTCCCTAGGGGTACCTCACTTGAAGCTATACGAAAAGTTTTACTGAAAATTTTGATTTCAACTAAAGAGAAAACATATCTACACGAAACTTGCCAAATAAGTTACTCTAATGAAATGTCTATGTTTTGTTGGTTGGAAGTTACCAGCAGTCTATTAATACCATCAGTATGGATAGAAATCCTATCACTTTTTCTAGAAAACACAAACTGGTACTTTGTGTAAAAATTATTTTCTTCTTCAGCTTCGTTTTTAAGCATTCCAAGTGGGGCAAATATGGGCAATATTTTTTTTTCTGAAATCGATAGTAAAAATTCCAAACTTTAATTTTTATTATAGAAAGAAAGAAAGCCGGCCGCCGTGGTGTAGCGGTTAAGTGTTCGGCCTTCTACACCAAGTCGTGGCGGTTCGATGCCCGGCAAAAGTAACATCAAACAATTATTTAGAAAAATAATTTTTCTAAACGGGGTCGCCCCTCGGCAGTAGTTTGGCAAACTCTCTGGGTGTATTTCTGCCATGAGAAGCTTCTCAGCAAAAAATTAATTTGCTTTTCAAGTGCCGTTCGGAGTCGGCAGAAAACTGTAGGTTCCGCCAACTGTGTAGGAAAAACTCAAAAGCAACACATTACATATTGGAAAGAGAAGCTCGGCAAAAAATCTCGTTGGAGGTTATGATAACCTGTTGCTATATCGCCGCCATTAGTTTTTTTTTTTTTTTTTTAAGAAAGTGTAACACGCAGTAGCACACAAACTTTTTGTCTATCCAAAACACCAAAGCTGGGGTTTATGAAGTATACCTTTTTCAGGTTTCTGTTTTTTTTAATACTTGGTCGATTGCTCTATTTTTTTTTATTTAGCCAAGGAGATGCTATATTTTCGTACAAAATCACAACTGAGATCTTACCTTTAAAAGTTATATTCAAAATATATATGTATAAATGTAAAATTTGAAAACATTAAAAGCAATTTTATTTGAATAAAATTTGTTTGTCTTTTGATACCAAAAACTTCAACTTAATGCAAAGTATTTATATTTTAACCATTTCTTTGCAAGACTGCATCACTAAAATCTAAAAATTAGATATTTACAGCGCGTGGTAATACTGTTTCTTAGGCGGTTTACAGTTTACAAGTAGCTAACTTCATTTCCTAGAGGGGAAGTTTTAGAAATAAAATCTTAGAAAAGTATAATCAATTGCATACAATATTGTCGTCTTAACATACATATGTACTTATTCACGTTCATACATAAGTATGTATCTACATTAGGGTGGTCCTTGTAATCAAATGTACAATTTGTTGCAGTCTCACCCTAGAAAGGTTGCACCACGATCAGCTATATCTCACATGATTTTTTTTATCCCGATTGGCGTGTCGCGTAGGGGTCAAAGTTCAGATTTCCCTATGGAGATTAAAAAAAAAGTGATTTTTCTTCTTATCTAATACTCAAATCCAATAGCACTATATTCGGAGGTATTACATACAAAATTTGGTTCCAATTGGAAGCACGTCTTAATCGTTTCGCGACCAACATTTTTTTGTAATATCTTTGTCTATATTACTTACTATCGATCTAGAGGTTGAGCTTTTGAAAAACTGATGATAAAATTGTGTCCCTACGAATAAGGACCACCCTAAAGTGCATACATACCAAAGCGTTAAGCTTATGAATTTCTTGGTCAGTAAGCGTTATTTGACGCCAAAAACTGATTTAGTTATACATTGTAAACCAGTGCAACAGTTTTCTGAACGATCGTAAAAATAAACATTTGTAAATTAGGGTATACATACATATATGTGTAATATATTTTCTTTGTTGGGCTTATACGTAGGTACGTTTGTTTTTATATATGTCTCTTCCAGTTTCTGGTGTGCGAATTTGATAGTTTCTCTACAAAGTAATGGGTCATATGCGCATTCGAAGTTTTTCTCAGTCCAGAGAGCAATACATAAAAAAAACTCATGGTGGCGATATACCAACAGTTTATTATAACCTCTAACGAAATTTTTGCCGAGCTTCTCTTCCAAATTATTGTGCTGCTTTGATGTTTTTCCCACAAGTTGGCAGGACCTACAGTTTTTTGCCGACTCCGAACGCACTTGCAAAGCAAATGAGTTTTTTGCTGAGAAGCTTCTCATTGCAGAAATACACCCGGAGAGTTTGCCAAACTACTGCCGAGGGGTGACCCCGTTTTTAGAAAAAATCCTTTTTCTAAATAATTTTTGATGTTGGTTTTATCGGGCATTGATATGACACGACTTGGTGTAGTAGGCCGAGTTCTTAACCGCTACACCACGGCGGCTGTCTTTCTTGCTGTATGTCTACCGGCCGATTTCGGAGCTGTCGACCAATATTTTTACCAGCCCTCTAAGTTTTTGTGGGATAACATCTGCTAGTTTTATAATATTTATCTCGTTTTTTTTTTTGATAAGGTCCGAAAAAGAATATACAAAAATACTTAAAATAATTACATATCTCAACGAAAGCTCAACACATTTGCACCTGGGGTATGGCCTTTTTCAAAACAAAAACAGAAATATGGCGTTGTTGAAAGAAATTTTAAGATAAGTCCCGTTTACATTGCTCGATTTTTCGTTCAATTTCATGTTGATTCTGAAAATAGACTCGTGTCAACGGGTGTTGCAAAATTGCATGCAACAAAATTGGTAGCCAGCCGACCTTTGATCAACTCAACATTCAACTTTTCGCTTTTTACCGAACTGACATTCGTAAATTTTTTTCAGATTTTGTTGACAAATTAAATAAATATAAATGAAATTGGTTCTTTTTTTTCGCGTTGAGCCCGCCTGGGCGATTTTTTACGCATTCAACACCAACACCCAGAGCAAAACGTGTTCGTTTATACCATAGGAATCAGTAAGGTGCTCCATTATGACTCCCAGGGCGGTGCGCTCACCCCCCTAAGGTGTTCTCCCTTAGTACACGCTAACTTGTTGGATTCCGGAAAGACTCGGCACTTACTCCTCGCTCCCATTAGCACTCCTTCTAAAGCGCTGTTCGCTCCTTTTGGAAGCATTGCAATGCCTAGAAAAGGTCCGATAATTGTTTATTTGCTGGACTAGGTCTCTGTTTCCGTTGTTGTTGGTATTGTAAAGAAGCCAAGTCCTGGCCAGAAGTAACGCTTTTGTCCTAAATTGTCATCCAAGGAAATGAGCAGTTTCAATAGGTTTGGACCAACGTGAAATTATCTTAAGAAGAGTAAGCTCCGAGGAGCAGGCGAAAAAGTGGCTAGTGTCGCGAGAAGAAGTGCCGCATGGCGCGCAAACATTGGACACCTCTAGGCTCAGTCAGAATAATTAATTTAGTTTTTAATTACCAATCTTATCCTTCCGGAAGAAGTGGTAACATGGCCTATGTAGAAGGTTTCACTGGAGATAAATCGATACGACAGTCGTGAGTACCGGAGTCTAGCGGATTGATTTTCGGCCAAGGACTGTTAATTCGACAACACTTCCCAAAATCTTGGGTAGTGTTTTTGTCATTACAATAACAACATCAGGGTTTTTGCGGCTTTGTATGCATGGTGGCGAGGGCCAGTCGGGATGAAAGCTCGATCGACATAGACTCCTAACTGCCTGTTTGCTTGCGGTCGTGAATAGGGTGGGGAAGATTTTGCCGGTGATATTGTCAGGCTCCTTGTGGCTAAAAAATCGGAAACCTCCCTACACCTTAGTGTTTAACTATATATTCTGTGTGAAAAAAAAATGAAAAAATTTCTTTTACAATTTTTATTAAATTTTTTTTTTTTAAAGGACGTAAACAACCGTCAAATAGTTTTCAAAAAAATTGATTAATGTAAACAGATAATCAACTCAAGTTGGAATCAACTGCCACATGCGACGAAAATTGATTCCAAAATTGAACAATGTAAACAGGCCTATAAGGTTTCTTGCTACAAATTCTGAAACAGAGTGCCTTTGACAAAAACTTTTGAAACATGGCGTTCTACAAACTATTTTGAAATAAAGTGATCTTCCACTCAGCCGTTGATATACACATTTTCCTTTATGCTATGCGTGTACATCTATGTGTATAAACTTGCAACTAGGTATATAATGTTAGCTCTCAAAGCATTTCGACTTTCTTACTTGTGTATCACCTTTCAATATTACACGGGATTTCCCCGATTCAGAATTTTTGAAATTGCTTTTCTCTTAACGCGAGCGACCCATTTTTTTGTTTATGTGCAGCTGTTTGGCTATTATTATTATATGTATATGTATTAGACTGTGCCAAATTAAAAACAATGTGGCATAGTCACAGTCGAAAGAAATAAAGAGAAATGTTTAGCTGTTATAAGAAAAGAAAAAAAAAACATCGGGCATACTCATAGCCGAGATAAAGTAGGCACTTAAGTTAGCGTCAGCTTTTTTGACAGATAGGCCGTTGAAATGTTGTGAAAAACCGGACGCTAACTTTAGTATCTCGACTATGACAATGCCCGATTTTTTTCTTTTCATATAACATGGATTACTTTTTCAAATATTTCTCTGCAACAGCACGCCGAAAAAAAATTTTGTTTCAGAACTTTCTTATGGAGAATTTAATTTCTAAAATAACTTTATGAGCTTAGTGTTATTACATAAAAATGGCTTGACAGTTTTAAGGCAAATTTGAGATTGATTTACAGACTAGAATTTTATAGATATCTAGCCGAAATTCGGTGTGCAGCCGAACAAACAAGATCGGACCAATACTACTTATAGCTCCCATACAATCGATAGTTTTGATATTGCCATTGTATAATCTTTGTGAAAAGAATTTGACTCGGTTGCCAAATATTTTTTATCATTTTACATACCTACACTGAACTGTATTTTGTATCAAGTATAAAAAAAATTTTAAATTTTGAATCTAAAAGACCTAATATCACGATCTGGTCTTTTGCGATTCAAAAAATAATATCAATATAATAAAAAAAATAGTTATTCTCAATTCGGCCCAGTCCAATGTACCTACCTGTATGCATCCATACAAATAAATGTATCTGCTAATTCCCATTTTACACTAGACAATTTTGGAATTCAAGTCTGCTGGCGTTCTCGTTTATGTTTTCTATTCGTGTCTACACTTGTCAATTTTTCTTGAAAGCAGTTATGAAACAAAGTACGGTCGAACAAGGAGGAGTGAAAGAGATAGCAAGAAGAAATTGAAACGAGTTGACGGTACGCTTTCAATTGCACTCTTCCCTTCTCTTCTCAGCCCCTTCGCATATTTCGCGGCAGAGTTGAATTCAATAGTTGCCTGGTGTAAAAGGGCACTAACGTTTGTTCACATGTGAAATTCGCTTTGAGAAGAGAACTTGCAAATATCAACGATCAGTTCAAATTGGAAAACGTAAAGAAAATGATGCATTTTGGAGTTTCGGTATTATTTATAATCAGCACAACTGGCATTTTCGGCAAGGAGGCCTGCAATGAAGGAGAAAAATATGCTTATATAAGCAACGTGAAGAATGAGGTAAAACGAAAATGATTCCGTAATAACGAGTTTTGTTTGCTTTACAATAGAGAACTGCATTTTGGTATATATGAACGAAGAAGAGGCTTTGTATGGAATTTTACTTTGGTTATATGAGAATATGGTCAGTTTCTTTGTCTGTGATTACGCAAAATTTCGGCTTAGTGCTACTAAACTTTGTGGCGCTAGATTCCCTGCAGGGAACTCAGACACTAGTGAACAAATTTCAGGTTCAGAACTAGATATAAAGTGGCCAATAAGAACTAATACGTTAGTGACTACATTTTCACTAGTTCCCTGCAGGGAACTCAGGCACTAGTGAACAAATTTCAGGTTCAGAACTAGATATAAAGTGGCCAATAAGAACTACTACGTTAGTGATTACATTTTCACTAGTTCGAAACCAGTGTTTGAGGAGTCGTTAAAAGGCATTTGGATTCGTATTTGAATTTAATTTTTTTGAATTTAATTTATATTCGTTTCTATGCTTAGAAATGATTCAGAACTATAGAAATAGTACCAATAAACGAACTAGAGCCAAACTGTAGAATTTTGTACTAGTTCCAGCCTAGGGCATCGCCATGTTAAATTCGCCAGTTGATTTCATGTAAAAAAGATAGTTCGCGAGCTAGTACTGGTTCGGAACGCACTAGAAGAGAACTAGCTCTGAACTAGAGATTTTCCCTACAGGGTTGGTACTTGAGGCTGGTTTTTTATGCATTGAGTCAGCTAAAGTTTCAATAAAAAAAATTGCGAAATATGTATATTAGTGAGATCATTCATTGACAAAAATATTTCTTTTCACAGAAAGTAGCTGACAGCAGAGAAAATGAGTTGGAATACTGCCCACTCGACACCAATAAGCTGTGCGAGAACAATCCAACAATAGTGAAAATTGGTGACTCTAGTCAGGAACTGAGTTGTAATACGAAGGATGGCAGAAATAAGTATTCGATACAAGCTGACTTAGATCCCGTCACAGCAAGAAAAGAAGATCAGGAAAGTGAAACGACTAAAGATACAGATCAAGTTAAAGAGAATAATATTTCAGAAGAGAAGAAGCAGAGGGACGAAAAAACCGAGGAGGAGAGATCAGATGACGGCATTTTCTTTCTCGTTGTAATTTTAATTTTAATTATTTTTTGTGGCGGTAGATAAAGTAAATTTGAATAGTGTAGTAGTTATTTTATTTAAGAAACATACAAGTATTTCTATTGAAAGTAGTAGAAAAAGAAATTGGTTTCCACCCGATCGTCGAACGAGCTAATACAATTTCGCCAGACTATCGCCTTGTAGTGTCTGAAAGTTGTTGCTTTAAATAATAAGTGCCTGAGTGACCGAGCTTTCTCGGTGTTTTCGATTTTTGCATTTGAGGATTTAATACGTACAAATAGGAAATAATTGTTCCTCATTTGTTTGTGCATGGGAATTTTTGCACCAAAACAACTGGACGATCGTGCCGTAGATGTTGATAGACCGAAAAAAATTGAAAGGTCAATATTTTATTTTTTTGGTTTATAAACATATACGTCACGATATAAGCCTCGCCCAGTTATTTTAACGCAAAAAATACCATGGGATCCCGTATAAAACTGCCTGTTTCAAACAAAACGGCATATTTCCAAATTATGAAGTTAAAAGACTACAACTACACAAACAAAAAAGTCAAAAAAATTATTACCCCAGTTGGGCGTAGCTGTTTTAATTTAGTAACGCCAAATTAAAACTTTAAATTGTGGCTATTCGACTCTGTCAAAGTTTTTTTTGGTTTCTGAAACATTTTTGAAAGTGGAAATAAGGCATTTTGTTTGTTCAGTCCTCATTTTTTCCAATATTCTTACTTACCAACATAAACTTTTCAAAATGTCATCCCAAATTAACCCTAAAATTACCTCAAAACGGCCCAAAAATGACCCCCAAAATTATCCCAAAGTGACCATTAAATGATCCCCAAAAATGATCCCAAAAGAACCTTAAATTATTTAAAAATGGAAATCACCCTCAAATTGTCCACAAATAATCCAAATTGAAACTTAAAATAATCCCAAAATAGCGGCAGAATTATCCCAAAATTAGCTCTAAATGATCCCAAAACGATCCTAAAATAATCCAAATATAATCCCAAAATATACAAATACAATGCGGTAGCCCTGTTTGGAAACCCTATTTGAAAATATTTTAGTTGGTATGTCAGCGAAAATACCTTTCATTTGATGAAAATATTGATTTATCTTACTCAAAATAAAAAAAAAAATGATAAAAAGTTTTAAAGACAGCCTTTATATGAATGCCGTCAAAAAGCCTCAGCAAATTTGTCGTTAAACAAAGACATGGTTTCGGTGTTTTTGGGTTTGAAATTTTAGTCATACCAATTGTAATAAACTTTTGAGATTTGAAAATATAAAGGTGGAGTGCAATTAATAGGCTTTAAATGTTTTGTCGATAACCAAACTTCTATTTAGGCTCGCAGAAATTGTTTGCCTTAGTTTGGAAATGTTTTCAATTATATCGAAAAGCACGCCACCTTTTGGAATTCTGATTTCAACAAATTGTATTGTCACCGTTTTCACAACTAAATGTTAAGTTTCAAGTTCCTAGGTTACCTGGAAGTTGGTCAAAAGTCGATCGCAAAATTGCTAAATTCAAATTAGTTTTCGAAATATCTCGATCCATGCGCCACCTACCGGAATTGTTTTGATGAGGGATTGCATTGTCATCGGGTTGTGAGAATCTGGAATTTACTAAAAATCGATCGCAAAAGTCCAGGAGTCTTCTAATTTTGTTTTTAAAGATTTGCAATTATATAGACCAGCGTGCCATCTATCGGAATTTTGATTTTTACTATTTGTAGTGTCACTGTTGCCTCAATTTAATGCCAAGCTTCACGTTCCTAGGTTACCTGGAAGTTGGTCAAAAGTCGATCGCAAAATTCTCAACTTCAAATTAGTTTTCGAAATATCTCGATCCGTGCGCCATCTACCGGAATTGTGTTGATGAGGGATTGCATTGTCATGGGGTTGTGACAAATGTATAAAGTTTCAAGTCTCTAACTAACCAGGAAGTTACTAAAAATCGATCGTAAAATTCCAGGAGTCTTTTAATATTTTTTGTAATTATCTCGACCAGTGTGACATCTACCGGAATTTCTTGTACAACAGTTTGTATTGTCTGCAATTGTTCATATGTATGCAAATTTTAAATAATCTAGTTTGCCGGGAATTTCGTCGAATATGCGTCCCAAAATTTCAATTTTTAAATGAATTTACCGTATTTCTTGATCCGTGCGCCACCTAGCGGATACTTTTTTCGTTTACATTGCATTGCCACGGAGCTCCGAATTATGTTCCAAGTTTCAAGTGTCTAGTTCAACGGGAAGGCACCTAAAAATACTACTAGAATCAAACATACTATTTCCGCACAGTGCCGCGAGTCCATACAAATGATGGACAAAAATAGACATGTGTTTATATAAATAGAATGAGTCTCCAGAATGGGTCGAAAACTCACACCAGAAAGGACTATATCACCCCAAATAATTTAAAACAATTTTTTTTTTATTTGATAAAAAATAAATTAAAATAAGCCATAATCATCGTAGGCATATGTTTATAAAAAAAGAAGTACTGACCAGAACTGGTTGAGACTATACACCTAAAAGAACTAAGCCATGCTAAATTAAAAAACAATATAGATTTTTCCTTACCGGGTACCCATTGCAAAAAAAATAAATTTTTTTTTCGCTTTGCTATATGAATGACAAATAAGGCATAACCCTTGCTGATTGTGGCGTTTATAAATCATCAAGGAATTGCCAGAACTTATTGAAACTCAATACCTAAAGTGTGTATATTACGCTTATTTAAAAAAGTAATCGGTTTTTTCGTAACGGGTATCCATTGAAAAAAAAACCGGGTTTTTGCACGTTATTATATAAAAGTGAAATGTGGCATATAATTGTTTATAAATGTTCAGAAAAATATAATTTTTAGCTATAATAATAATAATTTAATTTAAATTTTATACAATTCTTTGATTTTGAAATGGATTTAAAATAAAGCATAATCGATGTTGACTATATGAATAAAAAAGAACTATTTTTTATAATGAATCAGTTTCTGCGGAAGATTCCATGTCGTTGTCTGCTTCATCACTTTCAACAATATATTTTTAAAGCTGAGGTCAGAACCCTTCGAATATTTGTTTCTCTGTTTTATATTTCTTTTAAATGCAACTAATGGATCTGATGATAATATAAAACGGGTCATTAAATCCGTATTGCTTTGTACTATAGTTTTTCGTGTATGATTAAGCCGAGGAGCTCCGTCCCAAATTTCATCCTAATCGGTTAGGTGCTTTTTGAGATAGTACCGGATATACAAATATACTGCGGAAAGGTGGCAACCCTACTTGAAAATATTTTAGTTGGTATGTCGCCGAAAATACCTTTCATTTGATACCCATATTGGCATATCTTGCTCCATAATTTAAAAATATTGAGATAGGTGGCAACCCTGTAAGAGTGGCAACCTCCAAGTGGATACTCTTAGAATCAATCATGCTATCTATATTCAAAATTTAATCCAAATCGGTCAAGCGGTTCCCGAGATAGTCCGATCCTAAGCGATTTTGGCCGTTGCCTATCAAAGCACGCCAGTCATTCATTTTTAGCGATAACTGAGGCCAATTGGAAACCCCAAGGGAGTGCACGTCACGCAGCGGGTGGGTAAATATTTCTCAAAAAACACATTTTCAATTTCCAAAGAAAATTTTTTAAAATTTTCGTTGTGCCAGAAACACAAATGTGTCGCACATTCATGTTTCTGGCGCAACGACAATGTTTAAAGATTGAATTTTTAAAGTTTTCAAAATCTTTGTTTTTCCAGAAACATCGATATCGTTGAAGAAGGAGTACGCTGGGTATAAAAAATGCATCTAATATGAGTAGTGTTCTAATGCATATCGAAAGCATTAATTCCGCATATTGTGCTTAATTTGTGGTTTTGCATTCATTAAACAGTTTGTCATGCTCCATTTAAGATAACTGAGATTGGAATTAACCCAAGTTGAAAGTTATGAAAACAATATTGTATTGTGTGCTAACTTAAAAAATCGGAGAGCAGAAGCCACACCAACCGCAAATAATAGTTGCGACCGCAATGGATGCAGTCAACAAAATGCAGTTAGCAAAATATGAGAAAGGAAACACCTACATATGTATGGGTTAGGAAAAGCTCACAAATAATTTTCAGTGACCACAAAAGTGGACACAACAAAATTGAATATGTTGTTGTTGTGGTTTTAATAGAAAACAACAACAGAATCAACATTGAAAAGTAGATTTAAATTTTGTGATTTAAACTAGGGATGTTACGGATGCCAGGTTTTTATACTCAGCTGTGCTTAGCGCGTAGTGTATATCAAAATTGTTCCCATAACGTTAGTTTTTAAAGGAAAAGGCAAAGATGGCGTAAAAAGGGATCTGAAAGGAGAAGAAAGAAGAATTTAGAACGTAAAGTGAAAGGAAAGGGAAAAGGGAAGATAAGAAAAATCACAAGGAAAAGGGAAAGGAAAAGAGCAAGGTAAAGTAGAAATAAAAAGGTTAGAAAGGTAAAATGAGAAGAAAAGCTAGAAAGAAAAGGAGAAGGAAAAGAAGAGAAAAACAATTGGGAGGAAAATAAGAGAGAAAAGAATGAGGAGAAGGAGAATTAAAAAGACAAAGAAACGGACTATGACAACGAGAAGGAAAAGGAGAACGAAAAGTAAAAAGAGACGGCAAAGGATAAAGGGAATAACGAGAATGAGGATTATTAGGAAAAGGTTAAGGAAAATAAGAAGAAAAAGAAGAAGTAAAGAGTAAAGGAAATAACAGGGGAAATGAGAAAGAAAAGGATAAGGAAAAGGAGAAGGAAAAAAAGCCAAAATTATAAAGAAGAATCTTAGAGGAAAAGCTAAGAAAACCTAAAAAGAAAGGAAGAAGGAAAAGAAGGAAAAGGGAACAGGTAAAGGAATAAAAGAAGTAGAAGGAAATAACGGTCGAAAATTAGGAGGAGAAGGAAACAGAAAACGAGAAAGCAAAGAAAGCAGTAGAAAAAAAGGAGCAGGCAAATGGAAAGAAGAAAGAAAAGGAGAGTTAAAAGAAAAAAGAAATGGAGATGTAAACACAGATGGAAAATAAAAAGGGTTAAGGAAAATTTAAAGTAAATTAGAAGCAAATATATGTAGAATGAAAATTGAGAGGAAAGGAAGAAGGAAAAGGAAAAGGAGAAAGAAAAGGATGCTGAGTAGAAAAATGAGAAAGAAAGGAAAAGAGGAAGTGAAATGAAAAGCGAATGAAAAGGAGAAGGAAAAGAAAATCTGGAAGGGAAAATCCGAAAACAAAAAATAAAGGAAACACCAAAATGAAGAGTGGAAACAAGAGAAGAAGAAAGAGAGGAAAAAAGGTGAAGTAAAAAGACATGGGAGAGGAGAAGGAAAATAAGAAGGAGAAAAGTAAGCAAAATTGAAAGCAAAATGAGAAGAGAAATTAGAAGAGAAATAAAAGAGAAAGGAAAGAAAATGGAGAAGGAGTAGAAAATGAACTTTGAGGTGTATTAAAATTCCATCTCTTAACCAACTCTATTCAAAAGCGCATATGGCTCTGAAATATGGTAGCGAGCAATGTAAACCAAGCGGCCGTGGAGTAAAAATAAATTAAAAATAAGCAACAAACAATTCCACATTAAAACAAAGAAGAGAAAAAGAAAGATAAATGTGCCCTATGAAACCACAGACAAATAAAATTCCATCCAGGAAAATACCAAGGCTAACAGCGGCCGCCACGCCAACTCTGGTAAAAAGTGTATAAGCAACATCCGTTGAGAAAACATTGCTATGCCATTATAAATATTTCATTTCACGTTACATCTTCGTTCGTTCTTTCCTTTCGACTTGCGTCGCATTCGAAAGAAATCTTTGTTTTTTTTTAATTACATTTGTAGAAAAAGCATAATAACAATAATTAGTGACTGCATAACCGCAACCGCGTTTTGCGCCCCTCCTTGGCTGCTTCGGATAGAAAGGACTGACTCGAACACCCGCAGTTTGTTGGTTGGTTGTGAAAGTTTGCGCAGCACAACTCAGTTTTGCAACAAACTGTAGCTACATGTCGTTTGAAAGTACCCTTTAGCCAAAACCATGAGTTTTGGCCTGGGATTTCGGCCCAATTTTGAAACCTTCCTTTAGACACCATTTTTTTCGGTAGTACGTTTTCGTGTAAAACTTCTGCTCTGAGTTTTCGTTGTTGCCAACTCAAGTGGCAACACCCAACTATAAAATCTTAGAATAAAGCATACTATCGGTCAAAAGATTCTCGAAATATTGGTCGATATACGGGGAAATAGATAAAATGCGGTAAGGTGGCAGCAATGCCTCAAAATATCTTAGTTGGCATGCCACCGAAAATAGGTACCTTTCATGCCCAATATTCATTTTTTTAGATAGGTGGAAACCCTGTAAAATGGTCGAAGTGGCAACACCCGAGTAGAATATCTCAGTCGGAAGCACTAAATTTTCATCTAATCGGCCCGAGATGGTGGTCGATAAACGATGGAATAAAAAAAGTGCGGTTAAGTTGCAGCGCTGCTTGAAAATATCTGAGTTGGTATACGATAAAAAATTTCTTACATTTGCTAATCCTATCGGCATATCTGGTTTAATATTAAAAAAAAAAAACAGATAGGTGGCAACTCCGTAAAATGGCCAAATTGTCAACATCCAAGCAAAATATCTCAGAAGGAAGCATTCTATCCATACACTAAATTTTCATGCAAACCGGCCAAAAGGTTTACGAGATAGTCGTCGTTGTATGAAGGAATAAATAAAATGCAGTTAGGCGGCAACCCTTCTTGGCATGCCGCCTAAAAATACCTTTCAATTTATATGGGAAATATCTTGCTCAATATAAAAATAAAAATTAAAATAGGTGGTAACACTGTTAACCGACCCAAGTGGCAAGACCCACGTGGAAAGTCTAAGAATGAAGTATACTATCTCTATGACAAAATTTGATCTAAGTTGGTCTGCCGGTTCCTCAGATAGTACCAGATATACAAATAAGATATCTTTCCTACAGGGAAAGTGCTGCAAGCACGTTGTAAAAAAATAGTCAGATATACTGAATGAGAAACCGAAAGCTAAATGAATAAATGAAAAATAAATCTAAAAAATTGCATCGCTGCCACAATCAGGGAAACATTTCTCCACGAAATTAACTTTAGTTTTTACAAAAAAAAAAAAAAAAATCACGGAGTTTTTTGCACATTTTGCATTAAAAATTATAATTTGCTTTGCTATATATTAAATGTAAGTGTGTAGGTGTGTACACATTTATGCATCGCAAATGCTAGTTAAACAGTTTTGCTTTGTAGATTACAGAGTTTATGATAAAAACGGATTTCCGTCGTTTCGAACTAGCACTGACCACTAAAAATGGCGGTAACTATGGGTTGTATGCTGGTTTTTAGGTGTTTTATTTAATTTTTTGAAGTGACTTTAGTTAGTTATATGTATAAGAGAAAGTGATGAGTTGATATGAGAAATACTAGTTTAACAATGTCCTCCTTGATTAATTTTTTCAGAAACTGGATATCTTATAACTTTAAACGAGCTAAACTTGTATATACGTATGTATATATATTCGTATATTTGTATATTCGGACTATCTCGGGAACCGCTTGACCGATTTGAATAAAATTTTAAATATAGATAGTATGATTGATTCTTAGGCTTGGGGGGTTGCCACCTGGGGCGGTTTACAGGTTTGCCACCTATGTTAATTTTTTTTTAATTTTGTAGCAAATATGCCAAAATGAGTATCAAAGTAAAGGTATTTTCAGCGACAGGCAGGGATTTTCCATATGGTCGGATCCCGGGACTGACTTTGTGTTGGTGGTATCACAAGGGGCCTTTAAAAACTGGCCTAAGTGTGCCTCTGCGTCAGCCACTTGAACCTAACCGAACCTAACCTAATTACAAGTATTAAATAAAGTGTGAAATTTTATAAAACTTTCCCCCTTCTAAATCCAGTATAACACAAAACGGTAATGGCGATAATAGTTGATGTATCAATTACCCAAAGAAACCCACCTTGGAGTAGTGGTGATACAATTAACTTTAATTTCATTTAGCTTGATTTCCTGCTACATTTACACATCAGTAACTTTAACACTTTGCAATTTAATTCAGTTAGTTGGCGTTTCTCAAACTTTTGTTGTTGTTGTTGTTGTTAACAACAAAACACTCCCCGAAGGTTTTGGGGAGTGATGCCGAAGTTGACAGTCCATGGCCGGATATGACCCCGGTACTCCCTTGCGGTACTGCCCGACTGTCGTGGTAGCGATTTGCTATGACCAGTGGAACCCTCTAGGTCGTGTCATCCCTCCATCCATGAAGAAGGAGAAGATGGGTAATTAGAGGTGAGAGGCATCATATCCGTAGATGAACCATCGAGTTATCACGTCATTACCTGTGGGCATATTAGTCGCCTGAAGACGACCAGTATGCCTACCTCAGGCATATTCTAAGCCCCTAACCCGCGGGGTAAACTTTTCGTTGTGTGTAGTTAGGTTAGTAGTCTGAGCATCAGTATCTCACTGGCCTTTTATAGGTTCACCTCGTTACCTTAGCACAAATTTAATATTAAATATTAAAACGACTTAGCATTGGCATGTTGTATTTTACCTGCACCTATGTAACTATTTTTCCATTTAATTTAAAAAGTTGTAGTTTATAACTAATTTTGTAGCCAATAATACAGGTAAATAAAGCAAATTTCCCTGCTACTTACGTGTATTAAACTATCACCTATACAGACTAAAATCCAATATAGTGTTACAGATAGGTACGTAACATTTTGTCACTTTTATGAAAATTTGAAGTAACTTTTCGTCAGTAAATCCAGTTAATGTAAGAGGGGCAAATATGGGCAAATAATGTTTTAAGAAATCGATAGATTATATTCCAAACTTTCATTTTATTAAATTCAAAAGGTCTCCCGTGACACAACAAAACCAAATAACTAGTTTTTTCAAAATGTTAGGAAATTAAGGGTTTGCATAGCAGTCCATATCTCCGGCAAAAATCAACTTGTTCATACAACTTTTTCAATTATGACAAGATAAGACCCCAAAGTTTTTGTAAGCACATGTGCAAGGAATTTTTTGCGACCTAGTTATGGATTTATTGACCTAGAGAAACAGTTAGAGTTTTTAAAAAACACGATTTTCGCCTTTCATACAAAAAAAGTGTTTGTTTCAGAACAAACCCAAGTAACTACAAAAAAAATTTTTGTTTCACGACAAATCGAAGCAAGTTGATAGTTACTTGGACTTGTTGTGCACTTTCATATAAAAACGAAATTGCATGCCGGAATCAAATCCTTTTTATTTTTTGGGTCTCACACTAAATTTTCCTTGTTGATCTCCTCGATAGTCGAGATGCAAAGGAGAATCACTCTTGCCAACAAATGTATCTTCGGAGTAAGTAGGCAATTGAGAAGTAAAGTCCTCTCTCGACAGACAATGATCATGCTATATAAGTATCTCATCATGGACAGTGTCAAGAGAAGATGAGAGGCACTTGGATTATTTGAGAGAAAAGCTCTCCGGAAGATTTATGGTCCTTCCCGTGATGCCAATGGGAAGTGTCGAAGGAAATTTAACGTTGAGCTGTACGAGCTCTACGCAGAACTGACGATAATGTAGCGAATTGAAGCCCAAAGGCTCTGCTGGCTGGGTCATTTTATGCGAATGGACAAGGAAGCTCCAACACAGAAGGTGAACCTATCGACATCCCAATTGGGCAGCGCGGGAAGGGCGATACCTCGACTGAGATGGAAACAACAAGTGGAGTATGACTTCAATTGGCGTCAGTGGTCGCTAAAAAGGACGGACTGGCGTGGTTTGATACGAAGCGGCTAAAATAGGCTGTCAAGCGACAATAATAATTATAACAATGTTGAATATACTTTCTAGATTCTCACCATCAGGCAAGTCAAGATTCGACCTCCCCGATAGTGGGCTGCACTTGAGGAAAACGAAGCTCTTGGCCTGCATCTGACTCAAGATTTAAAAGTTTTCTTACACTACCATAACTTTCAGAACTAGTATAAAAAAGTCCTTATTCTGCTGGTGGGCTGAAGTCACATAATAATCCCTAGCTTTATAATTTTAAAATTATCTCAAATACTTTTCTTATAACGATAAGATAAATCCAGCATCTTTGAAAGTTACTTGGTTTGTGAAATAATCACACACATTTTTCGAGGAAATTCTAATAATTCTTGGTTAACAAATGAGTTTTAATGGTTTTTGCATTATTAAGAGATCGAAACTAAAAGAGAAACTTTGAGTGACGAATAGAAATTGATTTCTAATGAGCTTTTGTAAAAAAGCCTAGTATTTGTTGTAAAATTTTCAGTTACTCAAAAATGAACACGAGTTGCTTGGTTTTGTTGTGAACTAAATTCTTGATTTCAGTGCATTTTAAGTTACTTGGTTTTATAATTTTTTTAGTTTAAGGTACTTAGGAACAAGATAGGAAGAAACGGATCGATGTCCTTGATATATTTTTTTTAACGGGATTCCGAAAATTCGTAGAACAACGAAACCGAGTAACTGACACTTACTGGATTTTGTGATGTCACGGGAGAGGTGTAGCAAGCTGTAGCATACAAACTTGTTGTCTTTGTAGTTTTTACTTTCAACTAAGCAGGAATACTAATACAACCAAGCACCTTTAAATGAATTAATAAGCTTCTAAACAGCTTGATTTTATTATAATTTCATTGACCCCCTCTAGAATCTCTAGCAGAATAACAGAACAATATAATTACCGCTTTAAATACTTCTAATTAGCATTTGTACAATTCACTTCCTAGCAGCCATAACAATCAACGGAAAATTTAAAAACTCCAGCAACGTCTGCCAATCAGCTATCAACATCGTACTTGACGCCCAATAAGCTCACGTAGGTGCAAGCGTACTTAATTGGACGCTAATTAATAACAACTTCTGGTTAATGAGTGGCTCAGAAACAATGCTTGGACTGCTGATAACGACCACACCACAAAGAACGCCTACAAAATATTTTCTGTCTTTGTTTTTTTTTTTTTTTTGTGTAATAAAAGTTTTTATTATTGTTGTATGCAACTTGTTAGCAATGCTGTTGATGTTGCGCTGATGAAATTGAAAAGCGACGATAATTAAAGTCGACAGTTGGTGCGAAGCCCATCACGAACAATGCCAGCCCTCTCAACACGCCTTATTTCTTGTTGATGTTTACGTTGTTGCTTGACATAGTACGAGGACTCTGATTTAAGCTGCCGATCACGTTGCCGACGTGTTGTGCATTTTTACACTACTTTTGTAGTAACGAAACGTAAGCCAAGTAAAGTACAAAATGTTACAAGGAATTGTTTGTGTTGTGAAAATGAACCAAACAGAACTTTTGTCAGTTAAGAAAGCAAAAGTTTAAAGAAACGAAAAAAGACAAGTGACAAACTTAAAAAATGCGTGTCCACGCACACAACTAAGTAATGAAATAAAGACAAATAAAATATTAAGAACTTTTGTGGAGTAGAGACTGCATTCAAGGAAGGGATATGAACGACTTTGCTGATATCGTTGCCACAATGGCAAAATAATGAGCATCACTCAAAGTGGCAGGATACCAAGGCAGCTGACAACTTGCTTTAAACCCATTGACAATACAGCAAGTTGAAAGGCCGAAAGAGAGTCAAACAGGCATAACGAGCGCGCAGCTATATGCTGAGGAGTAATTTGATTGCAGGGCATTAAGGATGTCAGTGTAATAGTTAAAGGCATTCTGTGTCTGTATATAAATTTTACTCAGTTTGGCTTAAACGAGAGATAATATCATACTCGGGGAGTATGGATGAGAAGTGAGCAAAATGGTAGCATAAACTGGCCACTTATGTTAATGGAAAACAAGGACACAAAGTCTTGTAATTTGAAGAAGTAAATATAGGGTATAAGTTGAATTATTTCAAGTAAAGTAGAATTTCTTCGTACAGCGGCAAAGAACATGTAAGACTGTGTTTATTTAATAGACCGTATTTGCTTTGCAAGTGCCGTTCGGAGTCGGCAAAAAACTGTAGGTCCCGCCATCTTGTGGGAAACACTCAAAAAGCAACACACCCCAAGTTGGAAAGAGAAGCTCGGCTAAAAATGTCGTTAGAGGTTATGATAACCTGTTGGTATATCGCCGCCATTAGTTTTTTTTTTATACCTTTAAAAGAGCTAGGCTTGTAAATACATATACACACCACTTCTTATCTGCCCTCCCATATCGACGTGCCATACGAAAGCGAACACTAGAATTTTCGTATCTAACGAAAAATAAGCCCCTAGAAGTGTTAATTTTCGTCAGACATAAACAGGCCACCGATTAACACCTTCGGGGGCCGTAGGCAAAAATCCTGTCGGGCCCCTAGACCATGCATTTTTTGAAGAAACCATATGGATGAAAATCGTATATTTAAAAGCAAAGTATCATTTTGGCATTTATTGTGGTGAATACACCTATAGATTTTTCAAAGGTCAATCATAATCTACGACGACTTATTGGTGGTTATTTATGCCATGCTTACTTTCTTAAACTGACATCCCTGACATCGAAGTGGTCGAAATTATATGAAAATACATATGTATATGCCACGTATATCAAACAATACTAGTTTGGGAGAATGTAGCTATCATGTATAACAAAAATTCCCACAGAGCGAAATTTTTGCTTAAAAATAAAAAAGTTGTTTGGGGGCAAAAGTCGAGAAAAATTAAAAATTGTTTGTCTCCGAATAACTTTTTTATGCCAAATCTGATCGATGGGGGCTTTTGTAGTTTTCTTCCTGGAGGTGTAACTGGGCTCCTGAAAAAAAATTGACTCTGTGGGAGTTTTTTCGGGAAAAATACTGAGAAGTCTGTACGTGGCACATATTTTCATATATTTTCCAGAGCGAACTTTACAATCGCGATATCTCAGAACTGGTTGCTCTTAGAGAAAACATTTCAGGACCATATTTGTAGTCTCAGGAAATTTTTCCAAAAAACTCTTTTTCCGGAAAATTCTTTAGATTTTTCTCGGGAACCGCTTGACCGATTTGGATAAAATTTTGGATATAGATAGTATCATTAATTCTAAGACTATACCCTTGGGGGTTGCCACCTGGGCGGTGACAGGGTTGCCACCTAGTTAAATTTTTTTTATTTTGTAGAAAAATATGCCAATATGGGTATCAAAGGTATTTTCACCGACATGCCAACTAAAATATTTTCAATTAGGGTTGCCACATAGGGTTCCCACCTTACCGCAGTATATTTGTATATCCGGACTATCTCGGGAACCGCTTGACCGATTTGGATGAAATTCGGCATATAGATAGTATGATTGATTCTAAGACTATCCACTTGGGGGTTTTCCACTTGGGAGGTATACAGGGTTGCCACATATCTCAATTTGTTTTAGTTGTAAAGCTAGGTATGCCAATATGGGTATCAAATGAAAGGTATTTTCGCCGACATACCAAATAAAGTATTTTCAAGTAGGGTTGCCGGCCACGGTTACTATTTCACCGTATTGTATATTTTCGGAATCATATTTGGATTACTTTATGTTGATTTTAAGATCATTTAGTGGTCACTTTGAGATAATTTTGGGGTCATTATGATATCATTTTGGGTTCAATTTTGGATTAATTTGGGAAAATTTTGGGGTCATTTTCGGATAATTTTGGAGTCATTTTGCGATCATTTTTGGATCATTTTGGGATAATTATGGATCCTTTTGGAAATATTTGAGGGTCTTTTTGGGGTAGTTTTGGGATTATTTTATGATTATTTTGGGATAATTTTTGGATAATTTTGGGGTCCTTCTCAGATCATTTTTGGTACATTTAAGGGTGTTTTTGGGGGCATTTGGAAATCATTTCTGGATCGTTTTGGGGTCGTTTTAGGTTTAATTTCGGTCATTTGGGAACATTTAAGGTTCTTTTTGGAAACATTTTTAGATTACTTTGGGTAAGTAAAATTAGATGGTCTAGGGGTATCCGTGAGAGGAATTCTTGTGGAAGTTTCTCCTTATTTCAGAATGTTTGTTCACAACGCTCTGTCCGAATTTTTTTAAGATCTAAGGTATGCCGTTACTCAAATTAATTTTGGGGTAGGGTGTTCTGAGATATAAAGATTTTCAATCCTCTGCTGTGATATAGTGATTCTCCTCACACGCTTCGATATACCTTGGAACATGTGAAGGTAGTATCTGAAAGTAAACTATACTTTGAAATTATTTTCATTTAATTCACAATTGACCAATAAAACTTCCTACATTTGGGCAATAAATAAGGAATAAATCCATTCTAATCCCATCGCTGTATTTCATATGAAACTTTCTGTTTCGGTTCTCAATTCTTAATTATCATCCTCTTCACAATAGGTATGGTTGCTAAGCCTGAACAAACATACAAGTGTAATAGGCTGGAGCAAAAAACAGTTTTTTTTTTTTTAATTATGTTGCTACAATTTTTCAAAATACCAAAATAACCAAGGCTCTCCTTGGTATGGTTTTCTTATTTCACGTTTTAACTTCGAAAAAATCTTTATCTCTTTATTGTTATTTTTACACCCAGCGTACTAGTACTTGTACAAGGCTATATTAATTTTGTTCAAATAACGGTAGTACGTAACGGCACAAAATAATCGAGATAGATATAGAGCTCCATATATGACAGTTCTTAGGTTGAAAAGAGAAGTTCAATAAGGCATGTCCGTCCGTCTGTCCGTCCGTCTGTCCGTCCGTCCGTTCGCCTCTGTACACGATGACTTGAGTAAAAATTGAGATATTTCCATGAAATTTTGTATACAGGTTACTTTCGGGCCAAGGTAGGTTGTTATTGAAAATGGGCGAAATCAGATGATAACCACGCCCCCCTTTTCGATATCGCAAATTTCGAAAATCACACAAATTGACATATCTCGGCAGCTGAAATGGCTAAAATTATATAATTTTATAGGTGAATCCCCCTGGTCATTATATAATGATTGTTTAACAAATTTTCTAAAGTGGGCGTGGGCCCGCCCACTTTTAAGAGAGGCATTTTTGAAAATTCGACTGGTCGTAACTTTTAAACTGATTAGAGTAGAACGATAAAATTTGGCACAAAGCATACTAGTATCGTTAGAAGCATACCTGATGAAACTGGAAAAAATCGCGCTCCAACCACGCCCACTTTCGATATCGAAAATTTCGAAAATCTCATAAATTGACATAATTCGGTAAGGGAAATGGCTAAAATGATATAGTTTGGTAGTCATTCTATTATGATTTTTTGATAAATTTTTAGAAGTAGGCGTGGCATCGCCACGGTAAGGTAAATAGTGAAGATAGTAAAAACTTTTGGTAAATCCCCCTAATATTCAAGCTTAAGCGTATATACTATATATGTAAGGAAGTTTTAAGTTAAATGTAAGTCTGTAATTCGTGTTAAGGCAGTGCTGCGTTGCCAGAATTTTGATGCGCGTAACGAGTCACGTGACTTGCACTCTGATACCACTAATGCTACCGACACCAATGAGTTGCGTGCTGGAGTTGCAGCAGTATTAGCACTGCATTCAAACTAAGGAGGTGTAAACTAGAGGACAACTAGTAGTTTGAAGACAACTCACCACCCCTTTTCTTTATCAAGTTTTCATAAAACAAGTAAGGAAGTCTAAGTTTGGGTAAAGTGAACATTAAATAACCAGCCGTAGTTTTCATTTGATTTTCGAAATATTCCAATTCGGAAGTGGGCGTGGTTCGGAAGCGATTTCGTCCAATTACATCAGGTATACTCCCTGTTATGTTAGTATACCTTGTAACAAATTTCATCGTTCCACCGTAATCAGTTTAAAAGTTATGACCCGTGATATTTTCAAATATGCCTACCTGAAAAGTGGGCGGTGCCACGCCTACTTTAAAAAATTTATCGAAAAATCATAATAGAATGACTAGGGATCCGTCCTACCAAACCGTATCATGTTAGCCATTTCCGTTACCGAATTATATCAATTTAGGTGATTTTCGAAATTTTCCATATCGAAAGGGGGCATGGTTGCAGGGCGATTTTATGCAATTTCATCACGTATACCCTAAACAATGCTAGTATGATTTGTGCCAAATTTCATGGTTCTACCATAATCAGTTTAAAAGTTACACCACTCCAATTTTCAAAAGTGTCTTCCTTAAAAGTAGGCGGTGCCATGCCCGCTATAGAAAATGGCAGCTATAGAATTATATCATTTTAGCCCATTTGGCTACCGAAATACATACATATGTCTATTTATGTGAGTTTCGAAATTTTCGATATCGAAAAAGGGGGCGTGGTTATAATCCGATTTCGGCCAGAAAGTAACCTGTATACAAAATTTCATGCAAATATCAAAATTTTTACTCAAGTTATCGTGTACACGGACAGACGGACGGACAGACTTTTCTATGTGGAACTTTATATCTATCTCGATTATTTTGTACCGTTACGTAGTACCGTTATGTGGACAAAATAATAATACCCTTGCACTAGTACTATTACACTGGGCAACTCTTTTGACTAGTTTGACTTTATAGTGCATCCATCCTCCAGTTTCCTTTCTAGTTTATTTGCTAAAAGCTTAGGGTTTCGTTAGTTTCTGTTACTTGGCTACGCACACACATTCAACTTTGTGCCAACTGGCAGCCTTTACAACTTTTGCTGCGTCATGTCACGTTGTTGTTGATGATGAACACAAACGAGTGTTGACGAACTTTGGTTCTCCACACATTGTCGATGAGTTTGTTGTTTTCTAAATCACCCCCCTTCTTCTATCTGACTTGTAACCAAGTTGGCTACTTTTCAATACTTTAAAGCTTGATGACAAGCCAAGCGTGCCAAACGTGTCAAGGAAAATTTCGTAGTGACACACTTATTTTGGATTATTTTTGGGCTCTCTCTTAAGTAAACGCATAGTCAGTCAACCAGCGAGCCACTCAGTCTGGTGTCCAGTTAACATGGGCTTACAAAGAGGAGATTTTCTTATTTTGTCCTTAAAGTCATTTGTACATTCGGATTGCGTTGCCTTTTAGGTCTCATTCAGCTAAATGGTAGTTTGTACCAGGGACCGTAACGCGTTGGACTATTGAACAATCAAGTACCTGCGCGACCGTACTTGCTCAGTGTTTTCGATTTTGTCGCAAAAACTTGCTTTCCTGTTAAAGTGGCAACACTCAAGTAGGAAATCTTAGAAGCTAGCATACTATCGATATAGTAAACTTTATCCAAATCGGTCAATTTGTTTAAGTCTTGGTCGTTTTACAGATTTGATACCCATATTGGCATATCTTCTTCAATATTAAAAAAAAAAATTTAGATAGTAATACGGCCGAAGTGGCGACGCCCAAGTAAAAAGTCTCAGAATAAGTCATACTATCCCTTTGCCAAGTCGGCCAATATGTTTCTGATATAGTGATCGATAAACGAAGGAATAAATAAAATGCGACAAGGTGGCAACTCTATGTGGAAACCCTTTCTGACAACCCTACTTTAAAATACCTTAGTTGGTATGCCGCCAAAAGTACCTTTCAATTGATACCCATATTGGCATATATTTCTCAATATTAAAAAAAATAGAGATAGGTGGCAACCCTGAAGCCTCCCGAAGTGGTTTCACCTAAGTGGAAAAACTTCTGTGCAGGAGTAAAAAACGTATAAGTTAAGAATAAGCTAAGAATAATAAAATAAAAAAAAGATTAAAAGTCCACCTAGCATAATTTAAAGACGGTTAGATACATTTCCACCTTGTGGCCAGAAGGCTTCTCTTGTTAAGTAGTTCTTGCGAAAGATTACTTTGCTTTTGAAAATTGAAATAAAATAAAAACATTGAAAATAACCACTACTATCGATCCCTGCTCTTTTCTCATTTTATTTAGGCATGGAAAAACTCGCTATGTCATCCTATCAACGGACTGTTTGTATTAGTGTCGCAAGTCACTGGGTTGGCTTGGGTAAGGTCATTATGGAAATCAAGCTATTTAAAAACAAGTAAGGAAAGCTGTCTTCGGCTGTGCCGAAAGCTAAATACCTTTCATGAATAAACGATTTTCACTGTTTGATCCCAGTACAGCCTGTGTGAATTTACCTTCCGCTCATACCGAAATTATCGGAACTATCGATTATATGGGGGCGATGTATTATATTAGTCCAATCTCATTGATTTTTAACATCGACATTCCACATTCTAAAATAGCAATAGTTACGAAATTTCACGTTCCTACCTATATAATTGCAGGAGTTATCTACCAAACCCCGTTTATCGGAACAATCGATTGTATGGGGGCTATGTGAAATATTTATCCCATCTCAATGATTTTCAACATCGATATTTTTACATATAAAAATAGCGGTGCTTCCAAAATTTCACGTTTCTACGTGTTTAATTACAGGAGTTATAGCCCAAAATCCGTTTATCGGAATAATCGGTTGTACGGGAGCTATATGTAATATCAGTCCGATCTTGCTGGTTTCGACAAATGATTCCTATATTGGAAAATGGTGGCCGCATACAAAATTTCAGCCAAATATCTCAAAAACTGAGGGACTAGTTTGCGTTCAAACAGACAGACAGACAGGCAGACAGACGGACAGACGGACATGGCTAAATCAACTCATCCCGCCATCCTGATCATTTCGGTATACTTATTGATGGGTCTATCTCTTCTTCTTGTCATACTTACAAACATCGGACCAAAGTTATAATACCATTTCATGTTCATGAAAGGTATAAAAAACGGCGTGTAGCCAGTGCACGTGAAAGAAGTTAACTTCTAAATTCAAAAATAACGAGATATGAATAAGATGTATTCGAGAATGGTTTAGATTCTAAAATTCTTACTTCCGGGAAGTGGACCAGGGAACCGATCAATTCGAAAATATCTTATACATGGTTCGTTTTCCTTCAAATTCGGTGCGTGGGTAAAATTATGCCTAAATTAACATGGAGCCAATACGAATGGTATATAGAGGAAAAGGGGCGTGGTGAAGGAAATGAAGAGAAAAAGGGAGAGAGATAGTGTGAAGGCCGAAGAAAGATAGGAAGGAGCGTTGTAACAGGGTATGTAAATTGCGGTTAGGTGGCAACCCTGCGTGAAATTGTCATATTTGGGATACGGCCGAAAATACCTTTCATTTGATACCTATATTGGCATATATAGCTCTATATTTTAGAAAAGTTGAGATAGGTGGCAACCCTGCAAACCAACCCAAGTGGGATCACCCATGTATATAATCTTAGAATGAATCAAGTTGTCTATGTGCCCAATTTTATCCAAATCGGTCAAGCAGTTCCCGAAATAAACGAAAAAATAAATAAATTGCGGTTAGGTGGCAACCCTAAGTGGCAACCCTGCTTCAAATTGTTATATTTGGAATACGGCCGAAAATTCCTTTCATTTGCTACCCATATTGGCATATCTAGGTCTATATTTAAAAAAATATCGGGATAGGTAGCAACCCTGTAAGCCACAATAAGTGGCAACATCAAAATGTCGGTACTAGTTTTGTCCGCTCTCATTTTTGTTTTCAGTTGCCGTTTTGAATTCAGTTGCGATCAAGATTCTTCATGGTATGTTTCTTCCTCCATGTGGGTTTGCTTTTTTTCCAGACGCAATACAATGTTTTAGTCTCGAAATCGTTAACTGATTTATTCCTCTTGCGTTTCCGATATCGGTTCGGATTTTGCCCAAGTGCTATGCTAGCTTGGGCGATGGGAACGATCTTGGTCTCACTAATCGTGGCTTGAAGTTTCAACTCCATATGCAATATTCCGTTGCTAACTTGCTCTCGATTGGTTCCAGTTCCGTTTTCGCCTCCGCTCCCTCTTCCGAATTCGTACCTGTTTCAGTCTTCATTTCGTTTTCTGTGCCGAATCCCCTATGTCTTTGGTTTAAACTTCAATTTTGGATTTTGATCGAGTGCAACACAAGGTTCGGTTCCCGTCTCGGTTATGTATTCAGTTCCAGTTTCAGTCAGAATTTTTGCAGTTGTAGTTGCGGTTCCGTTTTAACTGTCGGGAGCGCGTGTTTTTTTCTTTTGATTTCCAAACAGTGTTCGGTTTATATTAAATTTTTATATATGGTTCATTGCCGTGTTTCGTTCCATTTCTAGTTATACAAGGTTGGGTTTTAGTTTTTGTACGGAAGGTTCGACTCCAGTTTTTGTTCCATTTATATAAAAGGATCTGTTGCGGATTCTGTTCCATTTCTATACAGAGCCCGGTTTCGATCTTTATTCAATTTCTGTACGAGGTTTTGGTTCCGGATTTTGTTCCATTTCTATACAAAGCTCGGTTCCGGTGTTTCTTCCATTTCTGTACAAGATTACATTTCGAGGTTTAGCTCCATTTCTCTACAAACATCGGCTCCCTATTTTTCCATATATTTACAAGATTCAGTTTCAGGTTTTGCTCCGTTTCTATTCAAAGTTTAGTTCCGGCGTTTATTCAAGTTCTTTACAAGGTTCGGTTCAGGTATTTTTTCCATGTTGATACAAAGTTCGGTTCCGAATTTTTTTCCATTTCAAACCGAATGTTTTTTTATTTCGGTTTTGGTTCTTAGTGTGGTAGCAGGCTCGATACCGGTGGGCTAAAATTTTTGTTCGTTAGAGGTTATGGTAAACTGTTGGTATATCGCCGTCAGTAGTTAGTTAGTCTGGTTTAGATTTCGCATAAAAATCCTACTGTTTTACTATTTATATGTTAACAAAAGACTTGATCTCCTAAAACTTTGTGAAACACCCTGTACAATTCTTACATGACATTGTGGAAAACTTTAATTCAGATTGTTTACTTGAACCAAATTAAATGTCATGATCTTTTTGAGCTGAAAACCTTAAAAGTTTACCACATAAACGGTCAACCCGCATTGAACTGCAAGCTAATTTTGTCCTGCAACGCACATAGACAACCAAATCCACCCCACATCACTGCTATGACTGCAGTGTTCCCGTATAGAGCCAATAACAATTTTTTCTGACTTTCTTTATTTTCGTTGGAGCTACATTTTGGCCTTTTTTCTTTAAGTATTTGAACTTTTATGTAGAAGTTCAAATAAAAGGGAAGTGGGAGTGTATCAAGTTTTTAAATTTCCGGTTTCTTTGCCCTTTTCAGGCGCACATTTCTTACAATATTGCTTATTTGTGGGGGGAACTGCAGAAAAAGTTGCCCTGTAGAGACAAAAAGAAAAACGATTAAGAAAGGAAGCAGGGTAATACAAAAAAAAAATTCGGCAAAAACATGGACACAGTATAGACGAATGCAATGGCTGTATGTAGGTGGCATTGCAGTGAGGCAATTGGGTGTGTGGAAGTTCGGCCAGTTGTTGTGCACTTATTAGGATAGTCCATTTCAGAAATGTAAGAGCAGGACATTTTGACGTGGCTTTCATTTTCATATTTCTTCATCTTCTTGATCTTCTTCAGCTATACCCAACTTCTTAATTTGCCTGTTTCACTTCTTTTTCTCTCCATCATTTTCGTACTGAATTATTTTCTCCAAAATCATGGCTACTCCTTTTTAACCGTCCTCAATTTTGTTCAGCATATTTTCCCTATCCTTTCGTTTCCAACTCTGTTTCTTTAACTTTATACCTGGGTGACCGAGCTTGCTCGGTGCTATCAATTTAGCGCTAACTTTACTTACCCAAAATGATCCCAAAATGACCCTAAGATAATCCCAAAATAATACTAAAATTATCCCAAAATGATCCGAAATTGAACCCAAAACGACCCAAAAATAATCCCAAAATGACCAGAAAATTATCCCAAAATGATCCACAAAATTATTCCTAAATGACCCCAAAAACACCAAAAAATCATCCGAAAATAGTTCCAAACTAACCCAAAAATGATCCCAAAATGTTTCGAAAATGACCCCAAAATTGTCCCAAATTAATCCAAAATTGAACCCAAAATGATCTCAAAATAGCCCCAAAGTGACCCCTAAATGATCCTAAAATAATCCAAAATATTATCCCAAAAATATACAATACAGATACAATACGGTAAAATAGTAACCCTGGGCGGCAACCCTACTTGAAAACATTTTAGTTGGTATGTCGCCGAAAATACCTTTCATTTGATATCCATATTGGCATATAATTTAGAAAATTTGCAATAGGTGGCAGCCCTGTCAATCGCCCCAAGTGGCAACCCCCAAGTGTATAGTTTTATAATCAATCATACTATCTCTATGCCATTTTCATCCCAATTGGTCAAGCGGTTCTCTAGATAGTACCGGATATTGAAATATACTGAGGTAAGGTGGCAACCCTACTTAAAAATATTTTAATAGGCATGTCGCTGAAAATACCTGTCATTGGATACCCATATTGGCATATCTTGCTACAAAATTAAAAAAAAATTGAGATAGGTGGCATCCCTGTAAACGGCCCCAGGTGGCAACTCCCAAGTCTTGGAATCAATCATACTATCTATATTCAAAATTTCATGCAAATCGGTCAAGCGGTTTCCGAGATAGTCCGGATATACAAATATACAAATTTAGCTCGTTTAAAGTTATAAGATTTCTCTCTCTTCTTCATGCTCATCTTGCCTATCTGTGTATCTACAAAACCCAAAAATTCGTCGGAACTTTTTTTTTGTGGGCGTATAAAAATAAAAGCTTGCCAATATTTCCCGGTGCTATAATTATGAAAATCACCTTATTTTTTTGCTATGGACTCTGTGCCTTTCTCTCATCTACTTTTTGTGCTCATCCGCTTCAATTTTAATGTATGGCTTTTGTGTGCGCCTTAGTTGATGTCCGCTATAAAACTGTCGAAGTGCAGTAATTTTCAAGGCTTCATTCACCATTCGTTGTTGTTTTTGTTTATTTATTGGTCAAGTTGCTGTTTGCTGTTTTAGTATTCGATTTTACTGCAAGCTTGTTTTGCTTCTTTTTTTTTACGAATTTGGCGCTCTTGTGGTGTTGCCTTTTTTTGGTACATAAAGCTGTTGGAGACTTGGCTGAAATAGAAAGAACTTTGAGTCCATTCCTTTGTAACCTAGTGGAAAAAGAGCATAAGGTAGGATTCTGGCAAACTATTGAGTTTGAAAAAAAAATTTAGAATAATTTGACTCCTCACAAAAAAGTACCCTATAAATATTGTCTCCAGGTTTCCCGTTTTCGCGTAAAAAGGCATTGAAATTAATCTAAATTTTTGATTTTACGTTTTTGTTTTGGAAATTAGTCAAAAAAGCAAAAATTAATATAAAGAAAGTTATGAACACATTATTAAAGGAAATTGACGTATTCGATATCAGAACTAAGAACGGACTGATGTTTGACCTTAACCCCACAACTAGTGTTGTTTTTTGCCGCATATTAAGTTTAAAATTACTTTTTTCTCAATTCTTGCAATATTTTATATACGACCAACTATATCGCCTTTTACGTTAGCCCCTCTTACTTTTTTCGTTTTTTTTTTTTCACCTCACCATGTAGATATGTAGTAATGTGGATCTAAAGGAATCGCTGCAACATTTAACGCTATTGCTTTGGCTTGAATGTTTTTACTTCTTATTTTTTGTGATGTTGTCTATTTTATTGCTGTTTTTTATTTAGCATGCTCCAATACCTAAAGTACAGCTAAGCCGCTCTTAATAGCATGCTGAATGAACTTTGGTGGTACAGTGCGTATACGTAACATAAATCGAGTTAGTTGATTTTAATAACTTGCGAAAATCAACGTCAAATCACTTTATAGTATACCGAGCTCTCATATGACCTCACATTCACTTTTCCTCGTATTAAGCTCATTTGAGGCTGGAAGAATCTACCTATCGTAATTGAAGCTGTAATTTAGTTCGGGTGGATGAAAATATTTAGCAATCATGTTGAATTGCATGGCTTGAAACAGAGAAACCTACAATAAACAAGAATTATATCTTTTATTTTGGAAAAAAGAAAGCGTGAAACGACTTTAGAAAAAATATTAGTTGAAGGCACCTGAAATTTGTAATTTGAATGAAAGTTTGAAATATATGTATATGTATTTGAAAACTCAGTGAGTTTTTCGTTGAACCGAGTGACTTTTACTTGGAAGCTTTTTTGTTGCTGTTTTTTTATTGAACCGGTGAACTTATGGTGAACCAGTGCATTTTTATAAATGTCGAGAAATGTTGACCTATAGAAGTGGGACTTTTGTGAAAGCAGTGACTTTTTTTGGAAACACGTGACTTTTGGGAATGGATGAAGTTTTTGTAACCAGTAATTTTTTTGCTCCGATTTTCTTGATAGTTACCTATAATTTTTTGCACAGTATAGAAAGTTTGACCAACGATTTTTTGTCTGGCAACAGTGATCGTTATGAAGTCGTGACTTTTTTGGTACCTACCTATGAAATTTAATTTTAACCGAAATTTTTTTTTAAACAATTGATTTAGAAAGCTGCTGATTTTTATGTTTAAGTGATTTTTTGGAACTGCAATTTTTTTTTGTAGAAAGTGTTTTTTTTTTTGTTAGCGTAAACTTTTTTGGTACGTTCGATTTTTTACCACGTTACTCTTTTAAAACAGTGACCCTTTTAAGAATCAGTGATTTTTTTAAGAATCTGTGAACTGTTGGAAGTTTTTGCAATCTTTTTTGGAACAGTGATTTTATTTGAAAAAACCTGAATTTTTTTGGAGACAGTTAATCTCTTTGGGAACGTGACGTTTTTTGGCAGAGGCCAAGCAGTGACTTTTTTGAAAAGTGACTTTTTTGAAGCAGTGACTTTTTTGAAAAGTGACTTTTTTGAAGCAGTGACTTTTTTGAAAAGTGGCTTTTTTGAAAAGTGATTTTTTTGAAAAGTGACTTTTTTGAAAAGTGACTTTTTTGAAAAGTGACTTTTTTGAAAAGTGACTTTTTTGAAAAGTGACTTTTTTGAAAAGTGACTTTTTTGAAAAGTGACTTTTTTGAAAAGTGACTTTTTTGAAAAGTGACTTTTTTGAAAAGTGACTTTTTTGAAAAGTGACTTTTTTGAAAAGTGACTTTTTTGAAAAGTGACTTTTTTGAAAAGTGACTTTTTTGAAAAGTGACTTTTTTGAAAAGTGACTTTTTTGAAAAGTGACTTTTTTGAAAAGTGACTTTTTTGAAAAGTGACTTTTTTGAAGCAGTGACTTTTTTGAAAAGTGACTTTTATGAAGCAGTGACTTTTTTGAAAAGTGACGTTTTTGAAAAGTGACTTTTTTGAAAAGTGAGTTTTTTGAAAAGTGACTTTTTTGAAAAGTGACTTTTTTGAAAAGTGACTTTTTTGAAAAGTGACTTTTTGAAAAGTGACTTTTTTGAAAAGTGACTTTATCGGAAGAGTGACTCTTTTTGGAACAATGCTCTTTTTTTGAACAGTGATTTTTTTGGAACATTGCCCTATTTTAAACATGACTTTTTTGGAATAGTGCCTTGTTTGAACAGTGACTTTTTTAGAATCGGTGAACAATTTCTGAATTGGGTCGAATTGACATTCTGCATTATGATAATTGCAGATGCTTTTAAGTCAAAAGTTGTGGAGAAACGGCTAAGCATTTTCTGGGTTTATTAACCACTCTTGCTAGATCAGGTTTAAAATCCTTAAATTTTTTTTTTTTTTTTTTTAGATTCGAAAAGATTTTGACTACTGACTGGCACTAGCAGACAGCTGGTCTCCCCTTAGTAGGTTCTACGGGTTTGATAATATCGAAAGGGATTCTCAAAAGTTGCTGGTGGGCTTGGTACGCAGTCATTCTCCCTATCAGGTTTCAATTGCAAATATGACATGACTTTCCTGTGTGGAGCAGCTGCTAACCAAAAAAAGTTCAAGCTTTCCGCATGCCTTTCAGAGGAATATCTATCATTTTCCAGCTCTCCATCATAGACAAGTGGTGTAGAAAGAATGCCTAAGGCAGGCTAATGCAATTGTTGTTGACAGAATATTTCGACTTAAAGCAGCAAAAAGTGTTGAGTTGAATGAAACTGAAATGAATGGCAATGAAGCAAATGGAAGCGAATAAAATGATATGCTAGTTATAGCTAAAAACAAAAAAAAAAAAAAAACATTTAAAAGAAATGAAAAAAGATATGCTTTTGAAGGTTAGGGAGTGCGATGGGCAACACCAACAACAGATGAACAATGTAGCAGTGATAAATTTCAACAAAATCACATACACTCACACACACATGCTCATACATGTTTTTAGAGTGTGTGGTAAAAAGCGTGCCAAAAATTGCAAAGAAAAGAAAAAATATTGCGCAATTGCTTGGATGCACAGGAAAACACACACATTTCAGTATTGAAATGACATTACGAAAAACAACCAAGAAAAGAAGCGCAAAAAAATTATTAAATGAAAAGCATGAATATGGAAAAAGCAGAAACGAATTTGTCGCTGTAAATGGAAAGCAACACAAAAGAAATAAGCAACATGCGAAAAATTTAAACAAAAAAGAATACGAAATGTACAATAAAAGAAGTTTGGGGTGAAAAAGAAAATTATGAAAGGCGATATTGTCAAGAGTGGATTCTCGTGAACAAGAAAGATTTATACCCAGCTATAGTATGTGCACCAAGCCCAACTAGTCAGCCAACTGTCTCTTTTATCATTGCTACCGTAATATTAAGTCCCTTTATTGTTTGCACCATCACTTCCTTAGGAAATCCCGGAATCTTACAAAGTCTTTTTAAGTAACTTCCCGTTGAACTAGACACTTGAAACATAGAACTCTGGAGCAATGCTATTTTAACGCAGCTAGGAAACTACACAATTTGTTGTAGACCAAATTCTGCTTGATGGCGTACTGATTGCGATAATTTCAAATTCTTGAAAAGGAGAGGAATCTTGCGAATTTTGAGTAGCATCCACGTAAGTTAGAGACTTTTAGTTCGACGCATTTTTCTGAACTTAGTGTCAATGCAATTCCTTATCAAAAAAAAAATCCGGTTGATGGTGCGCTGGTTGACATAATTGAAAATCTATGAAACACTTGCGTAAAATTGCAATTTTTGCGCAACTTCCCGGTAAGCTAGAGACTTGAAACTTGACACATTTTCCAGAAGCCAGTGACAATGCGATTCCTTATCGAAAAAGTGCCAGTAGGTGGCGCACTGTTCAAGGTATTTCGGAAATTCCAATATCGGTAATTCGGTAACTTCTCGGTAAGGTAAAGTCTTGATACCTTGACATATTTTTCAGAACCCGGTGTGAACGAAATTTCTCATCTAAAACATTCCGGTAACGTGACATCTGCTTCAAAAAACCAATTGAGCTATTGTCTTATTGTAGGAAATAAAAAGACGATAAACAATTTTTTAAGACTACCTTTATAGGAATTCTGTCAGAAAGTAGCAGCAAATTTTTCGTTAAACAAAGTCATGGTGCCTGTGAATTTAAAAACTTAAAGCAATTGGTATGACTAAAATTTCATTGTTGTTGTTGGTAGCAATGCATTGCCCTGCCTAGAATGTATGATCATTCCGAAGATCTTCATCAAGCTCTTCTAACGGGTCCAAGGCAACGTGCAGTTTCAATAAAATTGGACCAGAGAGACAGACGGGTTAGAATGTATAAAACGACGTCGTGTGAATGTCGGTTAGAGCCCGCTTATGATTTCGCAGATCAAACGGCAGGGTGATATGATGCCGGATCTCGTCATAATGCTTATGGAGATATCTCCTTATGTTTCTTGGGGGTGGGTCTGTGTCCAAAAGATGACGATTTGGATGTCCTGGCCTGTGGCAATTCAGAAGTAATTTCCTGCTCAGCATTTCCGCGTGCTCTCTTACATTGAGCAGTTTTGCCACTTGATGGCGGTGAGACTCAGGAGACATGAGCTTACATCCCGTAGCAGTTCTGATAGCAGTATTTTGGCAGACTTGTCAGCGAATGACCTTATATGTAGTCAGCAAGGTTTCTTTATCTTTTCCGTAATTGCTGCCGGCAAGTGACTTTAGGATCTTGTTGAGACCTCGTGCCTTAGAGGCAATATTACCCCTAATAACTTTGGGTGGCTGACCGTTGGTTGCTTAGTACCATCAATGTAGCTGTCTAATTCGTTTCTCACTTGGTGCGTACATGTCGTAAAGAGTGTCGCCGTAGATTTAGTCGGTGATATTGTCAGATCTCGCTCGGTGAAAATCTGGAAAGGTCGAATTTCGAAACCTGGAAAGGTCGAATTTCGTACAGAGTTCATCAGTATGGGGACCCTTTCCCGCCGCCATTATTGTACAGTCGTCGGCATACGAAACGATGATGACGCCCTCTGATGGTGGGGGCATCTTCGATAGATAGAAGTTAAACAGTGTCGGGGATAGGACACCACCCTGTGGCACCCCCTGTCTAATACGTCTAGGTTTTGATGTAGCGTTTCTAAAGTTTACCGACGCCTGTCGTCCGTTCATATAATTAGTGGTCCACCTCTTTAACCCATCAGGGAGTTGTGTCTCAAGAGGATCTTTTATGGCTTGTAAAAGCTTTTGACAAGTCCAGCATTCATATAAATGTAGTATTTAAAGAATGGGTATCATCTTTTTATATCAATTATTTTCGATTATTTAGTCAATGGCCACTAATCATGATTATTTTTGAATATTTGAAGACATGCATGGATGAAGGGGGTATGTCGCATTCTCATTCAATTTCTGTTTTTGGCATTGGTGAATTGTGTTTATGCAGATCTATATTTCTGTCTTATCAGAATCTGCCTATCGTGAAAATTGTAGAAGATAATTCATGGATGAAGGGGGTATGTACACAACTTTTCAATATGAATTGTGGAAGAAGGGGGTATGTTCCGTTTTTTTCATATAAAGTACTAAACATCAACTTATGCTTTTTATTGCATATTATGCAACGTCTTTTATGGCTTTACATACTTTTTTTGTCAGTTTTCCATAAAGATTCGAAAAAACCTCAAATGTTTAAGCAAAACTTTAAAGCCGATTTTCTTGTTTCACTCAAAATGCGACATACCCCCTTCATCCATGCATGTCTTCATTTATTAAATAAACAAATAAATCATTTTTTTTTTAATAAGGCCATCAAAATAAATTAGTCATTAAAAATTAAGAAGTAATAATTTTTAATACTGATGGGAATTTAATAGATCCCATTTCAATTAAAAGAAACGGCAATGGATAATTTATCCTAATTCTAATTTAACATATCTGCTCTACAACTGGGTATATAAAATAAAAATGCGAAACAGAAATAAAGCGAAAATTGAAGTAAAATAATTTGCACAGTTGACAGCCGCAAATGTCCTTGAGAGAGTGCGAAGTGGAAGTCGAGAGCGGCAAAAGCACGAATGCTACTACAAACTTCGAATTCGCTGCTAAACAAACGAACGTGGAATTCGCCGCATGCGTTGTCGTCGCCTGTAAGGATATGCACATTTGTTATTAAAGTAGCGTCCTAAAGTCTGTTGGATCAGAATCGAACGGACAGTGAAAGCGTGCGGTACTCACTACGGAGAGTAAAATAAACGTGCGTTTACAGTTGAGGTTTGAAAAGTGTTTTTTATTCTGTAAAAAGGGAAATAGATTTTATACATATATGCAAAACTGAGTTGGAGGGGGGGAAGTGAAAAAAGGGGAGATATACGCAGCAGAAAATATAACAACTTTAAAGTTAATAACAAAATTAATTATAAGTAAATATTTAACGCGCATACCAAACTGCTAACCTTTCTCATTTGTGACTCCACGCAAGCGAAAGCTGTCGAAGGCACTCAGCCAAGCGCGTAGTGTTAGTTGACTTTCCACTTCAACGCCTTTTCGATTATTGTCCTGCGGCTATTTAAGCTAGTGTGCTTGTGTGTGTGTGTGCCTTTTTTATTTAAAGGGCTCAAGTGTCAAGAATAGTTAAAACAGCTTAACGTCGCGTGCTCTGTCGGCATAAAATAAAAAAGAGAATTTTGTTTGTGTTAGTCTTTCGTATTTATTTGTTGTGTTTTTTTTTAATCTTTTTTCACTTTTTATAGCTTAAAATATGGCAACAAAATTAGCAAATTAAAACAACTACATAAAGTGAAGTGTTTTGAACGACGTTCAATTACCACTAACAACAACTACTAAAATAATAATCGTAACAAGCTGAAACTGTGCCAAGTTTTCCCGTTTATATGCATTAACGGTACATATTTTGCTGTTGTAAATCATATCAGCGTAAACTCATAAATATATAACTGAGATTTTGTGCACTTGGTGGTGTAAATATTTACACATTTTCTTCGGCTGCCAAATCAACTTTATAAATTATTGCACAGCTTTGTGCCGTCTAGTTTTACAATGCTGCAGTTTTGGTCGCTCATCCTTTTGGGATTAGCCTTTTGGGGCACGAGAACAGATGCACGTGCGGTGAGTGAATATTTTATTAACTTTTTAAGTGTCAAAACTGTTTATTTCCCACTTTCCCCGCTGTAATGAAAAAATCATGGGAAAGCCAGAAGGGCCAATATTTAATTTACTTTCATTTAAATAATAACATTGACAAGTAAGTATGAGTGTCATTTCGAAGCCAGAAAGGCCGCTTCGCTGGGTGAAAGAAAAGTAGAAAAGAATGTTTTTTTTTCTTGTTTTATCATTTAATTCATATTCGGCCATTATTTTGTGACTTATTCTAATAAAAATATTTTTTGTTTATTTTAGTGACTTACTCAAATTATTGTAAGCTAACAACTTATTCTAAAGCCTTCTCATACACAACATTTCTGGTTTTTATTTCATGCCTTGAACCCTTTCATATATATTCAGCTTGAAAAATTTAGTATGTATGGGAGGTGCCACGCCTCCTTTTCTGATAACTCCTCTTTTTATGTATGGGAATGCTTTTGATATCATATAGGCCTATACCAATTTTCAGGTCCCTACCTTGAACCATTTTACAGATATTCTGCTTTGAAAATTTAGTTTGTATGGGAGGTGCCACGCCCCATTTTTTGATAACCCCCTTTTTATACCTTTCATGAACATGAAATGGTATTATAACTTTGGTCCGATGTTTGTAAATATCAGAAGAAGAAGAGATAGACCCATCAATAAGTATACCGAAATGATCAGGATGACGAGATGAGTTGATTTAGCCATGTCCGTCTGTCCGTCTGTCCGTCTGTCTGTCTGTCTGTCTGTCTGTCTGTCTGTCTGTTTGAACGCAAACTAGTCCCTCAGTTTTTGAGATATTTGGCTGAAATTTGGTATGCGGCCACCATTTTCCAATATAGGAATCATTTGTCGGAACCAGCAAGATCGGACCAATATAACATATAGCTCCCATACAACCGATTATTCCGATAAACGGATTTTGGGCTATAACTCCTGTAATTAAACACGAAGGAACTTGAAATTTTATAAGTGTTGCTATTTTGATATGTGAAATATCGATGCTGAAAATCATAGAGATGGGATATATATTTCACATAGCTCCCATACAATCGATTATTCCGATAAACGGATTTTGGGCTATAACTCCTGTAATTAAACACGTAGGAACGTGAAATTTTGGACGTATTGCTATTTTTATATATGAAATATCGATGTTGAAAATCATCGAGATTGGATAAATATTTCACATAGCCCCCATACAATCGATTGTTCCGATAAACGGATTTTGGTAGATAACTCCTGTAATTATATAGGTAGGAACGTGAAATTTTGGAAGTATCGCTATTTTTATATGCGAAATATCGATGTTGAAAATCATTGAGATGGCATAAATATTTCACATAGCTCCCATACAATCGATTATTCCGATAAGCGGATTTTGGGCTATAAGTCCTGTAATTAAACACATAGGAACGCGAAATTTTGGAAGCATCGCTATTTTTATATTTAAAATATCGATGTTGAAAATCATTGAAATGGGATAAATATTTCACATAGCCCCCATACAATCCATTGTTCCGATAAACGGATTTTGGTAGATAACTCCTGTAATTATATCGGTAGGAACGTGAAATTTCGTAAATGTCGCTATTTTAGAATGTGGAATGTCGATGTTAAAAATCAATGAGATTGGACCAATATAACACATCGTCCCCATATAATCGATAGCTCCGATAATTTCGGTATGAGCTAAAGTTAAATTCACACAGGCTGTACTGGGGATCAAACAGTGAAAATCGTGACGCTTATTCATGAAAGGTATTTAGCCTTCGGCACAGCCGAAGACAGCTTTCCTTACTTGTTTAGTTATAAGTTCAATGTGACAAAGTTTGGTTAAAATCGGTTCAGCCATTCTCCGTAAATTTCATTACAACGCGAAAAATGGTTTAATTTTTATACATATAGAGAAGAGGAAGAAGAAGAAGAAGATACAGAAATATTTTCGTGCGGAATATTTGGACGAACTTCAGTTACATTTCAGTTTTTATCAAGATATGAAACTGATTAAAATAAGGTTCCGGTTTCGGTTTTGTTCGTTCTTCAAAATTTATTTCGGTTTCGGTTACGGTTTCGATTTACAAATAAAAACATAAACACAATAAATTGTACTACTACAAAACTTAAGTATGTAGCTTCAAAATAGATCTGAATTTTTATAACTTTTTTCCATGATAGAATTTCTCCATTATAATAATAAATATTATTCACGCTATGTATGTAGGTATTGTTGAAATTTTTGAAAATTAAATTCTAAAAATTAATTCCTTTTTTATTATTAAAAAATATGAGAATTAAAACCAAATGAATATGTAAATCGTAAAAAGCATTAATATGAGCTTTCTGAGACAAGCCTGAACATTTCTTTTTCGAATCTCGTTAATTTTTTTCGATGGCTTCATTCAACTATAGTCAAACTTCCTCTTTCAGAATTTCGATGCCAAGGTCAAAACGTGTCTTTTGTAACCTTGCTCGACAATCTTCCATGGGAATTTTCAGGGCACCTGGGCATCTGTTTGTAAAAGAAAATACCTACATATGTGCCCACTAAAGGAAGGGAGGTATTAAAAAAATTCAAAACCGTTTGGAACCGGTTCCAGCTTTTGAAACGGTTTCGGCTTAGTTCTTTTTCAGATCAAAATAAAGGTTACGGTTTCGGTTACGGTTTTGAAAAATGAATCGGTTTTAATCGGTTACAGTTACGGTTTCGTTTTCGGTCTCAGTCCTTGGTTCCTATACCTTTTATGTGCAGGAAATGGTATAATAACTTTGGTCCGCGTTTGTAAGTATGAGAAGAAGAAGAAGAGATAGACCTACCCTCCCTCTTCCTCTACTTCCACCGGCGGGTGCCGATAAGAATACCTTCTGGACCGGGGTCCATAATCTTTCGAAGAATTTTTCTATCGTTTTTTCGTTATAAAATTAAATGAAAAAATTTTGAAAATTTCGTTATCTCTAAGTTCTCTTTATATTCATTATTAAAACTTAAAACAAAAACTAGAACATACATCATAGAATTCCATGAAAGTGTAGGCTATATTTTAACATGATAATCGAAAGAGACATGTTGCTAAACGTAGAAAATCAATAAAAGTTTGAGAAAAATATATGCAACTTTTAAAACGATTTTTGGTAGTAGGTAGACCTACGCGAACTTCCCACCCTTCTGTTTTTCCGTCTCACATTTTAGGCGATATCTCCGAAACCAGCTGAGATATTTGAATTAACTCCTCACACTGCTTATGACAACAGCTTTCGTTTGATACCCATGATATGCTACCACATTTTTGGTCATCCCTGGTGCTTGTATTGGTCGGTAATTCCGAACACATTTGTACAACAAAGTTAATAAAAAAAATATGTATTTTTGTTAATTTTTGTTGTTTGTTTTTGTTTTATAAATTATCTTTCATTGTTTTCACAGTTTTGTGCCCTCCATTTAATATTTGTTTATGTTTTGGGTTTGAATCATTTTAAATGCGAAGCACGTACTAAAGCTGAAGCTCAAACAAATCGCCTACACACGGTAAAATGCAAAAATCATTGTTACCGCACAAAAGAATTGAAAAATTCTAAACAGACAAAGCGTTTGCAGGAATTCATGTATGTGCTTTAGAGCGTCCCAAAAATATATGGAAAAAAATTAAGGTTCGAAATTTGATCGGTGCTTTTTAGCCTAAATAACATGTGTGCGAAGCTTTACTGTTTTAGGATAACAGCAACCAGTGCCGATTTTTGTTTAATTTTTTGCTAGCGTGTTATACTAAGATCGCAAAAATGTCATTAAGGCTTCGAAAATAACATAATTTTAATATTTTGCTCATATATAAAGAACTGGGTAACAAATCTTCACCTTTGAATTTTTATAAGGACAACGGGATTCCTTTGCAAGAATGCCGAAAAAACGGATTCACGAAAAAAGGACTTTGGAATTTTGAAAGTGTTTTAGTATTCTGCCTAACAATATGTTTTCTAGCAAAATTAATTATGTATATCTTTAAATTTCACAATTATAGTCCACTTATGTATATAAGTCATACACGGCGTATGAGTAACATTTAGTTATTCAAGTAAGAAGAGTTGAGATAAATTGTAATCACGTTCTGGTTGAAATCTCCGAAACGGATTGAGATATCGAAATAAAACTTACACTACGTTCAGACTGTCATAGAAACCTTTCATTTGATACACGTATTGTATAATCAATTTCCAGGATATCTCCTGTGCATCCTTAAATAATTTTATATACATTTTCAGGAATTTTATTATATTAAAACTTTTTATAATATACCAAGTATTCAGAAATTTTATGGGTAATAATTTTAAAGGGCATTATTTCTATATCCTTGAAGAATAATAACAAAAAGTTATATTTAGCACATATTGCAGTTATCCTTTAAATTAGTATTCACATATCCACGTTTTGTTTAAAATTTTCGGGAGGCCCTACAATCTTTGATCCTTTAAAGGATATTCTGAGCATCTGGTAGAGAAAAAAATACTGATTTACTAATTACAAAGTCCTCAAAGGGTAACGATACAGCAACATGAGAAAAACGACTACATAAATCATTAAATTAGCAAAACGCAGTGGCATACCGATAACTTCAACCGCAAGTCGGCATGGTTGCAGTTGTCCGTATTACAAAACACTTTGTCAGGAGAGCTTTTGATGCATAGTGGTCGAAATTAGGGGGTATGGGTTTAAATAAAGCAATCTGATTTTTTGGGACAGTCTAATGGGCTTTCTGTTTTGGGCTGAAAAGAAATGCTAAACAATAAAGGCTAACCGTAAGCGTCACTCTGATTCTACGTTTGGCGATACGGTAAACCCAAAACGTGGCACATTTCAATCAAATACATAGCTGGCGCGTGGAGAACGCCACGGAATGTCCCTGTCTGACTGAAATTGTTCGCATATTTTTGTATTCTATTTTCGTGCTGTAAATAGAATGTTTAATTTTCAATTTTGCTGGATTTTTTGAAAAACTAGAATGGTTGCAAATTTTTACTGCTCCGGTTTGTACGAACTTTCATTGTTCTAGGATGACGATAACCCATGCCGGTTTTAAGTTAAAGCTTTATCTAGCAGATTTTGCTTAGTTTGCAAAAAAGTATAATAAGGCTCCGAAAAACACATAATATTAATATTGCATCCATTTGTATATAAAAAACTAGGAAACAAATCTCTACCTTTGAATTTTTATAAGGACAACAGGATTCTCTACCAGGACGTTGGAAAAACGTATTCAGAATAAAATTACATTGGCATTTCAAAAGTAGTTTAGCGGAATGCGAAACAATATATTTTATAGCAAAAGCAATTGTGTATATCTTGAAATTTTGCAATTGTAGTGCAATTTTAAGAGATCAGACACGTCGTATGAGTAACATTTGTTTATTCAAGTAAGAAAAGTTCAGATATATTTTTGTCATGTTTTGGTTGATGTCTCTGGAATGGATTGATATATCGAACTTAAACTTAAACTGTGTTCAGGCTCTCATGAAAACCTTTCTTTTCATACTCATATTGCAAAATCAATTTCCAGGACAGGCCCGAGCGCAGGAATTTACTATAGGGAGGGTTTTGAACTTTTGGATGCTCCGAAGTTTGTGGCTTTGGACAGTTTTTATGAAAAAATTCAGTCGTTGAGAGCCAATAGGGGGGTTTGAAGCCCGAACTACCAATTTACTTATTATGAGGTCCGTAAACGGTAAAAACAAAATATGAGTAACACGAGTATTTGTATATCCGATACTATCTCCAGAGCCACTTGACCGAATTGGATGAGATTTGGGGGGTTTACAGAGCTGCCACCTATCTTAATTTATCAAATAAAAGGTATTTTCGTGACATACCAGCTAAAATATTTTCAAGTAGGGTTGCAGCCCAGGGTTACCATTTTACCATATTATATTTGTATATTTTGGGGTCACTTTAGAATCATATTTGGTTTGTTTAAGGATCATTTTGGGATCATTTAGGGGTTACTTTGGGATAATTTTCTGGTTATTTTGAGATAATTTTGGAACCATTTTGAGGTAATTTTCGGATTATTTTGGGGTCATTTTGGGATTATTGTTGCATCGGTTTTAGCTCATTTTGGCTTTAATTTGATACCATTTTGGGAACACTTAAATAAACAACTTTTATTATTTGGCTCAGTTTAATGTACATACATTTTCATAATCAAATATTTTATTCATTTTACTTTTATATTACGATGTAGTTTTGCGAAAGTCTGCCATTTATTGTTGGTTATATAATTTTATTGTTGTTTGTTGTTGAATAGTTTCACTTGCCATCCATGTAGCTGTTGTTGTGTTGTTGTTATTGCTTTAGTTGCCTGGCATTTGACAAATGTACTCGCAATCGGTAACAGCGGTTACTGTGTCACCACGAATTATCCGAGCACTGACTTCATTCATCAACAAATGTCGTTGTTCCTTGTTGTTGCTTTGCGAATGTGCACAAACTGTTTTAGGACATGCAATATTTATGTTTTCCTTTTCAAATATGTATGAGCACTGCTTATACACATTGTGCATGAATGTTCGCTGTACAGTAATCCACATACATACATATAAACAACAAAAGCAGGTAGTTGATTTTCCATGGGACTTGACTTTATTGGCCATAAAAATTATTTCATGTCATCGTGTCAATTTGTTATTAGATTACATTTTTACGACTTTTTATATTTTTAGTTGCTGTATGTGTTAACACATAACATAAATCAAACATGCGGAAATGGGTGGAAAGATGTATTGATGTACATCTGTGATGAAGTTTTAGGAAAGTAATTCAGTTTATATTAATTTTATTGATAAATGTTAGGTCGGTTGGAGAGTAAATTAATACGATTTGGGACAGCAGAAAGTTACAAAAACGCACACTGGTTCAGCTGCGGAAAAAAAAATAATTTTTATGAATAACTAATTTTGAGATTTTAGTGCAGCAGTCTTAAATAGGAATGTTAAAATCTGCTATGTGGAGAATTCCGTTAATACCGGGATTTTCCATATGGCATGGTCCCGGAACTGACTTTTCTAGTGTTGGTGGTATCACAACGGGCCTTTTAATACTGGCCTAGGTGTGCCTCTGCGGCAGCCACTTAAACCTAACCTAACCTAAATGGTATTTTTTACGTGTTGCTGTCCTACGAGATGTCAATTGCCAGATTTCAACCAGAACATACCAGTCATCTACTAGTCATGATGTACTAGAATTATACCAGTTGTAAAACACCAGTTCCAACCTGGACGAGTATGATTTCCATAAAATGAACTAGTCCCCATACTAGTCCTTTTTGGACTAGAATGAAATTTGCTCGTCCCATACTAGTCCAAAAAGCATTGAACCTAGACTAGCATGATTTCCACCAGAATTTTCATGACTTGCCCTTTATTTTATAATTTTCCTTCATTTTCATGTATATTCTGAAGAAAGAAGCGACTATTTGTATTTACACTATCACGAAAATTCATCTGTGAATTATAAGAGAAAAAAGAAGCAAACGAAACGAATGAATGTTGTATTTTTTAACTGATATGATTTCATCCAGAAAAATCTAGTATGAGTTCTGCCAGAAAATTATAGTTGTATACTAGTATTTTTCTGACTAGTTTGAGGTTTGGCTGCAGAGCATATAGACCACTTCTGGTTATATAGTGTTCGGTTTCGTGCAAACTTATATTTCCTTACTTCTTTGTTTTAAATGTCTTCAGGCCATTTAAATGCGGCATTGAAAATGAAAATGCATTCTTGTGTGCCCTCTTACGCTCAAACGCGGAGTTGATTGCAAGCAGATGCGTGTTCGTGCAGAAATTTTAACATGCCAGAGCGCGAAACTATGCAAAGCGAAATTAGAACAGCAGCGATGCCGCCAAAGCGTTACATATATTTTTCGTTTTTTAGTTTTCTTTGCCTGCGCTTGTTAGTTATTTTTGGTCGTTGTGCAAATACATAGTAAGTAGTAATTCCATATTTGTACAAAAGCGTGTGTTTGTTGTTATTTTTGACGACAACAGACTAACTAAGCAGTGAACGGGAAAATTCCAACTGAACCAAACTAAAATGCGACGTTGTCCTTCGTTATGAGCGCTGCACGTTCTGCCTTTGAATGTTGGCAAAAGCTCGTAATTTGCCTACTGACACACATTTAAAAATTTCATTTAACTAAATAGATAAAAGAAAGGAAGGAAAGTTTGCACAAAGATAGCGAGGGTACATGAAAGCAAACTATGATAGCAAAGGGGTGTATCGTTGAATGGGCTTAATGGGTTAACGTTGGCATGATGCAACGAAATGTTCATAATCTGTGACAATGACAGGTTGTAAGGGAATATTTTATTATATTTTCTTGTTTGAATGTGCGTTGCGTATTAGCCAAAATACTAGCAAAGGGTAAATAGAAACTCGTGGGCTATGAAGCAGTGACCTAGTAAAGCAGCAGGTTGTCAAGGTTAACAGTGGATGTTATGAAGCTATGCAGAAAGGTTTTACAGTGGGGAAATTTATGTTGTTCATAGAATTGCAGCTAAGCGGCATTTGAAGCAATTGGTTCTAAAGATCATGAGATAATTTTCCAAAAATATGTGTTATATGAATTTATCTATTTATTTTATTTTATTTTATTTTATTATATTTTTTTTATTATATTTTATTTTATTTTGGTTTATTTTAATTTATTTTATTTTATTTTATTTTATTTTATTTTATTTTATTTTATTTTATTTTATTTTATTTTATTTTATTTTATTTTATTTTATTTTATTTTATTTTATTTTATTTTATTTTATTTTATTTTATTTTATTTTATTTTATTTTATTTTATTTTATTTTATTTTATTTTATTTTATTTTATTTTATTTTATTTTATTTTATTTTATTTTATTTTATTTTATTTTATTTTATTTTATTTTATTTTATTTTATTTTATTTTATTTTATTTTATTTTATTTTATTTTATTTTATTTTATTTTATTTTATTTTATTTTATTTTATTTTATTTTTTATTTTATTTTATTTTATTTTATTTTATTTTGTTTTATTTTATTTTATTTTATTTTATTTTATTTTATTTTATTTTATTTTATTTTATTTTATTTTATTTTATTTTATTTTATTTTATTTTATTTTATTTTATTTTAATTTATTTTATTTTATTTTATTTTATTTTATTTTATTTTATTTTATTTTATTTTATTTTATTTTATTTTATTTTATTTTATTTTATTTTATTTTATTTTATTATATTTTTTTTATTATATTTTATTTTATTTTGGTTTATTTTAATTTATTTTATTTTATTTTATTTTATTATATTTTTTTTATTATATTTTATTTTATTTTGGTTTATTTTAATTTATTTTATTTTATTTTATTTTATTTTATTTTATTTTATTTTATTTTATTTTATTTTATTTTATTTTATTTTATTTTATTTTATTTTATTTTATTTTATTTTATTTTATTTTATTTTATTTTATTTTATTTTATTTTATTTTATTTTATTTTATTATATTTTTTTTATTATATTTTATTTTATTTTATTTTATTTTATTTTATTATATTTTTTTTATTATATTTTATTTTATTTTGGTTTATTTTAATTTATTTTATTTTATTTTATTACATTTTTTTTATTATATTTTATTTTATTTTGGTTTATTTTAATTTATTTTATTTTATTTTATTTTATTTTATTTTATTTTATTTTATTTTATTTTATTTTATTTTATTTTATTTTATTTTATTTTATTTTATTTTATTTTATTTTATTTTATTTTATTTTATTTTATTTTATTTTATTTTATTTTATTTTATTTTATTTTATTTTATTTTATTTTATTTTATTTTATTTTATTTTATTTTATTTTATTTTATTTTATTTTATTTTATTTTATTTTATTTTATTTTATTTTATTTTATTATATTTTTTTTATTATATTTTATTTTATTTTGGATTATTTTAATTTTTTTTATTTTATTTTATTTTATTATATTTTTTTTATTATATTTTATTTTATTTTGGTTTATTTTAATTTATTTTATTTTATTTTATTTTATTTTATTTTATTTTATTTTATTTTATTTTATTTTATTTTATTTTATTTTATTTTATTTTATTTTATTTTATTTTATTTTATTTTATTTTATTTTATTTTATTTTATTTTATTTTATTTTATTTTATTTTATTTTATTTTATTTTATTTTATTTTATTTTATTTTATTTTATTTTATTTTATTTTATTTTATTTTATTTTATTTTATTTTATTTTATTTTATTTTATTTTATTTTATTTTATTTTATTTTATTTTATTTTATTTTATTTTATTTTATTTTATTTTATTTTATTTTATTTTATTTTATTTTATTTTATTTTATTTTATTTTATTTTATTTTATTTTATTTTATTTTAATTTATTTTATTTTATTTTATTTTATTTTATTTTATTTTATTTTATTTTATTTTATTTTATTTTATTTTATTTTATTTTATTTTATTATATTTTTTTATTATATTTTATTTTATTTTGGTTTATTTTAATTTATTTTATTTTATTTTATTATATTTTTTTTATTATATTTTATTTTATTTTGGTTTATTTTAATTTATTTTATTTTATTTTATTTTATTTTATTTTATTTTATTTTATTTTATTTTATTTTATTTTATTTTATTTTATTTTATTTTATTTTATTTTATTTTATTTTATTTTATTTTATTTTATTTTATTTTATTTTATTTTATTTTATTTTATTTTATTTTATTTTATTTTATTTTATTTTATTATATTTTTTTATTATATTTTATTTTATTTTATTTTATTTTATTTTATTATATTTTTTTTATTATATTTTATTTTATTTTGGTTTATTTTAATTTATTTTATTTTATTTTATTTTATTATATTTTTTTTATTATATTTTATTTTATTTTGGTTTATTTTAATTTATTTTATTTTATTTTATTTTATTTTATTTTATTTTATTTTATTTTATTTTATTTTATTTTATTTTATTTTATTTTATTTTATTTTATTTTATTTTATTTTATTTTATTTTATTTTATTTTATTTTATTTTATTTTATTTTATTTTATTTTATTTTATTTTATTTTATTTTATTTTATTTTATTTTATTTTATTTTATTTTATTTTATTTTATTTTATTTTATTTTATTTTATTTTATTTTATTTTATTTTATTTTATTTTATTTTATTTTATTTTATTTTATTTTATTTTATTTTATTTTATTTTATTTTATTTTATTTTATTTTATTTTATTTTATTTTATTTTATTTTATTTTATTTTATTTTATTTTATTTTATTTTATTTTATTTTATTTTATTTTATTTTATTTTATTATATTTTTTTTATTATATTTTATTTTATTTTGGTTTATTTTAATTTATTTTATTTTATTTTATTTTATTATATTTTTTTTATTATATTTTATTTTATTTTGGTTTATTTTAATTTATTTTATTTTATTTTATTTTATTTTATTTTATTTTATTTTATTTTATTTTATTTTATTTTATTTTATTTTATTTTATTTTATTTTATTTTATTTTATTTTATTTTATTTTATTTTATTTTATTTTATTTTATTTTATTTTATTTTATTTTATTTTATTTTATTTTATTTTATTTTATTTTATTTTATTTTATTTTATTTTATTTTATTTTATTTTATTTTATTTTATTTTATTTTATTTTATTTTATTTTATTTTATTTTATTTTATTTTATTTTATTTTATTTTATTTTATTTTATTTTATTTTATTTTATTTTATTTTATTTTATTTTATTTTATTTTATTTTATTTTATTTTATTTTATTTTATTTTATTTTATTTTATTTTATTTTATTTTATTTTATTTTATTTTATTTTATTTTATTTTATTTTATTATATTTTTTTTATTATATTTTATTTTATTTTGGTTTATTTTAATTTATTTTATTTTATTTTATTTTATTATATTTTTTTTATTATATTTTATTTTATTTTGGTTTATTTTAATTTATTTTATTTTATTTTATTTTATTTTATTTTATTTTATTTTATTTTATTTTATTTTATTTTATTTTATTTTATTTTATTTTATTTTATTTTATTTTATTTTATTTTATTTTATTTTATTTTATTTTATTTTATTTTATTTTATTTTATTTTATTTTATTTTATTTTATTTTATTTTATTTTATTTTATTTTATTTTATTTTATTTTATTTTATTTTATTTTATTTTATTTTATTTTATTTTATTTTATTTTATTTTATTTTATTTTATTTTATTTTATTTTATTTTATTTTATTTTATTTTATTTTATTTTATTTTATTTTATTTTGTTTTATTTTATTTTATTTTATTTTATTTTATTTTATTTTATTTTATTTTATTTTATTTTATTTTATTTTATTTTATTTTATTTTATTTTATTTTATTTTATTTTATTTTATTTTATTTTATTTTATTTTATTTTATTTTATTTTATTTTATTTTATTTTTTTATTTTATTTTATTTTATTTTATTTTATTTTATTTTATTTTATTTTATTTTATTTTTTTTAATTTTATTTTATTTTATTTTATTTTATTTTATTTTATTTTATTTTATTTTATTTTATTTTATTTTATTTTATTTTATTTTATTTTATTTTATTTTATTTTATTTTATTTTATTTTATTTTATTTTATTTTATTTTATTTTATTTTATTTTATTTTATTTTATTTTATTTTATTTTATTTTATTTTATTTTATTTTATTTTATTTTATTTTATTTTATTTTATTTTATTTTATTTTATTTTATTTTATTTTATTTTATTTTATTTTATTTTATTTTATTTTATTTTATTTTATTTTATTTTATTTTATTTTATTTTATTTTATTTTATTTTATTTTATTTTATTTTATTTTATTTTATATTATTTTATTTTATTTTATTTTATTTTATTTTATTTTATTTTATTTTATTTTATTTTATTTTCGTGTTATTTTTGTGAACGCCTTAAACACCCTTTTCTATTCTAAATTTCAGCCTTCACCTGCTCAACTCAATTGTGATGAGCAGTGTGGTGTTAGCAAATACAACAAAACTACCACCCCACTATTGAAACCGCATAAAGTTTCCACTCGAAAATGGTTCATTATTTATGACCTCACCCACATAATTATCGGTATGATTTATAGCAGCAGCAGTTCAGTGTTGGCCCATTCACGGCAATGGAAACGAAATAAAATTTTTGTTTTGCCAAGAAAACGAAAATACGTAAGAGGGTCTCGGGGGTTGCCGTATAATATTCTGGCTGTTTTGGATTTTTTGCAGGGTTTTTATTTTACCTTATTTTGTTTAATTTATCTTATTTTTGTTTTATTTTTTATTTCATTTTCTTATTCAATTTATTTTAGTTTAATTTTACTTTTTTTCAATTTTTTGTTTGTTTTTTTTATTTTTTTTTTTTAGTTCATTCAATGTAAGTCCTTGGGTATCGGCCATTTATTATGTAACGATTTTTCCCTAGGCGAGTTAAGTTAATATTGTCGGTGTGAAAAGCACAGCTGAGTGTAAAAAGATGTAAACAAAAATTTGTAATTCCAAAAGAGAAGGTGAGCGAAAAGAAAATGAAAAAAATTTTCCTGCATCTTAAGAAATTTCCACTAGTGGTTATGTAAGTGCTTTTTAATACAAGCGCACAAATAAACACATACACATAAATCGAGCATACTTATCATTTATAGTTATCCGTTTTTATATTTCAACTTGAAAGACAAAAATGATTTTATATTTTATATGACCTTTGTGGCTGAAATAATTTGACACAGCATGTTGTAAGAAAACTTTCACCTTCCCTTGAGTAAGTCTTATTTGTCTTACGACAGCAGTGTGCTTTAAGGACTTAATTTATTTTTCCAAACTTTATTTATTACATAAAGTTGAACTTTATCATGTCTCTTTCATGCAAAGCCCACAAACAAGGTGTTGCTAACTTTGTTATCAATAATCACCTGGAACAACCTGTCCGCATACTAATAAATTCTTACTCCCAAATAGTGATTTATATACTTGATAATGTTTTTAACGTGACTTATCAACGAAAAACACATAAATTAGTATGAAGTGGTCGTTTAGTGGTCGTATTTTAGGTGCAGAGAAATAAATTATGCTTACAGGGCATGGAAGTGATGTTTTTTAAAATTAGTATCCTTCAACTTTCTAAAAAGCGATGCGTTTTAAAAATTTTCAAGGATAATCCAAAATGTGAACAGGATATACATTAGACATTGATTTTACAATATGGATATCAAATGAAAAGAGTTCCTGCGGGCCTAATAGAAGTGTAAGTCTTATTTCGATATCTCAAGCCGTTTCGGAGACATCTACCAAATCATGAATGCAATTTACCTTCATTTTTCCTACTTTTATAACTAAATGTTACTCATACGCCATGTATGGCCTATAAAAAGTGTATCATCATTGCAAAGTTTCAAGATGTACACAATTATTTTTTCTAGAAAACATATTGCTACGCAATCTACTAAAACACTTTTGAAATTCCAACGTCCTTTTCTGTTGAATACGTGTTTTCGACATCCTCCTAAAGAATCCTGTTGTCCTTATAAAAATCGAAAATTGGAAATTTGTTTCACAGTCTTTTATATATGGGAAAAATATTAAATTATTATATTAAGTATTCAATATTCTTGTAAAGGATCCTGTTGTTCTTATAAAAATCCAAAATTGGAGATTTGTTCAACAGTCTTATATATAAGGGCAAAGTATTAAAATCATGCACATTTCGAAGCAATATACGTTTTCACACACTTTTGGTACGCTCTAAAATAAGTATTTGCGCACATAAGATTACCTCCGTCAACTCGCTAGCTACTTAAGCCATTGTGAATGCCTGTCATTATCTATTTAAGTTCGTAACTAAATTAATTTTGCTTGGCCCTAAACAAATATTTCTGAAGCCCAGCGCATACGTAAATAACATTCAATTTGGGTTTTCATGCATACTCACACATCATTAAGTAGGAGCTGCCTTAAGGTTTCAGCTAAGCTAATGAACCAAAACATTTGTATTTACGAAACAACGGAAACGTGTGTGTTCGTATGAAAATGAGCTTAATGAATGAGTACATACATCTTTGCACAATAGAATACAGAACGAAACTTGAGGAAATGTTACTAGCCAAGTGAAAGGCTTTAGGGGACGTTGAAATACGTTTGGAGTGGGATAAGTTGTAAAAGCTATTGTAGAAGTATTTTTAGAAGTTTTTATAAACCTTTTAAGCTTATGGAATCCTAAAATAAACCTGCTACTAAATTTGGTTCCAAAGCTAATTTATTTATTTTACTCAAACGAACTAAGAACTTTATACTTCCCTGCCATAAATTGAAATCATTTGAGCTCTTGCGTGGTATTATTATTATTTAATTTCGTTACACGCGCTCAACCAATTAAAACTTGTAACCTTAAATTGCCAGAAAATGTATTTAGTGCTTTCAATAATTTGTTCTATACTCCCTCTCTTCCCACCCACTCCCATACATACATATTTAAGTATAGGTACTTCGTTTATTGCACTCATCTTTTATGCATTTATAGCTTTATAAGCTTTATCCTGTAGCTTTTATGCAAGCAGCCAATAAAAATTTCCCCCAGAATTCCAAGTATTCACTCACTTCCTTTTTGTTTGTAATTCCACTTAGATACTCCTTCCACAGCATACCGTTATGGCTCAATCTGCCATACTTTCCATTTTATAAATGCCGCCTACATTGTTTTCGCTTCCGAAAGTGTGCCTTAAGTATGCCATTCACTTTGTTCTTCTTATAATCTTAAGCTTATGGGGAAAAGAGAATGAGGTGAAATAAAAAAAAAAAGACGTGAGTTCTAAGTACTCGTGACATTTGATGTGTAAACATGTGGATCCGCACATACGTTTAATTAAATTATTATTTTTAGGCGTATTTCCTTCGTAGCAAATGCGAAAATAACTCTGCTTAGTCATCGAATTACCTTCAAAACAACAACACAAATGACTCATCCATAAGTCAATTATGACTCATCCATGACCCATCCATGAGTCATTCATGACTAATCCATGAGTTATTTATGATTCATCCATGAGTCATTTATAACTCAGCCATTTATGACTTGTCCATGAGTCTTTATGACTCATACATGAACAATTCATGATCCATGAGTCATATATGGGTCATTCATTAGTCATTTATGACTCATTTATGAGTCCTTTATACATAACTCATCCATTCATCATTCATGACTCATCCATAGTCATTTAAGATATATCCCTGAGCCATTTATGACTCATCCGTTGGTCATCTAAAATTCGTCCACCTTCACTTTCGCCTTCAAAATACAGCTGTATGATGTATGCCTACAGTGCCTACAGCCTACAGTCTACAGCATGACTTTGGAAAGACCCCCAGCGCATAGATGTTTACACATCAATAACTTTTCTCATAAGCAAAAACAAATATTTACCTTTGACGGGAATGAGAAAAAAAGGTGTATTGTAAATCCTCAACATACATACATATTTTGACGTAAGAATATATGTGCCTATGCTTAATGTTGCACTTCTTCGCTGACTCAATAGCGTGGTGGTTACCTACATACATATCTACCTGATTGTAATCTGATATTCTACGTTTGTCTCAGTTACCACATCAAACCACTTTCACTCATTATTCCCTCATTAAATATTTATCCCACCCTGCACATGTTTTACTTGCATGGTTTACTCAATAAATAATTTTTTTGTGATTTTATGCTAAAATCTTTACGACTCGCTTGAATACATTTCTTAAATTGGAATCGACTTAGTTTCGAAATTTCCAAGAAATTTTTGTGTGAGATGGTTGACGATGTCTCTGAGAAAGAGTGATTTTACTAAATAGAGCCAAAACAGTTCAGGAAAATTGGCTTCAGCGGTTACTCAAATTCACCAATGAATAACACAATAACGTTACATAGAAGCTCTGATCCTTCACACCAATTTGACAGTCAGAAATAGTCAGAAATAGTAAGAAACAGTCACAGATCAGAAATTGAGCTCTCTCCAGTCAGAGAGTTGCAAGATTTAGTCAGCAGATTTTTTGCTGGTAAGTTCTGACTACATGTTGTAGAACTGTCAAGCGACCAAGTTTGACAGTCCTACCATTTTTGCGATCCCGTACTTCTTGGTATTTCTCTCGCACTGAGCGCGGATTTTCTGATTTTGACAGTTCTAATAGATTTAGTCAGAAAAGTAAGGGATCACAGCTAGAAATTCACTCACTTATATAAGATGATCTTTGAATCAGGGACCGAAAAAAAGTGAGGGTACATTAGCGAAAGAGCGATCACCGCACCAAAGAAATTATATTATCTGTTTTTGCTCCATCGCTCTCTAGCAAGCAGCGAAGCAACAGCGTATGTTGTTGAGCCGTTGCTTTCAAGTGAGCGACAGAGCATAACCAACGACATCCTTTGGTCATTGCGATCATAGCACTCTCACAAGCGCAGCAATAATTTCATTGGTCAAGAGGCCAAACAAATAGCTTAATAAGCTGTGCGAATTTAGCTCTCAGATTGTTCCACCAGCTGCCGGGGCCGTTATTAATAAACCTAAACCTTCGATAAGCCCAATAAGGAATCGAGTAATCCAAGTCTGTAATACCTCTACCTAATTCATGAAAAAGTCTGCCCAATCTGCGCCGGCAAGAGTTCTGGAGCGGTCGTATTCCATGATTCTATGTTTTGCTGGTGCTGATGGTCAGTTCAAGAGATTCTGCATGTCTACTAAACGTCCGACATAACTCTGTAGATCATTGCGCAGATTATCTTTGAATTCAGAAGAGAAAATGAAGGTCCCACGAATTCTAAGGAAACATTTACCTCAGGTATTTTTCTTTCCCTTATTAAATCATAGATTGAATTGGTAGGGTGAAAATTTCGATCATTTGGACAGTTCTGTAGCTATAATTCCAACTTTAATTAAAGTACATTAATCGAAATAATTATGTACTATCTCAGCTTTTACGAGCTATATGTGAGAGCCGGAAATTCAATAAAGCGATGGATGTAATTGCGACATACTCTTATATGTCGCATATGTTATAATATTATTATTTACCGAATTAACAATCAATCAATTACACATCTTCAGAAACCCGTATACATTTTACAATTGTAAATAACCGTAAGCATATGTACATGCATATGTTTTTCGCACGCTCAGGTATGAATTTTACTTCGCCTTTCGTGGAAATGGGCGCGTTCAAGCAAACAAATTAAACGGAATTAAATGTTGCGTATACGCCGTGGATGCCTCTTTTCATATATTTGCTGTTTAACACGCAACTACCTACATTTGCATGGATAAAACACATGCACACATGCATGTATGAACATACATTTTTGTGGCGATACGAGCCATAATTTGATTAATGACTGGTATCAGGATTAAGATACATTGCTCCTTTTGCTGTCAATCATTTCGGTGCGTAAATTGAAATGGAAATATGCGACATGTCAATGTGACATAACAGAAAAGTAATTAAACCAATGTATTATTACTACTGTCCCATACGCTCTTTTTTCGAATAGTATTGCTTTAGTTTGCTGTAAAAAGTCCATTTTCATTTGAAACTAAGATTTCACTTGCTTGAACTGGCATTGCATGCATCGCATGCTTTCATTTGTCAACTTTCAAACGCATCGACTTCAATCTTTAACTTTGACGCATTTTTAAATGACCAACGTTTAGAATTGATTCTCTCTCGATTTGCAGAGAATTTTCTTTGCAAGTCACTAAAAGCTTGTTAACCAACAGCTGCGTTATCAATCTCAGATTACTAACACTTTCAGAGAAAAAAAAATGGCACCAATGGCATTCATGGATTTCGTTTTACTTATCTTCTAGTTTCTCTGATTTTTTTTTTTTGTTCTTTTCTTTTTTTTCAACCTACGACGATTCGAGACAATGATAAATGTTTGAGATTTTGCTGCCCATATTTTTCTTTTCAATTGCTGTAACTGCAGTTGAATGTTTGAACATCGTTTGTGCTGTACTGCGTTTCTTGGACATCGAGCATTGACCACATATGGCGCAAAGTCTCTTTCATTTGACTCAAATTCAATTTCAAGGCTGTCAAGCACTGCTGACATATGTTAATTTGGCTTGGCTATTTTCAATCCACTGCATTAAATAACTTTTAAGAATAAGGCTATGTTAAATTCTGTTTACTAACATTCAGCTTAGTTTATTTGTTGTTTTTTTTTTTAACAACAAAAACACCCGCTGAAAATTTTGGGGAGCGGTATTGAAATTGGCAGTGCTTGTCCGGATATGAACCAGGCACGCTCCTGTGCTCCCTTGCGGTACTGCCCTACTATTGTGGTAACGATTTGTAATGACCAGTGAAACATTTAAGGTCATGTCATTCGTCCGTCCATAGCATAGTAGAAGATGAGCAATGGAGGTGAGGGGTATCATATCCGTAGAATAACCATCGAGTTGCTATTAGTCGCCTCTCACGACCGGTATGCCTACCTCGGGCATATTCTAAGCCCCTAACTCGCAGGGACAGTTTATGTAGGTCAAGCTAACTATTTAGAGAACAATCAATTCGGCATTTGGCACAATTTAAATAATGACGACTGAATTGAAGATTCAGTTCTATTTCAAACTATTTTGCAAAAGTATCCTACCTCAGATTTTAAATCAGTGACGTCCGCGCTTTTAGCCCAAAAACACCCTATCTAAGCCCAAGATGTATTGCATTTCTTCTCTCAGATAGGGCCTTTTTGAAACCAGCCAGAGATATTGCGTCCTTGCACTAAATTGAAATGTTACGTATAGTTTAGCTCAGTTCGTAGTTTAGCTGCGTTTAGTTAAGCTTAATTTTGTTCATTTCAATAGCCCTCTTGTGTAACTCTTTTGGATAGATCGTCTCGAATGAAATAGTCGATTTGATGTCATAACGACATCACACTCACTTTGACTGTTTCTGTACGAAAATAAATTTTGTCTATTTCTATTCCGACACAAAGTTTAGAAGTTTTGTGGAGAGTGCTCGTAGTTTAGGCAACGAATAGTGGCAATGGACTTGACTATTTTATACATCAGTAACTCAGGAACTGCTGGAGCTATTCGGATCAAATTTGGTATGCTTCATTCTGAGACTTTCGTTTTGGGTGTTGCCACTTCGGGCGGCTTACAAGGTTGCCATCTATCTCAATTGTTTTTTAATGCAGCATTTTATGCCAAAATGGGTATCAAATTAAAGGTATATTCTGCCATGTTGCAACTAGGACGGGGTTTCCACATAGGGTTGCCACCTAAACCCACTTCATTTATTCCTTCGCCCATCTACTGATATCTGGGGAACTTGACAAGCGATTTGAATCAAATTTGACATATGCTTCAATCTAAGACTTTCTACTTCGGTGTTGCCACTTCGGGCGACTTACAGGGCTGCCACGTATCTAAATTTCGTTTTCAATATTGAGCAAGATATGCCAATATGGGTATCAAATGAAAGGTATTTTAGACCATACAACAAGCAAGATATTTTCTGGCAGGGTTGCCACTTAACGGTGTTAAGGCACTACAATCGGGAGTTGTTCAGATATCTTACAGAAACGGGATAGGTACAGCACAACCCATTTCAGTTCAGTTCAGCTCAGTTCACATTAATTTCGTTCAGCTAAGAAGAGTGCAATTCGGATATCTTTACTTCTCTTCACCTCAATTCAATTCAGTTCAGGTTGTATAGTATTTTTGGTTTTTGCTTCTCTCAAACCCACACTATTCTGCACTAGAAATCCCATTTATTCCAAAGAAGTTAAAAATAAGTGTGTGCGTGTGTAGAGGAACCAAAAACCTATTGGAAATCCACATCATTCTTGAGTAAGTTTGACGTGTGTCTGTCAGTGTCAAAATCGTAAACTTATATCATGCGTCTTGCGGTGAAAATACTTGCAATTTTTTTCATAATTAAATATTAAAACCACTTATCTTCAATTTGAAAAAAAAGCGCATAAAACCGGACAAGATTATGCAATGCCCTTTAAAGCATTTGCTGTATCAACTTCAATCTTTTGGGAATTTTACCAACTCAAACCAACCTTTCAAAGAAATAATAACTTAAAATGTTCAAGCTTACAAAAATCGCGTTTGATGTTTTTAAGTACTTTGTCCGCTTTTGTAGTACACTGAATCGATGATGCTGCTGGGTACCGTCAAATCTAATTGGACATACATGGAATTACCTCATAAAATGTTTTCTGTATTTACATATACGTACCAGTACCTTAGTTGATCCTTTCCACGTGTGCCGTGTGGGAAGGAGCTTACACGAGTGGCAAAAAGCCACTATGTTTTGAATGAGACTTAGCCAGGAAAACAACAGTTGGTTTGAGCATAATATGTCGTATTGGTATTTACATGTGCCGCAAATGTTTAAGATAGTTGTCATATCCAAATAAATGTTGCGATTCGAGTAAGTTCGTCGTTGTTACACCACTTATGCTTATTCCAGCACTTGGGTAATGCAAGTCAAATATGAAATTGGCCCATGGCCCGGGCCCTGGGTTAGAGTCACTTTCTTTTTACTACATGCGTATGTGGTATAGCCCATCAGTGAATATGTTTGCCTAATGTGTTCCGAACTCCGTCTTAAGAGCATTTAGTGGTAATGAAATTTGATTGTGCTAGTCATTTATAGTAAAGGTCCAAATTCAAGAAGAACACTACAAACCAGAAAACAAGCTCAACTGTATTATTCATAGATTTATATCTTGCCAAGTTATTCTAATTAAGTACTTATAAAACACTTAGAAAAAAAAACTTTCCGTCAGCGGGCTTATGTAGACAAAAGTATATTTTTCCACCTTTCCTCATTCTAATAAACCATCATTTATTCATTCAACTTCCTTCTGCCTGAATTCTTTATTTGACCACATTATGCATACACCACCAAAACTTTTGGGAAACTTTTTTGTTTTCACAACTTTCTAAATATAATTACGAGATATGGCTTCTTCTTATTCTATTTATCATTGTACTTATCTACTTTTGCCTTTATATATGTATATCTATATATTCACAAACAATTCATAAAACAAAGCAACGAAACTTTTTCTTATTTTTCATCATTGATCAGCCAAGAATATTTAAATTCGAGATGAACATGGCAACGTTTGTGGTTGAAAAGTTTTCTTTTGTTCTTGAATTTGCAAAACAGCTGCCCTGAAGTACAACGAAGTGTGTTTGTATATTTTACTAAAGCTCATTTAAATACAACTGAATGAAGCGGAATGTTGAGCAATTAAACGTAGTTGAGTGAAGAGATTAATTCATATTGCTGTTTTACTGCGGCAATAAGTGAAATCCTCAACAGCAGCTACTAACAACAAGTATACATTAGAGTGGGTATGAACTGGTGTACTATACAGAAAATATCTAAATAAAAAAAAAAAAATGTATAAATAAATTTGAATATTTAATTTTCTTCCCACGTTGCCATTAACCAAATTTCATAATCCCTCTAGGTTGATTGATTTAAAACGACCTCACAATTCCAAAAAGGACTTGCTTTTTTTATTGCAACAGCATTTCAACTATTTTCCAGACAATTTTTTACTCTCTTTCATCTTGAGCAAAATTAAGTGTAAGTCCTCCCATTTGGCTTACGTATGTACATGTATGTACTAAAAGCTTTCCCATATCAGAAGACCTTGACGATGTTGTAACACTTAAAATGTCTGATTTGTTGTAAATCTTGCATAAGCAAGGAGTAATGCATGTACAATTGAAGTTAATTAAAAAAAAAAAAATCGATAAATATTGAAGCGCGCAAATGCCATGGGGTATGAGTAACAAAAAAATTAATAACAAATTAATTGAATCCTTTTAAATGAATAATAAAAATAATTTATTTTATTTTGTTTATTTAATTTTTTTCTTTCTTTTTATATTTTTATTTTTTTTATTTTAGTTTATTTTATCTTTTTTTATTTCAGTATATTTCAATTTTTTTTATATTTTTTTTTTTTTTTTTTTTTTTTTTGGTTTACTTTGTTATTATTTTTCCTTCTATTTATTTTATTTAGCTTTATTTAAGGTTTATTTTAAGCCTACCAGAACTAGATGGCACGCGCCTGGGCTTGTCGGATAAGGCCAAGTTTCTAGGCATAGTTCTGGACAGGAAATTTAATTGGAAGGAGAATGTTCTTCAGCGCCAGAAGAAAGCTTGCATCGCTCTTTACACATGCCATTGACAAAAAATGGGGGCTCAGCCCTAGAGTATGCAGTTGGATCTACACGGCCATCATTCGCCCAATCATGCTGTATGGAGTCGTCGTATGGTGGCCTGCGCTGAGCAACGCAACATTCGTGAATCTGTTGCGGAAAGTCCATAGATCCAATATGATCTGTATAAGCGGTGTGCTAAGGACAACGCCCAACGAAGCCCTCCAGGTTATTCTGGGCATTTTGCCACTTGATCTGGAAGGGTTTCGGTCAGCGGCGGCATCAGCTCTGCGCCTGAGGGAAACCTCCAGTTGGGGTGCGGGTACTACTGGACACTCCAGTATTCTGGAATCTTACAGCTTTCTCCCTCTAAGCACAGATCGTTGTGCGACCACTGCAGTGGGGGATAGCTGTTTCAAAATAAACATTCCCAGCAGAGAAGACTGGTAGAGGACGGATTGGTGTCCCGAAACAAATGGTGGCACTTCCATATACACCGACGGCTCGAAGTTGGATGGCAGAGTTGGAGGAGGGGTTTATTCAAGGGAATTGGACCTTGAGCTCTCCTTCAGAATACCTGATCATTGTAGCGTCTTCCAGGCGGAAGTCTCGGCAATCCTGGACGCCGTGGCCTGGTTAGGCAAACGTGTTATCGGAGAAGATATCGCTATTTTCAGCGATAGCCAAGGGGCCATCAAGTCGCATTTATGCCCTAACTAGGAGGGAAATCTGCATATTGATAGGGGTATTAACCGGTCACTGCCTCATTGGTAGGCATGCAGAAAGGCTAGGTGTGCCCTACCGACGATGCTGCAGGAGTTGCAAAGATGATGAGGAGGAGGGAACAGTGGAGCACCTCATCTGCAACTGTCCGGCCTTAAGCGGCGCGAGAACGCGCTTTTTGGGAGTTCCCTTCCTGGAAAGCCTAAGCCAGATCGCGGAACTGGACATAAAGGACTTGATGGCCTTCATAAAGTCATCTAAGTGGTTCGAGGAGGAGTAACGGTGTCGGTTTAGGAGTGTCAGTCCCGGGATTTTGCTCTGTGGAAAATCCCAACAACTCAGGGATTTTCCATATGGCTGGGTCCCGGGACTGACTTTCCTTGTGTTGGTGGTATCACAACGGGCCTTTCAAAACTGGCCTAAGTGTGCCTCTGCGGCAGCCACTTGAACCTAACCTAACCTAAGTTTTATTTTTTTCATGTTATTTTATTTTATTTTTTGGCTTTTATTTTTTGTATTGTGTTTTATTTTATTTTATATTATTTCATTTTATTTATTTTATTTTTTTTTTTATTTTATTTTAATTTATTTTATACTATTCTATTTTAATTTTAAGCTATTGCATAGATCTTATCGCAGGTCTGGCGGTAGGAGTGAAATGAAAAAAATGTTAAAAAATTTCGTAGTAACGGACTTTTTTCAATGTTAAAAGGTTCGGCGTTAGCAACATAACGTGACAAAAATAAATATAAACGTTGCCTACATTTAGGCGTATGACGATGTACTAAAGTTAGCAACAGGCCGATTACATAAAATTGGAGCTTTACATTACATTACATTAAAATTGGATCTGTAAGCGTTGCCTACATTTGGGCTATACAACTAACAGTGTGACGTTGTACATAAAATTGGAGCTGTATAGGCTATACTGTTAACAGTTTAAGGCTGTACTGCTCTAAAGTCATAAATATGCTCATTGAGTTTTCATAAATCACCTTTTATCAACTTATGCAATAGCTTTACCGCGGCAGTCCCTTTTATGTATGCCAATACCAAAAGGGGCAAACTAACTACTACTAAAAAACAAGGACTGAAACCGAAACCAAAGCCGTAACCGTAACCGATTAAAAACGATTAATTTTTCAAAACCATAGCTGATATTTTGATCTGTATAAGAACGAAACCAAAACCCTTTCAAAAGTCGGAACCGGTTAATATCTCACTTCTTTTTTGGCAACATAGGTATTGTCTTTTACAAACAGGTACCATGCAAATTTTCATAGAAGATTGTCGAGCAAGGTTACAAAATACACGATTTGAACACAGTATCAAAACTCTGAAAAAGGAAGTTGATAGTTGAAAGAATCCATCGAAAAAAATTCACAAGATCCGAAAGGCTTGTCTCAAAAAGCACCAACTCATTTCATTTAGATTCCATATTCTTCTAATAAAAAAGTAGAGTTAATTTTTGACATTTGTTTTGCAGAAATTTCATGCATAATTTTTGATTTTTGATTTATTATTTTATTGGAGCAATACCATCATGGTCGCAGGAAAACAGTTATAAAATTCAGAATTTTGAAGCCACATACTTGAGTTTTGAAGTAGTAAAATTGATAGTGTCGTGTTTTTAGAAACCGAAATCGGAACGAAACCATAACAGAAACCGAAATAAGTGAATTTTGAAGAACGAAACCGAAACCGAAATAAGTGAATTTTGAAGAACGAAACCGAAACCGAAACATGTTACAAAACCAAAACCGAATTTTGTTATAAAACCGAAAGCGAAATAAGTGAATTTTGAAGAACGAAACCGAAACCGAAATAAGTGAATTTTGAAGAACGAAACCGAAACCGAAACATGTTACAAAACCAAAACCGAATTTTGTTATAAAACCGAAAGCGAAATAAGTGAATTTTGAAGAACGAAACCGAAACCGAAATAAGTAAATGTTGATGATCGAAACCATAACAGAAACCGAAATAAGTGAATTTTGAAGAACGAAACCGAAACCGAAAAAAGTAAATATTGATGAACGAAACCGAAACCGAAACCGAAACATGTTACAAAACCAAAACCGAATTTTTTTTATAAAACCGAAACCGTTGCACCATTACTTGCAGAATTTGCATTAACTAATTCAAGTTCACAAATTTTCTTGCAAATTAGAAACACAACAAATTATCAACTTCAAGGTAGAACAAAGCATAAATGAAAGTTTGCCAACTTCCTTTGTAGCGATTATTGCTAGTCACTAAACTTTCTAAAAACCAAATCATTCATTTCGTACCACTTCACTACTACACCACTGGCTTTATATAAGCAACATTTAAGTGTTGTTGCAACAACTGTCACCACTCAACTCGATCAACTATTCAATTGAAATACGAATGAATGTATCAGACAAATGAATTACCCAAAACTTGAAGGAGTTGTGAATTGAGTTAAGTTGCGTTGAGTGGTCGTCGTCGGCCTCATCGTCGTATCTACAAAGTAGTTGGCAACGCCGGACACACAAATATTTCAAATATTCTCATCGCTGGCGCTCACACAAGTTTGTTAGTTGTTGTAAAGAAGCTGCCACCTGAAGCTGTCGAAAAAAAGTTTTTACTTCATTTCAGTTGCGGCTGTTGCATTCAATTCCAATTCTTTTTTTTTTTTATTATAACTTTTACTTATATTTGTACAATTTTTTGTTTGCTCGCATTCCATTCCAAAATTCATTGCTTGGCTCTGCTTGGTTGCTCACTGAATGCATTTGGCAGAAGAAGAAAAAAGTTTGCCGCTTCGTTTGAGTAGCTACTGAAATTTTCATTTTCAATTAGGTTGTAGAAAAGTTTATGCAACTGCCATCAACCAGTGTTACCAATGGCGACTGTTAGACTGTTATACGTGCCAACTGTTGGTGCATTAAAGATGTAAGAGCAAGATGGAGGAAAGGAAACGTGGAATTGCTTGGTGAATTATTCGAAAAATATTTGCAACATATTCTCATGCAACTGTAGGTACGCCAACCAGGGTCCTTAAACAAGAGTTTTTTTTTTATATGTCAACATCTTTGCGCTGAAGCTCTATCCAGAAAAAGTTACATTTTATATATTTTGTTCTTGTAAATGTAAGATGTAAGTGTGCGAGAGGTTTATGTCGTGAGTACAGAGTACATATTTGGGAGAGCAATTCTTGCTTGACTGGTTGCTGATACCTGACGGAAAGGAAAGGAAAGGAAAAGAAGGGAAAGGTAATGAAAGGAAAAGAAAGGAAAGTAAAGGAAAGGAAGGTAAGGGAAACGAAAGGAAAGAAAACTTAGGGAAACCAAAGGAATGAAAAAGAAAGGAAAAGAAAAGTAGAAAAGGGAAATAAAGAAGAGTAGGAAAAAAGGAAAGGGATTGGGGTCATTTTGAAGTCATATTGTGGTAATTTTAGGGTCAATTTGGGATCATATTAGGGTAATTTTGGGGTCAATTTGGGATCATTTTGGGGTCGTGTAGGGGTGTAGCGACTAAGTGTTCGGCCTTCTACACCAAGTCATGGCGGTTCGATGCCCGGCAAAAGTGACATCAAAAATTATTTAGAAAAAGAATTTTTCTAAACGGGGTCGCCCCTGGGCAGTAGTTTGGCAAACTTTCCGGGTGTATTTCTGCCATGAGAAGCTTCTCAGCAAAAAATTCATTTGCTTTGCAAGTGCCGTTCGGAGTCGGCAAAAAACTGTAGGTCCCGCCAACTTGTAGGAAAACTCAAAAGCAACACACCACAAGTTGGAAAGAGAAGCTCGGCTAAAAATCTCGCTAGAGGTTATGATAACCTGTTGGTATGTCGCCGCCATTAGTAGTTGGGGTTTTTTGGGTTTATATTGAGATCTTACTGGGGTCATTTTTGGATCATCTTCGGGCTGCTTTTGGGGTCAATTTGGGATCATTTTATGGTTGTGTTGGGGTAACTTTGGGGTCAATTTGGGGCCATTTTATGGTTGTGTAGGGGTAACTTTGGGGTCAATTTGGGGCCATTTAAGGGTGATATTGGGGTCATTTTGGGTTCATATTGGGATCATTTTGGATCATTTCAGGATCATAGTGGGGGTGATTTTGGGGTGAATTTGAGATTTTTTAGGATAATATCGGGGTCATATTGGGAACAAAATTTGTGTGGTTTGTTTTAAAGGTAATTTCATGAATAAGCAGCGTTATTTTCTCATTTACAACAAACGAAATAGCCTAAAAATAATAATTTCATTAAACTTATGTGCGGATACATATGTTTACACATCAAACGTCACGAGTACTTGGTATTCATCATGAACATGAAATGGTATATTAACTTTGGTCCGATGTTTCTAAGTATGAGAAGAAGAAGAGATAGACCCACTAATAAGTATACCGTTATGATTAGGATGAGCTTATTCCATATAGCCATGTCCGCCTGTCCGTCCGTCCGACCGTCTGTCCGTATGTTTGTACGCAAACAAGTCCCTCAATTTTAGACGTATCTCGATGAAATTTGCTATGGAGACGTTATTTCGTCGTTCCCAACGAAGACTAATACGGTAAATACAGTACGCATAGAACTGAACTGTGTTAGTCTTCGACGCAGAGAACGAAGTTTGTGTGTTAGTTTTTAACGCAGAGAACGAACCGTGTTAGTCTTCGTTGGCAGCGACGATTTTATATGAGAATAATCATTTGTCGGAACCAGCAACATCGGACCAAAACTACTCATAGCTCCCATACAATCGATTGTTCCGATAAACGGATTTCGGGCTATAACTTCTGTAATTATATAGATAGGACAAATAAAACACATCGCCCTCGTATAGTCGATAATTTCAGTATGAGCTAAAGTTAAATTCACACAGGCTGTACTGGGGATCAATCAGTGAAAATCGGCACAGCCGAAGACAGCTTTCCTTACTTGTTTTTACTTTATATTTGTCGAATTGCGTAGTTTAGAATGGAAAACTAAATTATAACCGTTACGGTCTCTGGCACGAGGAAAATAAAACTAAAACTACAATCTAGAATAACAGCCACCTTCTCCCTAAAAACTTCAAAATTGCGCATCCTGCAACAAACACCCAATTGGCTGACGATGGAAGTGTCCTTCTAGTAAATACTTTCTGCGCATAGTTAGCAGCTTGCACAATTTCCTTACAGCAACAACGCAGCCATAAGTTAGTATGGAATGTTTTTCTACTATTTAAACAATTTTTAAAATTTCCACAATGAATTTTTAACTTTTCTTTGCTCGATGCTACCAATGCATGCAATACTTCGAGTTTTAGCTGCAGTTCACTTGAAATAGCTTTAAAGATTGACCTAGCATATACTTACATAATGATTAACTAACATCAAATATCAGCTTATATCGTCAACTCTTGCAAGGCGGTTAATTGTCAGTTGATGATGTTAAAGATCCATATCGGGGAAAAATTCGCTGTGATAAAGTAATCACCACATGCACAGTAAATCACATTAGTCTGCGATAGCTGTACGTTTGAATGTATAAGTATATGTACATGAAATATTTTTAAATTTCTCTTAACGTAAACAATTGGCAGTGGAAAACAATTACAAATTAATTTCAAAATTCTGGTCGACAGACACGAAGAAGAAGGCAAATGACAAGGCGAATTCATACAGGTGTGTTCGAGCGAATTCAGATCTACACGCACGCACACACTCCTTGTGGCTAAAAATTTCAGACAAAGCAACAACATAAGAAATTTTACAGCTTCGATTCGATGTTCAAGGAAGAAGAAGAAACCATATGGTGGGAAGATGCCACCTGTAATGAATTCGCCTTGGCTAATGATGAGCTGTCTTCTTTGTTTGTGTAAACGGTATATCAATATTCATTACCATTTTCGTTTTTCTCCTCTTTCTTCATCCGTACTTTGGTGTCTGTATCTGAAATATTAATTAGACGAAATTGAAAATGAAATTGCATTTAGGAAATTGAATAGTAATTAAAATTAAGATGAATTTTGTCTCATGTCCCCGAGGAAATGGCGGAATTGAAAGCTATCAATCGCTGTCATGTGCAAAATAAGTTTAAAAAAAAATTAATTTAATTAAAAACTAAAACAGAGAGAAAATAGACTAAAATAGAAAAAATAAAATAAAATAGGAAAAATAAAATAAAATAAAATAAAATAAAACAAAATAAAATAAAATAAAATAAAATAAAATAAAATAAAATAAAATAAAATAAAATAAAATAAAATAAAATAAAATAAAATAAAATAAAATAAAATAAAATAAAATAAAATAAAATAAAATAAAATAAAATAAAATAAAATAAAATAAAATGAAATAAAATAAAATAAAATAAAATAAAACAAAATAACATAAAATAGAATAAAATAGAATAAAATAAAATAAAATAAAATAAAATAAAATAAAATAAAATAAAATAAAATAAAATAAGATAAAATAAAGACTTCAGAAAACAAATTCTAGTTGTATACTAGTATTTTTTTTAATATTTTGAGGTTTCACTGCAGGATATTAACAAAATATAAAATTCAAATTAAATTTGAATAAAACTTCATCCAAGATAGAAGGTAAGAGATAAGTGTAAAGCAGAGCATACAAAGAAATGGAAATAATAATTCTTATATCAAGAAGAAGTAAGGACTTAACGTGAAATTCCGAGCATTCAATTGTGGCAAGCAAAATTTTCACTCCAAATTATTTCATTACAAAGTTTAAATGGTTTGTCTTTGTATTTAATTTCTCTTTCTCATTTTATTTCTTTTTGGTTCTAAAACAACTTTGATTTGTTGATGTTGTAAGTATATTCAAATTAAAATGTATACGAATTGAAATTCACTTTTAACAAATCACTCTCAAGTAAAAGAACAAAAACTTAACCACCACAAAATGTTGCCACCATATTAAGCAAAAAAAAAAAAGAAGAAAAGTAAAGCATTTACTTTATTACTTTGAATTTTGAGTACTTAAAGCGCAAAAACTTTTCACTTTGACTTTTATGCGTTTTTAGCCACAATCACCTTGTGGAACCTACAGTTACAGCCGGCACTGTGGGATGTTTTAAAGAACTTTGGGTCAAAAACAAACATTTCGAAAGTGTTTAAATAGTAAAGCTGGTGATCAAAATGGTATCTCAATATATGAAGATGGGCACGGTTCCATCTTGTCAGAATTTTAATCCTGTTTCTGACTACCTGCTTTATCTGTAACCTTTTATTGTGAGCAAAGTTTCATCAAAATACCCTACGGTATGTTTCTCGACTAACTACAAGCATTGTTGGCTCTTGTTGTGAAAAGTTTATTGTTTATGCGCAGAATATTTATGGCATATGAATGTATATCCAAGTTGTCAGTAACAAAAATAATCAAAATAAACACGACAACAATAGCAAGAACAACAATAACTAGCGAGAATAAAAGCAATAAAATAAAAGGAAGACAAACACACGCAAAGTTCTTACTTTAAAGCAGACATACAAACAAACATATAGACAGAGAGATATTATGCATACATATCTACATAGATACATTAATAATCGCATGGCAGGGCGCAGAGCCAAATGCCTGAAAATGTTTACGATTTATGTATTGCCACTTGCTTTGATCTGCGTTGCTACGTCTCTTGAGCTGTCGAACAAATACGATGGATTTCCGTGAAGCGTTCTTTACTTATATTTCAAATATTTGTAAAATAGAAAATTTTGTGATTCGCGTTTTTTCGGCTGCTTTTTGTGTTATGAATATGGAGAATTACAATAAAGGATAATGCGATACAAGCTGCTAGCTCCGGGAATCGCATCAATGCATACCGAACTATGAAGTGTTTCAAAGAAATGTATCTAAAGATTAACAATTTAAATAGCCTTTAAGCGCAAATATTTGCAGGCAGAATAAAAAATTCAAATATTACCAAAAATTTTATAACTAAGTAGGCTTTGAAACCTACCCGTTTTTTTGAAGTTCACTTCTTACGCGGCGATATGAAGTTTTGATTGAGAGTAAAATTTGAGAAAATGGCTGATGATGCAACGAAAATTATGCAACGGAAATGGAAATTGTAGCCGACTTTCAGGCGTAGGCGATTTTCACCACGATGTTTAGCTGTGCAAATCAAATAGGACGTGGAATTGTAGGATCTAGCTAACATTGCACCAATTGTAATAGTTAGGTTGAGCATAATTCACTTGTATTGCCACTTATGGCGGTTTACAGTGTTGCCACCTATCCCAATTTTTTTTTTTAATATAGAGCTAGATATGTCAATATGGTATCAAATGAAAGGTATTTTCGACCGATTCCAAATAAGATAAATTTAAGCAGGGTTGCCACTTAGGATTGCCACCCAACCGCAGTTTCTTTATTTTTTTTCGTATATCTCGGGTTTACAGGGTTGCCACCTATCCCAATTTTTTTATATATAGAGCTATATATGCCAATATGTGTATCAAATGAAAGGTATTTTCGACATTATTCCAAATATGATACTTTAAAGCAAGTTTCCACCACTTTTTTTCTTCATTCCCATCTTGCCTTCTACCATGCCCCTCTTCCTCTATATCCTATTTGTATTGGCTCCTGTCAATTTAGGCATAATTCTACCCACGTACCGATTTGAAGGAAAATGCACCATGTATAAGATATTTTCGAATTGATCGGTTCCCTGGTCCACTTCACGGAAGTAAGAAATTGTGAATCTAACCAATTCTCGAATACATCTTATTCATATCTCGTTATTTTTGAATTTAAGAAGTTAACTTCTTTCACGTGTGCTGGCTACACGCCGTTTTTTATCATTATTTGCCTATAAAGTTTCCGTCCCTTTCTCAAGAGAAAATATTGTATGTCCATGTAATTCCTAGAACCACCTAAGATGGAAGACTTCCTTTTTTGGTGTTGGCTATTTTACCTTTTTAAACAAAATATAAGAATCCAGCCCAGGGGGCAAATTCGTGTTCCATGAAATTATATAATGAAGAGAATTTTCATACAACGTTTTCATTTCATCTTATCTTATCTTACTAATATATAAAAACGTAAGCTTGTGAGTGACTGCGGATATTTGCGGTTGTTTAACGTCTGAACCAATGCCCCGCTCTTTACGAAATTTGGCAAACAAATTCTAAGGAGCAAGGATCGGTAACAGGCATCATCGATAAGAGAGTTATCGGTCAAAACGTGGTTTCGGGTAAACTTTGAAATATTCGCACAAAATTGTTATCAAACGAAAGGGGAAAACGATAGGTTTCATTTGGACCTTGGTTCATCTTCTATATATATAAAAAAGGATGTATGTATGTAGCTTATGGACTCAAAAACTGCTATGCCGATTTTCTTTAAATTCTCGCCTGGAGTGTGTTTCTCTAAAGTTATTTTAGGAAAGTGGACAGGGGTCCCCCCCCTCCCCCTATTCGAAACTGTCGTATAAATGGCTGGATTTGCTTGAAATTTGGTATGTAGGTAGAGTTATGCTTACATAGGTTAAAGTATGGAATAATTTTTCTTCCAGGAAGCTTACCAGGGCCCGATATATTCTAAACAATCATATTTATGACTCGATAAGCTTGATATTTGGCGTTTAGCTGGCGTTTCACCTTGATAAAATATGAGATAATGTATCTTCCGAGAATTGTTAAAAATTATAAAATCTTATTCAGGTGTTTCCTTTGTAATACTTTTCAGGGAGGGCCGAAAACCGGGAACCATAACTATAGAATCAAGACGGAAATGATTTCGAAAGAGGGCAAAAAACCGGGATCCGTCTCTGTAGAACGAAAGGAGAATAATTTTTAGAGAGAGCAGAGAAACCACAACCATAACTGTAGAACGAAAATTTAATAATTTTGAGAGAGGTTAGAAAAACCGGAACCATTACTGAAGAACGAAATGGGAATAATTTCCAGAGAGGGCAGAGAAAGGTACTGAAACGGGAACAATAGAAGGGAAAAATAACCTTAGAAAGAACCAAATCCAGAACCATAACTGTAGTAGGAACTGAAGGAAACGTACCACATATGTGATTGAAACCCAAGCCGGAAACGGAAACCACAGAAAAACTGTATCCTAAACCGGAACTGAAAATCCAACCTGAACCCTAACTGGAGCGGAAATCAAGCTGGAACTCATAATATGTACATATATTCAAAGCTGGAACCAGAAGCGAAGTCTGGACTTAGATTGCAGGGAAAGTTTAAAAAGAAAGTATGACACAGTTTGAATTGTATCACATCTTAATATAAGTAGAAATTGTAGTACCCTGAGGCTATTTAAAGTTTGTTATTCTATATCAAGATGCTTATTATTAAATTTTTTGTTTGTTTTATTATTATCCACCTTTAGCTGCTATTTATGAAAAAAAAAAAACAATTCTGATATATTGCAATAAACAAAAATGAGAGCTTTATAAACAGGAAAAGTCACAAACATCAACCTGGCGCCAGTGAAGTCGGCTGTGAAATGGCAAAAGTTTGCAAAATATAGTTTAAAAACAATCTTGGCAAGGTCACAAACAACTATGATGTTCATCGCTGCTATGTTTGTTGCTGTCTTGAATGTTTTTGTGACAAATGTGGGTGAAATCGAGCGCACATGCAGATCTTTGTGAACATTGATATAATGTGATATGGTATTTGTGGTTTACGCGAGTAGAAATATGGTGGCGCCAGTAAGAATTCACTTAAGAATGCATTCCATTGAACAGCTGTTCTTAAAAACACACCAGTGTACCTTCCTGCATATCTAGCGGCTGCTATTTGGCAATGCTAAAAATCAAACGAACTATGTCTACGGAAAAAATTATTTTTAAAAAGGTGGAAACACTGGAAAAAATACGAAAATATTAAGGGGCGTGGCACATTCCATATAAACGTGATTTTTAAGGTTTAATATCCCCCAAACGGTTCATGGCAGGGATCTGAAAGTTAATACGAAGATATAACGTCTCTCCCCGCTAATCATACCCATATTGTACATTATTTTCGGCATAACGTCGGGACCATTTTCGGAATCATTTAGGGACTGTTTCGGCTTCACTTCGGGACCATTTTGGGATCATTTCGGGACTATTTTGTGGTCATTTTTAGATATTTTTGGGATCATTTTTGAGTATCTTTTTGAACATTTTGGGGTCATGTTGAGGTTGTTTCGGGATCATTACGGGACTATTTTAGGGGTCATATCGGGATTATTTTGGGGTCAATTTGGGATCATGTGTGGGTAATTTTTGTGTCAATTGGGATAATTTTTGAGTCATTTCGGAGTCATTTTGGGATCATTTTTAGATTATTTTGGGATCAGTTTGGGGTAGTTTTGGGATTTTTATAATTAACTTAAAAAAGTGTATTTTGGTCAGACCATGTTTTCGACATAATGGTGGATATACAAACAATAGCTTTGATATGATAACTTTTTTGAATGGAATTATTTCAGTAAACGTATGCAGGAATAAATTTAGTGCATGGGGATCTGACGAAATATAAATCTAAAACTATAAGAGCTTTTATAGGAAAATCATCTACCTTCGCGCTATAATAAAATTTCAAGTTACTAAAAAACTACTGTCATCCTTACACAATTCAAAAATATATACAATAGCATTATTATAATGCTCACTCCAGAACATTTTTCATCTGCGTTAATGTAGAACAGAATATATTCATGTTTTCTTATTTGGTAACACCTGCGTTTGTCCCACGGGTACATTCATTCATTCACTTACTTTGTGTGTAAATTCTTTCTAATTCTTTATCTTTCTTATTTTGTGCTATCACCATTTTTTATATATGTACAAAATAAATTCCATTAGTTTACACCTTGAAGCGTGCTACACCCCGTATACATGTCAAATATTTTGTATTTCACGTCCCAACATTTTTCTATTATTCAATTTCTATTAAATATCTTTTTCCTTTTGGATACCTGCATACATACATACAAATTTACCTTTGAATATTTTACATTTCTTAATGTGATTTTTATGCACAGCTGTCAATTTCTACCTGCTCACATATTGTCCTTGCCATCCTTACTGCTTTCTGAGTATGTATGCGAATCATTGATTCACTTAGGCGCCAGCACGCTGTGTCGCAAACGGCAAAAGAAAGTGCTCTGAGATGCGTAACTGTACATAATTTATGATAATCATAACACTAATGTGATGTCGCGAGTCACAATTCAGCGTGACATTGAGGTGGCAAGCACGCGTACATATTTTATTAGGAGAGGGAGATTTATGAATTTGTTATACAATGAAGTGCATTAGACTGGATCGAAAAAAAATTAAAAAAGTGTAGGTGCGCTTGTTTTAAAGCTTGTGTTGAGATGGTTTTGGAAGATATATTATTTTAACTAGTTTCTCTTTATTTTATTTTTTTTTTTATTATTTTTTATTTATTTATTTTTTTTTTAATTTAATTTTTTTGTTTATTTTATTTTATTTTATTTTATTTTATTTTATTTTATTTTATTTTATTTTATTTTATTTTATTTTATTTTATTTTATTTTATATTATTTTATTTTATTTTATTTTATTTTATTTTATTTTATTTTATTTTATTTTATTTTATTTTATTTTATTTTATTTTATTTTATTTTATTTTATTTTATTTTATTTTATTTTATTTTATTTTATTTTATTTTATTTTATTTTATTTTATTTTATTTTATTTTATTTTATTTTATTTTATTTTATTTTATTTTATTTTATATTGTTTTATTTTATTTTATTTTATTTTATTTTATTTTATTTTATTTTATTTTATTTTATTTTATTTTATTTTATTTTATTTTATTTTATTTTATTTTATTTTATTTTATTTTATTTTATTTTATTTTATTTTATTTTATTTTATTTTATTTTATTTTATTTTATTTTATTTTATTTTATTTTATTTTATTTTATTTTATTTTATTTTATTTTATTTTATTTTATTTTATTTTATTTTATTTTATTTTATTTTATTTTATTTTATTTTATTTTATTTTATTTTATTTTATTTTATTTTATTTTATTTTATTTTATTTTATTTTATTTTATTTTATTTTATTTTATTTTATTTTATTTTATTTTATTTTATTTTATTTTATTTTATTTTATTTTATTTTATTTTATTTTATTTTATTTTAATTTATTTTATTTTATTTTATTTTTTTATTTTTATTTTTTTTATTTCATTTTATTTTATTTTATTTTATTTTAATCTTTTTTTATTTTAGTTAAGGTTATATTTGAGTGTTCTATTTTTATTTGTTATTCTATTTTATTCCATTTTTTTAGTATTATTTTTTTTATTTCTTTTGTTTTTTATTATTTTTTATTTTAGTTAATTTTATTTTTTGAGAATTTGATTTTTATTTGTTATTCTATTTTAATCCATTTTTTAATATTATTTTTTTTTAATTTAAGTTATTTAATTTTTTTATTTTATTTTTTTTTTGGTTTTATTTTTTTTATTTTATTTAAATTTTTTTTTTATTCTTTTTATTTTTTATTTTTTATTTTTTTTTAAATTTTTTTTTTTATTTTACACAAATCTAGCTGCACAACGAATGTATGTATAAGATGTTACTCATACGCCATGGTGCACCACAAATTGTTGACTTCTAGCGTTCATCAAAAGGAAATCTAAATCTAAAAGCAAAAATCAAATGTGGTTGCCATATCCATTATTTTCGTTTTTACTTTTTTCGGAGTGAGGATCTTGAAGTTTATTTATTATAGTCTGGCAAATGCCCGCTATACCACTTAATATGTTGCAGCATTTTAATAATTCTTTTAGAAAAACATTCAAGCAGCAAAAAATTTCATTTCGGTCAAATACTTACTTGCTTAGCGGAGAAATATTTTGTTTAAACCCATTATTTATAACCAATTTTGCAAAAATCACAGAGTTATAAATGCGAAATAGCCGCAAAACAACGACAATGCGCCGCTAAAGCGAACTTAATGGTAATTAGTTAACAACACCAAAAAAACGCAATTATTCCACTTATTCTAGCGAACAAAAATCCTACGACCATTTTGCTGCCTAACGGCCAATTAAGTTCTTACAAAATTGTTACTTTAACGAGCAATTTAGGTGCCTCATTACTAGCGAGTGTATGCAGGGGTCAGCAACATGAGTGTTATTCACCTTGAGTTTACCATACGATGATATTATGCTTCTCTTTTTCAAAGTCAGCTTAGCCAAATAAAGCGCCTTTAGGTTAGGACTGTTTTTTCCTCTGTACTGCCGCACCCTGGAAATTGTACATATGTATGTATGTACAAATACCTATTTAGAAAATGTCCAATGTACTGTTGATGCCTACACAAGAATTCGCTAAATTTGTGGCTGTTGTTACTGCCTTCGCTGATTCATTTAAGTCTAGTTAAAACAAAAAAAAATATTCTAAGAATACAAAGAAAAGAGTTCAAGGAACTGATGCAAGAAGGGGAAGTAAACGCTTTCATCCTGCTAAACTCCCTTTTGTTGACTACTACCAAGCAAGCTTGAAATTGCTTATAGAAATGTTGCTGTGGCATACTTTTCTTTAATTGTTATTTATTATGCTTTTGCACTGCTTGCTTCTACAATGAAAGACAGTCAAAGCACTAAACTTCCGTTGAGGTTAAACGGCTAACGTTTGTAGTTCGTAATATTAATGGAAAAACTTTGACACAAAGATGTTTAGCGCATTTAATTTGATAAATTACATAATAAAGCTATCATTTTCAAAATATGTTGTATAATTTTTTTTCTATTTTTTTTTTTTTTCGTCTCTTCATAAATCAGCCCACGCTGTTAGAACGAAGAAATGAAGCAGATGAATACACAAAAAAGGCACTAGTGAAACCAATAATATCATACTGTTATCCTGAATTTGACCAAATTCTGTTGAATTTATCAAATTTTGTTATTTGAACGGAATTTTTTGTTGAAGTAACTGCATTGCAATTGTTAACAAAATTTTGTAAAACTTAGCTTAAATAAAAAAAGCACTATAATTTGTCATGCTTAAAAGTATCGTTTACGTGGAATGTGCCATATATCTACCGAGAATTTACCTAAGTGCTTACCATTGTTTGCATAATCACTTCAGAACTTTATGTTATGCATAACTTTTCTGACAGCTATTGTGCGAAAATATTTTTGGATATGTGAAGTAGAAAAGTGAGTTGCAATATGAAAGTGATGCATATGTATATTTTTAAGATGTTTACTCATGCTTGAGGTAACGAAGAAATTAAGAGTAGAAAATAAGTAATTTCGATAAAGATTTGTTGATTATCATGTTTAATAATGAACAACAGTTAACTTTTCGGAAAATAAGGGCGCTCAACTCATATGAATACAGAGTGAAGAAGAGCAGGAGATTACTGGTGGCAGCAAAATGTCAGTATAACAAACTTATAAATCAAACCCATCTACAATATTAGTGGATGCTAGATTCAATCCGACAAAGAACTATTAAAAAACAATAACTGCTGGAGGATTAAGACAAAATATTTCAAAGAATTCGGGGGAAAAGACGAAATTGGCATTCCATGTACTCCCATCCGAAAATGTATGCCTACTTACTGTCCAAAAATGCGTACACGCATATACTTATAAGTAACCTAAAATGATTTTCTATTATCATTTCATATATCTTTGATCAACAAACGTTTTCACGTCATTCTTCTATTTGGCGTTAGTTTATAGAGCAACTAGTAATCCTGGAAGTGCATGCATCAACAGAAGAAAGTTTTCTCAAAGCAGTTGAAAAGCATTGTCCTAAGAACAAGTTGCACAGGTGTTTGTCTTAAAATTGTAGATAGTTATTAAGTACATACTTGTTAGTGTGTGTGTGCATTTCTGCTTTGGCTCAAAAGTTAAATTGCTTGAGTGCACAGAACTATTAATTAAGTAGATTGTGGCTTTTTGTAAAAGAATATAAGGAAAAGTTAAAAGTTTCTAAACGTCTGATGTCTGAATTGATGCATAAGTTAATAGTTATATTTAAGAATATAAATTGATGAGAAATATTTGTATGTGTTTACACGTCTTAGGCCCAGTTTTTCAGTGCAAGTTCAAACCACAGACAAAGTTGACTAGAGTTTAGCTCATACAAATTGCACTTAAAACCCGGGCCTTACCTGTGTATTGAGAGCTGCTTTCGACGGTGTTCAGAAAAATTTTATATAGATAGTTTACACCATCAAAAGCAGTTCTCAATACACCAAAATCACGGTCAATTCTTATCCATTATTCAATACTGTCGATTTAACTGCGTTGAAACTGTTAGTCTTAACTTAAATCTCCTCCCCCCCCTCGCGATACGCCTTAGGCGTTTGCTATCGGGACCAGATTTTGCATGTGAAATCTCCAACCATAGTTCTATCGATTTCGAGTATTAGATAAAAACAAAAATCACTTTTATTTTTTGAGTCTCCATAGAGCAATCTGTACTCTGACCCACCTGCGACACGCCTAAACCATCTTCAATCGGGATAAATATTTTTGTGTGATATAGTTGACCGTGGTGCAACCGATCTAGAAAACATACTACATTTGATTATAAGGACCAGCCTAATATACATAAATAAGCGCACATTGAAAACATCTTTCTTAGTAAAAAGTTCACTTTCAATTAACCTTCGTCGTTATTTACATGTCACATTTACATAGATTTGAACATAACTACTACATAAACATGTCGCCTGACACTTAATACAAATGCGTTTGACTTGAAAGCAAAGCGAAGCATTTGATATTTGTGTAAATAGTTATCAAAATTTATGCAGGAGTGTATGTATTTGAATGAATCAGAAATTTTGATTGTATTTTTCTGCATGATATCGTGCCATTACTTGCAAGCCACATTATTGCTTTAGATTTTTCATCATGTTTTAGATTTTTAATTTAATTAAAAATTGCTGTTACCTACTGAAAGAATTTTTGTTGATCAAACTAAATTTTGTGTTAAAACAACAACTTCCTCTAGTTAATTCCAACCAAATTTTGTGTTGAAACAACAAACTTCTGCAGTTAAACAAAGCTGTAATTAGACGCTGGCAAGCATAAGTACACGATGGCATCATGGTAGACACCTGCGTTTAGCAGTCAAATATTGGGAGCTGTAGTCTCGGTGATGGCAACAAAGCAACATGAGAAATTGTGGTATCATTCAGAAAATAAACTGTAATTAGACGCTGGCGAGAATAACTTACGATGGCATCATGGTAGACACCTGGGTTGAGCGTTCAGCACACCTGTGTTCGATTCTCGATGAAGTGAATATAACAACTGTGAAACAAATTTTTGTTTTATTTGATTCCTTTTGGTGTTAAAATAACACTTATTTTAGTTTACGTATAGAGCAACACCATCAACAAAAAAATTCTCTGTAAAAACAACATTGAATCAACAGCATTGAATAATGGATAAGACTTGATCGTGATTTTGGGTGAATCAATTCATATTTTGGTTGATAAGAACAGCAAATTTTTCTCTGTGTATAAAACTGTTTTTGCAAAATATACTAACAAAAAAGGAGTTTTTTTAAATGTATGCATGTGTCCAAGATATAAGCAAATGAAAAAGTGACGATAGTGTTCTCTCGACTTTTTCTTATTCAATTATGACGATGGCATTTTTGAATGTAATTCAATTTTTTCATAGGTAAGTCAAGCGTTTTCATCACTTAACTAAATTATATCTTTTCATAATATTACTTTTAAAATTTCCCTGCCTTAAAATAATGTGGAAGCCTGAATAGCATTGGTTTTTTCAATAATAACTACAACAAAATAAAAAAAAAATTGTTATCGCCTTAGAATAGCATAAAACAAAACAGTGTATATTTATTGTTTTTTTTTTTTTTTTTTTTTTTGTGTTACATCTACATAAATTTGCACGAATTGTAAATTTCAATTCACCCCAAGCACTAAATCAGTCGCTAATGTGTTTATAAATACCATGCAAGAAAAATCTCAACTTGGTTCTACGTTAGGCACTGTTTTCGAAGCGAAACAACATTCTTAACAGACAGGATCGATATAAAAAAATTTCATCGGTAACTGCAGATATAGCTTTCATAGCATTAGTTTCTGCCAGGCCTTGCAACAGCTACCAAGGTCAGTCGTTATTTATTTCCCTGCAGGGTATTCACATACTAAATAAAAATTCAACACACACACAGATAATCACATATGTTCTGGTACGTGCTTTTGAATATTTTCCATATTCATGGAACTTTTTTTCTTTGTACATCTGCTTTTATGGATTAAAATTGTGCGCCTAAGTACTTTTAAGATGTACAAAAACGCACATTTGCCAACACTCTCATATATGTATAACAGTGTGATAAAAAACACACACATCACTGTGCACACACTTTCAAGTGACATAAGTGTTATTACGAAATTGCCCCTATTGTTGCTTGTATGTAAATTTTTTGAGTGGTCTGTGTTTGTCCTTTTAGACAACCAAAGTCCACAAGCGGCCTGCAGCACATTTTTAAAACACACGAAAAAAAAATTAAAATAATAATCAAAGTTAAATAAAATAAAATAAAATAAAAAAGAGAAAAAAATGGAAACATAAAATAAATAAAAATAAAATAAAAATAAAATAAAAGAAAATAATATAAAATTAAATTAAACTAAATCAAATAAGAAAAAAAATAAATAAGTAAAATAAAGAAGAGAAAAAAACGAAAAAATAGAATAAATAAAAATAAAATAAATAAAATAAAATAAAATAAAATAAAATAAAATAAAATAAAATAAAATAAAATAAAATAAAATAAAATAAAATAAAATAAAATAAAATAAAATAAAATAAAATAAAATAAAATAAAATAAAATAAAATAAAATAAAATAAAATAAAATAAAATAAAATAAAATAAAATAAAATAAAATAAAATAAAATAAAATAAAATAAAATAAAATAAAATAAAATAAAATAAAATAAAATAAAATAAAATAAAATAAAATAAAATAAAATAAAATAAAATAAAATAAAATAAAATAAAATAAAATAAAATAAAATAAAATAAAATAAAATAAAATAAAATAAAATAAAATTAAATTAAATTAAATTAAATTAAATTAAATTAAATAAAATAAAATAAAATAAAATAAAAATCAAATAAAATAAAATAAAATAAAATAAAATAAAATAAAATAAAATAAAATAAAATAAAATAAAATAAAATAAAATAAAATAAAATAAAATAAAATAAAATAAAATAAAATAAAATAAAATAAAATAAAATAAAATAAAATAAAATAAAATAAAATAAAATTAAATAATATAAAATAAAATAAAATAAAATAAAATAAAATAAAATAAAATAAAATAAAATAAAATAAAATAAAATAAAATAAAATAAAATAAAATAAAATAAAATAAAATAAAATAAAATAAAATAAAATAAAATAAAATAAAATAAAATAAAATAAAATAAAATAAAATAAAATAAAATAAAATAAAATAAAATAAAATAAAATAAAATAAAATAAAATAAAATAAAATAAAATAAAATAAAATAAAATAAAATAAAATAAAATAATAAAATATAAAGCGAAATAAAAATACATAAAAAATTAAAATAAAAAAAAACAAATTAGAGAATATTTTATTAAATAAAAACAAGTAAGGAAAGCTGTCTTCGGCTGTGCCGAAGGCTAAATACCTTTCATGAATAAGCGTCACGATTTTCACTGTTTGATTCCCAGCCTGTGTGAATTTAACTATAGCTCATACCGAAATTATCGGAGCTATCGATTATATGGGGACGATGTGTTATATTGGTCCAATCTCATTGATTTTTGACATCGACATTCCACATTCTAAAATAGCAACATGTACGAAATTTCACGTTCCTACCGATTAATTACAGGAGTTATCTACCAAAATCCGTTTATCGGAACAATCGATTGTATGGGGGCTATGTGAAATATTTGTCCAATCTCGATGATTTTCAACATCGATATTTCACATATAAAAATAGCAACAAGTCCAAAATTTCACGTTTCTACGTGTTTAATTACAGGAGTTATAGCCAAAAATCCGTTTATCGGAATAATCGATTGTATGGGAGCTATGTGAAATATTTATCCCATCTCTATGAGTTTCAACATCGATATTTCACATATAAAAATAACAATAAGTCCAAAATTTCACGTTTCTACGTGTTTAATTACAGGAGTTATAGCCAAAAATCCGTTTATCGGAATAATCGATTGTATGGGAGCTATGTGAAATATTTATCCCATCTCTATGAGTTTCAACATCGATATTTCACATATAAAAATAGCAATACTTACAAAATTTCACGTTCCTACGTGTTTAATTACAGGAGTTATAGCCCAAAATCCGTTTATCGGAATAATCGGATGTATGGGAGCTATATGTTATATTGGTCCGATCTTGCTGGTTCCGACAAATGATTCCTATATTGGAAAATGGTGGCCGCGTACCAAATTTCAGCCAAATATCTCAAAAACTGAGGGACTAGTTTGCGTTCAAACAGACAGACAGACAGACGGACAGACGGACAGACGGACAGACGGACATGGCTAAATCAACTCATCTCGTCATCCTGATCATTGCGGTATACTTATTGATGGGTCTATCTCTTCTTCTTCTCATATTTACAAACATCGGACCAAAGTTATAATACCATTTCATGTTCATGAAAGGTATAAAAACAAGTGAGGAAGTCCAAGTTCGGGTAAACCAAACAGTAAATACCCAGCGGTAGTTTTCAGAACGGGATAAAAATACCATGATTTATAAATGAAATAGGCCCTATAATATATGGAAACAATACCTACCTAAGGTAAAAATCATAATAGAGTGACCAGGGAGATTTACCTATAAAATTATATGATTTTAGCCATTTCAGCTACCGAGAATGTCAATTTACCCACATACGCGGGTATAAAAATTATACAATTTTTAACTATGGCAATCATATATGTACGAATGAAAGAAATCGAAATTGAAACTGATGTGATCCCTTTTGTAGTTGAATTTCGACCACTGGGAAAATTTAACTAAACTTAAGAAAACAAACTTAAACAAATTAAATTTTTAAATAATTTATGCTAATATTTATTTTGCATGCTTTACAAAAATAAAATCACCTAAACCTGTGCTATACTTGAATTGTAATTCTAAAATGAGAGCTCCCCACCACTTCCATTTGCTCGAAATTTTCCATATTTTCACCTTGCATGAAAGTCATTTATTTTCTTCCAACTGCTGGCTTTTATATGCTGTTTAAACACAAAATTACAGCTGCATATTTTAAATGCAGACACAATTCATTCACCAGCAGCAGTAGAAAGAAGATTTTTTTTCACAATTTTTATATTAAAACAAACCAAGTGACTCGCTTTGATGCTTCTCTCGAACGCATGTACCACTACACTCACATAAAGGCACATTCCCATGGTAGTGAAACGTATAAATATGCTTTTCTGCATTTTCAACATTCACTTGGTAGTACATGGCACACAGGGAATTAGTAGGTGGGGGTATAGAGTGTCAGTAAAGCAATGTGTTTTGGTGCGCGTTTCAGCAGCTTTCTTCTTGACGCTCAAGGATTTGCTGAAATTGTGTAACTTAGCAAGCTTATTTTTGCATTTGCCAGCGCTTTCACTTTAATGCTTTCCTTCAAACTGACAACTTTGGCAAACTTCTTATATTTCTTATTTTCGTATGTAAATTTTAATGTTTTCAATATATTTGCGTTCTTTTTTTAGCATTTAACGTTTTTCATATTGTGTGTACGTATATTTATTTCCTTTTCTGACTTCACATACATTTTTATTTATTCTTGAAGTTTGCTCTCTAAGTGCAAGAAATTGCAAAATATCTACCTCATCACTTTTCCGCTTCAACTAGCTTTTAAATTTGTTGTCTCCGTTTTTTTCTTCATCAGCATTTAACTTTTATCACTCACTCTCTCATTTATCTACACCTAGTTTGACTACGAGTTGTTGTCAGTCGCGCATATCCTTACTTTGACATTCAAATATTGCATACCATCCATCTCGTCAACATGCAAATTTGTCTCCCACTGCTGCGCTGTGCAACAAAGTATGTCGTAGTCAACAGCAAGTGTTGGCAATATTTTTTATTTCACGCTTCTTTCGCTCAGTCACAGTTTAAATTTTTTTCATAGTTTTATTACATTTGCTGTTGCTATGCATACAGCATTTCTTATAGTCGAGTCTGTTTAGCGCTTAATGTTTTGCTTTACCCAAGTCATACCTTCACTTGCATTTTTTATACCCAGTAGTTCTACTTCCCCAAACAAATGTTTGTTTTTGATTGACTTAAGAGAAATATATGAAGATTGCTAAAGTCGTTTCTCCTTTTAAACGATGAAATTATGACACCACAAGTTGTCATTTAGTTCGCCCATCATATGATATAATGTGATGCGATCGTATGATATTTAAAGTTGTGATACTCCGAGTCTGTCTTAAATATGCTCACTGTTTTATGACATATCTGTGATGTGATCAATGATTTAATTTCCCAAGATGTGAGGTATTTGTTTTACTGTTGATATGATATACGTAATCGGTGATGCGTTAGTGTGATATATTAAATTTGTATGTTATCATGTGATATTATATTTTGATATGTTTTAGTCGCTATGATTAGTTCTGATATGCTTCAATGTGATATGATGTGCATGTGATGTTGTGATGTCATGTGGTGGTTAATGATATAATTTTTCAATTTTGTTTACCAGTGATGTTATAGAATCTGTGATGTGAAGCTGCGTACCACAGTTATTTTATATGCCACATCTATTTAATATTTTTCATATGATGTTGTGATGTGATGCTGTGTTAATGTAATAGTTTTTCAAGTTTTGAACTAATTTTGTTTACCTCTGTTGTGGCGGCGAGCTAAGTGCTCGGCCTACTACACCAAGTCGTGTCATATCAATGCCCGGCAAAACCAACATCAGAAATTATTTAGAAAAATAATTTTTCTAAAAACGGCAGTACTTTGGCAAACTCTCCGGGTGTATATCTGCCATGAGAATCTTCTCAGCAAAAACTCATTTTCTTTGCAAGTGCCGTTCGGACTCGGAAAAAAACTGTAGGTCCCGCCAACTTGTAGGAAAAAAATCAAAGCAGCAAACCACAAGATGGAAGAGAAGCTCGGCAAAAAGTAGTTAGTTAGTTAGATGTGTTTGTGTGTATTATCATGTGATGCGAAACTGTTATTAATGATATAATTTTTCAAGTTGTGAGCTAATTTTGTGTAGTGATATATTCAATTTTAATATTATCATGTGATATTATTTTCATTCTAGGACTCCGCTCATACCAAAGTGATTTGATATTTTTAAAGCCGCGATATATTATTATTATGTATGTGATGATGTGATGCGATGGTGTGATATTTAAAATTTTAATTTTATAAAACCTCATAGGTAATGAAGTAGGTCGTTGTGATTTATTTTATCGGAATGACCCGATGATATTTTGATATCAGTATGGCTAGATATATTTGAAATCTCAATAATAAGTTGTAACATTGTGTTACCTATGGTTGGGCGGTGTGATGTATTTACTTGCTATGTTCAAGGTGATACTATATTTCAGACCGTGAACTAAGCCAAACTTATAAGTTAGTTTTAAAGTGATGTCACTATGACTTGATATTGTTGAAACCTCGGTATCTAGTTGTGGCACTGGTGGAATATATGATGCGATGGTTAGATATAATTACTCTATGATGTAATGCGATATTTAGTGACAATGTAAATGTTACTGTATACTGTTATAGCTCACTGTTGGGTATACATTTGCAATACCTTTGAAACTGACGCTTTTTCACTTTTTGTTTCATATTCAATGTCATAACACATTAAAGTTGTCGTTCAAAAAAAATAGTCGTTGTAAAGGTGTTTTTATGCTTTTATTTCGCATTTAAGCCCTTGATTGTCACGGCTGCATCAAACACTGGTTCCGTTGTCTTTGATGTTGTTGATTTTGTTGTTTTAGTACTCAGTGACAGTATTGTTTCACAACTTGTTGGCATCTACTTTCTTTTGTTTATCTTCTTTTAGCTTCCGTACTCACACACTTCACTTCTTTCTTTTCTTTTTCGCTTACACTTGACAAAAAATAGCAAATATGCGCTACCTATCCACTTATGAAAAATACAATATATGAATACTATACTGAAGAGTCTATAGACATAATACATACATACATACTTCAGTCAAATAAAATGATAATGTTGTTTTTAGTGTGTGTGTGTGTGTGTTACACTCGGCGGTAAGCAATAAATGCGGATCACTCATACGCTCACGTGTACAATTTGAAAAAATCTCTATTGCAATTTAACGCGCTTTGTGATGCATATTAATATTTGGATATTATTAATAAAAGGAAGTAAGGGAAATTTAATATCTTGAACTAGATAAGTGAAATTAATATTACACTTTAAAAATTGAAGAACCTTAACAAAAAATTTCCCTTGCGGTCGACACCAAAGTATGTCAGCAAAGTAATTTCAACCAGCTTTTATCAATTTTAATCTAGTTCGAAAAAATTAAAAAAAAGAACAAGAAAAATGCAATCCCTCAGCCCCTTTCATTTTCCTTATACCCTTTTCTACCACTTCACTGATCCGACTTTCTGCTTCTTCTTATTTTTCATACCTTCACTAGAAAGTCTAATTTAACCGCAAGCAACTCATCCGGTCCGCTTGGCTTAATCGTAATTGCTATTATGATTGCTAAAGTTTTTATCGTTTCAAAAACTTTTAATTTTTCATGTTTTTCGTCATTCAACATTATTTGCATTTTTTCATTTCTTTTAGCGTCTGAGTGGCGAATCGCGCTGGTTTTACTAATCACTCATCTCATGTCAATTCAGTTTGCGCTACTTTATTTCTATAAAAGTTGCTCTGCTTTTTTTTTTGCTTTGCTGTCTCATTTTTCATTCATTTATCTAGAGTGAATTAGATGCCATGGCAGATTTAGAAACAAATTTGAACAATTTTTACCAGCAGCTTTTTTCAGGGATAGCAAAATTTGGCATTGATAGCAGCTGTTTGGTGTATTTGGTCTGAAATCAAAATGTGTAAGCGTTGTTGTTATTTTTTCTTCCGTTTCCTTTTTTTTAGCTAACGTTCTTCTTAGAAGAGCAGATTGTTAAAAACTTCTCATTTACTCTTATTAAAATTAGCTCAACTTTTTTGTGCCATACATAACTGACTCATGGAAGCATCCTTAAGCTAAACCCTTTTGTTACGTATACGTCACGTACGCCAATCACTGGAATTTTTTTCTTTTCATGTTTACTTATTTTTTTTACTCTTTTATATTCTGTTAATCAGAAATTCTAAGAATTATATTTTGAGATAAAATGGAAGCAACAGCTTTGTTTAGAATAAAAACATCTTTAGGACTTTTTAAGCAGTTGGCCTGGCGACCGCATAAAACGTAGAAGAAACTGCTATGCAAAAAAGGGTTGATATTCTAGTTAACTAGCTCAGCTAGAAATTCTAAGTAATCAGAATAAAAAATATGAATCAACCTAAATGCGCCCGTTTTCCAGTTATTTTAATTTATTTAAATTTTTTTAAATATTATTTTATTATTTTTTTTTTTTGTTTTTTTTTTTGAAGTTAACTTCTTAGGCGGCGATATGAACCCTGCAGTCAAATTCCGAACTACTCAGCAAACATGCTAGTTCATTGACTAACCATTTTGTGGCATAGGCATACCAATTCTTTGTTGATTAGTTTTTAAACCAGTCAATGCCAAACTACTCAGCAAAAATTCTAGTTCATTGACTATACATTTTGTGGCGTATGCATACTAGTTCATTGCTGATTAGCGTTAAACCAGTCAATGCCAAACTACTCAGCAAGCAATATAGTTTATTGACTATACATTTTGTGGTGTATTCATACTAGCTCATTTCTGATCACCTTTAAACCATTCAATGTCGAACTACTCAGCAAACAATATAGTTAATTGACTATACATTTTGTGGTGTATTTATATTAGTTCATTGCTGATTACCTTCAAACCAGTCAAGGCCAAACTACTTAGCAAACAATATAGTTCATTGACTATACATTTTGTGGCGTATGCATACTAGTTCATTGCTGATTAGCGTTAAACCAGTCAATGCCAAACTACTCAGCAAGCAATATAGTTTATTGACTATACATTTTGTGGTGTATTCATACTAGCTCATTTCTGATCACCTTTAAACCATTCAATGTCGAACTACTCAGCAAACAATATAGTTAATTGACTATACATTTTGTGGTGTATTTATATTAGTTCATTGCTGATTACCTTCAAACCAGTCAAGGCCAAACTACTTAGCAAACAATATAGTTCATTGACTATACATTTTGTGGCGTATGCATACTAGTTCATTGCTGATTAGCGTTAAACCAGTCAATGCCAAACTACTCAGCAAGCAATATAGTTTATTGACTATACATTTTGTGGTGTATTCATACTAGCTCATTTCTGATCACCTTTAAACCATTCAATGTCGAACTACTCAGCAAACAATATAGTTAATTGACTATACATTTTGTGGTGTATTTATATTAGTTCATTGCTGATTACCTTCAAACCAGTCAAGGCCAAACTACTTAGCAAACAATATAGTTCATTGACTATACATTTTGTGGTGTATTCATACTAGTTCACTTCTGATCACCTTTAAACCAGTCAATGTCGAACTACTCAGCAAACAATATAGTTCACTGACTGTACATTTTGTGGTGTATTCATACTAGTTCATTTCTGATCACCTTTCATTGACTATACATTTTGTGGTGTATTTATACTAGTTCATTGCTGATTAGCTTCAAACCAGTAAAGGCCAAACTACTCAGCAAACAATATAGTTCATTGACTATACATTTTGTGGTGTATTCATACTAGTTCATTTCTGATCACCTTTAAACCAGTCAATGTCGAACTACTCAGCAAACAACATAGTTCATTGACTATACATTTTGTGGTGTATTTATACTAGTTCGTTGCTGACTAGCTTCAAACCAGTCAATGCCAAACTACTCAGCAACATTATAGTTCTTCGACTAAACATTTTGTGGTGTATTCATACTAGTTAATTTCTGACTACCTTCAAACTAATCAATTCCAAACTACTCAGCAAACACCTAGCTCGTTTACTATACATTCTATGGATGTTTTTATACTAGTTCTTTGCTGATTACCCTTAAACCAATCAATGCCAATCTAATCAGAAAACATAATAGTATAAAACTATAATTTGCTGGGCGAAATCATACTAGTCAGAAAAATCCTGGTTCGTACTAGTATGCAAGTATGTATGAATCTCGGGTTGAAATCATACTACACCTTTTTCAGTTTATATTCAGAAAGTTTTCTGAATATCAATTGTAATTTTCTGAATGTCAATTGTTACTTTCCGAATATAAACTAAAAAAGGTGTAGTCAGAAAAAGTCGAATCTATTTTAGAAAAATACTACTACTAATACTACATTATTATTACTAGCTGGCCCGGCAGACGTTGTCCTGCCACAAATTTATTTCCCCCTCTGTTTCTCTAACCCGATCCCTATATCTATTTTAAACCATATCCCTATCTCCTTCATATAGGAGAAACCACGCCCCCTTTTTCCTTATCCTCAGTTTTTTTTGGAGGTGTCCGGGATTGATTTTATATAACTCCTCACAAAATTTCAGTGGTCTAACCTAAATACTTCTAGAGATATGGACTATGAAGTATTATATTCGTATGGGAGGTGCCACGCCCCCTTTATCGTTAACTCGAGTTTTTTGGGAGGTATTAGGGATCGATCACATATAAACCCTCACCAAATTTCAGTGGTCTAACATAAATACTTGCAGAGATATGGGCTATGAAATGTTTCCTTCGTATGGGAGGTGCCACGCCCCCTTTTTCTTTATCCCCAGTTTTTTTGGAGATGATGGGATTAATCTTATTTAACTCCTCAAGAAATTTCAGTGGTCTAAACTAAACATTTCATTTTTCATGTTCATACCTTAAACACTTTTGAAGATATTCAATTTGAAAAATTCAGTTTGTATGGGAGGTGCCACGCCCCCTTAATATTTTGTTCTGATTTTAAGACATGACCTGCGCGTGGTAATAACAAACAAATCCCCCAAAGGAAGTATTTCATTTGGTTCAGCCGTTTTCGAGTTTTAGCGTTACAATTATACACCATTTCATTTTTATATATATAGATAAGGCCTTATTACACCGCAACCATTAGTACGATCTATTGTACTACATGGTACTATGCAAACATTATTTGAAATTTTTGGTTTGCTTCTTTTTTTCTCTTGTAATTCACAGATGCTTTTTCGTGTTTGGGTAAATTCAAATATGATGCTGATGTATATATGATCTAGTATGTCAACTGCTATATTTCTTGTGTATATACACAGAAAAAACCCACTGTTAAAAAGGCACTGGTAAAATCAACAATCTCGTGTTGTTATCCTGAAGTTGACCAAATTTTGGTTGTTTGAACGGTAATTTTTGTTGAAGTAACTGCATTCAGATCTTTTATGATCCCTCTAGATCTTTTATGATCCAATTTTGCAAGCTAATGCTGAAGGAGTACACACTCCGTCAAGCCAACGAAAGGTGGCAACAATCCCCAAGGTGCCGGACATCCAAACAAACCTGGCCGAAATGGGATCATAAAAAATCTAGAGGCATTCACGCCCTAAGAAGGAGAGAATTCTTCATATTAATAGGTGTTCTAACTGGGCACTGCCTTATTGGTAGGAACGCAGAAAGGCTAGGTGTGCCCTATCGACTATGCTGTAGGAGCTGCAAAGATGATGAGGAAGAGGAAACATCTCAGGGAAAATACAGTTTTTACTAGATCTTGGTAATATTATGCTTAAAGTGTTTGTAATTATATACACTAATTTTAGAAAAAATAAAAAGTTCCTGCTTTTTAGAACTTCGCATAAAAAAAAAACATTTTCAAAATCAAAATATTTTCAAAAATCGTAAAATTTCGACAAAATTTTGACTTTGACCAGCTATTGCTCAGAGATGGTTTGGTCCACCCCTACATATTCTACGTCGTTGGAAGCATATTTTAATTTCCTTTCACACGAGGTACCGCTTTTTTTTTTAATTGCAAAGCCTACTATGGTCTTTTCAGTTTGGTAAAAAAAAAGTTTGAAAAAAATGCGGCTTGCTTATTTTAAATCATTTTCTTGACTATAATAGTGCATGTAAATAAAAAAAAAATTTGTGATGTGTAAAACTACTTTAAATAACCTATTAAATGATGTATAGTTTATGCAATTCTCTATTTTTTAAATATTTATTTTTGCATTTTTAACAAACAAACAAATTTAAATTTCACTTACTCAATATGTCCTGAAAGGATAACGGTAGGTATAAATATCATATGGAGAATATGTTCCCAGTTTCGTTTTGTATAAAAATTATTAATACATTATTTCTCCGAAAATCATTGTTTAAAGAGATATTGGTCTCTAAAGCCATGCATAATTTTTAGGTTAATTTTTGAACTTTAGGTCAAATGCGCGTGGCTATTTCCCACTACAGGTTGTCAGATTTTTATGCAGATCATATTTTCTATTGTCAAGCTATCAAAAAATGCGCGGGGAGCGAAAAATTTCAATACTTACTTTTGCAAATCCCATATGTTTTATGGTCACTCTAATATACATATGTGGGACCGGAACTCCGCAGTGGACGACTAACTTAACCTTAAGTAACCTTAATTTACCTTACCTAAAAATACAACTCCAAAGCAACCAACTACATAAAACTTTGACAAATGCGCGCCTCGTTTTTGAGCATTTGCAAAAATTTCGCTTCGCTTTACGTTTAAAAAACTTTGTATGAAAGTGGATCCTACAATGCAATTGGGCCTTCACCTATATAATCAAACTTGACGAACGCGGAATTTGAAAGGAACCATTGCAAGTTGAATTCAATAATTAAATTAAAAATACAATAAACAACATAATTTAAAAAATATAGAAGCAAAAAAACTTGTGTTAACTTTACCGAGAATCGAACTCAGAGCCTTTAGCTCATTTTTGGCTGTGTATGAACTAGTATATCAACTGGTATAATGGTGATGCAGAGGCTGACTAGTATATCAATTAGTTTGGTGCTGATGCAGAAGAGGACAATTGTTTTTCTTTTTATCTTGTAACTGCTTCTTTTTTACCTTGTAATTCACAGATGCTTTTTCGTGTTTGGGTAAATACAAATAGTCGCTGCTTTCTAAAGAATAAACTGGTATATTGCTGATGTAGAGGCTGACTATGATACTGGTGCATAGACCGACTAGTATACCAACTGGAATTAAAGTCAATTTCGTGAACTAATATGACAAGTGGTACGATCTGAATGGGCATAATGATTAGTATGTCCTGCCGCATAGACTGAGCAGTATGTCAACTGGTATGATTCTGATGTATATATCAACTAGTATGTCAACTGGTAAGATTCTGATGCATATATGAACTAGTATATCAAATGGTATATTTCTGATGCAAATTTGAACTAGTATGTCAACTGATATGATTCTGATGAATAAATGAACTACTATATCAACTGGTATGATTCTGACGCATATATGAACTAGTATGACAACTGGTATGATTCCGATGCTTTTTTTTAACTAGTCTGTCAATTGGTATGATTCTGATGCATATATGAACTAGTCTGTCAACTGGTATGATTCTGATGCATATAAGAAGTAGTCTGTCAACAAGTATGATTCTGATGCATATATGAACTAGTCTGCCAACTGGTATGATTCTGATGCATATATGAACTAGTCTTTCAACTGGTATGATTCTGATGTATATATGAACTAGTCTGCCAACTGGTATGATTCTGATGTATATATGAACTATTCTTTCAACTGGTACGATCCTGGCGTATATACGAACTAGTATCTTAAATGGTATGATACTGATGTGTATAAGAACAAGTATATCAACTGGTATATTCCTGATGCAGAGGCTGACTAGTCAGCCAATTGGTATGGTGCTGATGCAGAGAGGGACAATTGCCATATCGTAGGACATCGCCGTGTTAAAAATACCAGTTGCTAATATGGAAAAATTACAGAACTCGAACTAGTTGAGACCGCATGGCTGACTGGTATTTGATTAGTATAAAACTAGTTAAGTTGACTGCAGGGAAGTTTTGATTGAGAGTAAAATTTGAGGAAATGGCTGATAATACAAAAGAAATTATGCAACGGAAATAAAAATTGTAGCCGTGCAAATCAAATAGGAGGTGAAATTCTAGGATCTAGCTAACATTGCACAAATTGTAATAGTTAGGCCAAGCAGAATTCAAGGGTGATGCCACTTGGGGCGGCTCACAGGGTTGCCGCCTATCTCAATTTTTTTTAAATGTTGGGCAAGATATGCCAATATGGGTATCAAATGAAAGGTATTTTCGACCGTATTCCAAAGATGTAAATCTCAAGCAGGGTTGCCACCTAGGGTTGCCACCTAACCGCATTTTATTTATTTTTAATGATATCTCGGGAACCGCTTGACCGATGTGGATAAAGTTTGGCATTATAGATAGTATGATTCATTCTAAAATTATACACGTGGGTGTTGCCACTTGGGACGGCTCACAGGGTTGCCGCCTATCTCAATTTTTTTTTAAAGGTTGGGCAAGATATGCCAATATGGGTATCAAATGAAAGGTATTTTCGACCGTATTCCAAATATGTAAATCTCAAGCAGAGTTGCCACCTAGGGTTGCCACCTAACCGCATTTTATATAGTTTTCTCTATATCTCGGGAACCGCCCGACCTATTTGGATAAAGTTTGACATTATAGATAGTATGATTCATTCTAAGATTATGTGCGTGGGTGTTGCCACATGGGGCGGTACACAGGGTTACCACCTATATCAATTTTTTTTTTAATATAGAGTAGATATGCCAATATGGGTATCAAATGAAAGATATTTTCGGCCGTATTGCAAATATGACATTTTCAGCAGATTAGGTGGCAAAATCGCATTTTACAACCCCTTTTACAACTCCCCTTCCTATCTGTCTTCGCCTGTACACTATCTCCCTCCATTTTTCTCTTCATTCTCTCCTTCCTTCTACCACGCCCCTCTTCCACTATATCCCATTTGTATTGGCCCCTGGCAATTTAGGCATAATTCTACCCACGTACCGCATTAGAAGGAAAACGCACCATGTATAAGATATTTTCGATTTGATCGGTTCCCTGATCCACTTACCGGAAGTAAGAAATTGTGAATCTAAACCATTCTCGAATACACCTTATTCATATTTCGTTTTTTCTGATTTGCAGAAGTTAACTTCTTTCACGTGTACTGGCTACACGCGTTTTTTTATTTTTATTTACTTCGTTTCAATTGATTTTATTTGGCTAAACTTTATTTTATTTTATTTTATATTTTTTCTATCCTTTTATTTTGGGTTTCCAATTGGCATCAGTTATCGCTAAAAAAGAATGACTGGCGTGCTTTGATACGAAACGGCCAAAGCCGCCTAGGCGGATAAGCGTCATTATGACGCAATCCAAGATTAGATTAGATCCTTTTATTTTATTTTACTTTATTCTGTGTTTTTTATTGTATTTTCTTTTATTTATGTTTTATTTTATTTATTTAGTTTTAATTTATTTTATTTTATTATTTACAACAATTTTTTAATTTTTTTTTTCTATTTTTTCAGTTGATTTTATTTTATTTTATTTTATTTTATTAGATTTAATTTTGTTAATTTTGTTTTGTTTTTTTTTTTCTTTTATTTTTTTTTATAACATGAAAGGTTAATGCATTTGGCACAGCCGAAGAAAATACTCGCCTTTCTGGCTTTTCTTGTTCTCGTTATATCCTAACAAATATTTTACTGCCCTTCAATTTTGTTTCCGTGCCATAGAACTAAGGAACAAATGTTGACTTGGCACCGCTTCAAACAAAAAAATTTCAAATCCTTCTGGTTTCTACTTGTTCGCTTCTTTCGCCCATGCTCCGCCTTTTTTACGCAAATATTTAACGAGACAAACGAATTTTTATCACTCGTAAAAATTTTACTTTGTTTTTAATTTTTTCTTGTTTGGCTATTTCTTCTATTAATTTGTGCCCTTTTTCGTAGTAAATTTTTTTTGCTCAAAGCTAAGTCAGTTTAAAGCAAAAAATAGAAGTAAGCTAAAAGCAAAAATCTCTTAAATGCTGGTAAAAGCTAACGAAAATTCTGTACACTCAAAATCAGAAATAATGAACAATGCAATAAAGGGTGTGCAAAACAATTATCGCCAAAGAAAAGTGGTGAAAAAGAAGTATTTAGCTACAATTACTGCAGTCTTTTGTTATAAAACGATATTAGTGAAAAAGCGAAGCCATTAAGGCAAAATTTCGTTTAGAGGGCAACACTTAAAGCACAAAAAGGCAGTGTTTAAAGCGTTCGCTTTTCTAGTTTTTTAAGCAGATTTTAGTCAATTAATACCACTGTACTTACTTTTGACATTATTAATAATACTCAATATGAATAATGTGCTGTTCATGCTGACCCTGCATTTTGCATTTTAGCACTTAGCCCAAAAAGCAACATTTTTTCCATACAATTTTGAAAGCTAAACGCAACTAAATGCTACTTTATTTATGCATTAGCTTTAGCATCTTCAAAGATACAGTACGAACAAAAATTTTCTTGTATGAAGAAAAGGTGAAAAAATTTTGCATACTTTTGGGCGAATCGCTATTTATATTAGGATATCTTCTCACTAAGCTAGTCAACGTACTTATGCAATAGTCTTTCCTTTTAAAAGTTGCAATTTTCGAGGTGAAGAGTTTCCAAGTTTTTTTAGAAAGTCGGTTTCTTTACCCACGAACTCACTTTTATAAAAGAAATGGAGTTTATCTGAAAAGGCAAGCATAATTCCACTTGCAATGTAGGAACGCACCTTACGCATTCGAAAATTAGCTAAATGCGCATTTTCAAATTGCGGCAGCATGAACGCATCTTCGAAATGTACGACCGAAAATGGAAAATGCTGCATTTAAAACTCAGCATGAACACTACATAAACTTACAAAAACTATTTTTTTTTGTCCACTCCAATAAGTTTATTCAAATTTTAACCCCAACTAAATAAAATACTATTTCTTTCTATTACAGGTTAATGTCAGCAATACCTGGACGATGCCCCAGGAGGGACTAAATGTCTTCTATCGTTTCTTCCGTGATCGTATATCCTGGTTTGAGGCAGATGCTGTCTGTCAATTTCATCACGCCAATCTGGTGACAGGTAAATAACTTAATAAATCGATAAAGGCAAAATAAATTACGAGAACACAACCCAAAGCTGTCCCAAATAATAACTTTCTGTAAAAAATCATTTGACCTCACTCAATATGGCAAACGAACTGTCAAACTAACCAATCAGAGAAAAGGCACTCAAACAGAATAGATAACTAACACACGAAAATCACTTTCGAATGCTGTGAGCTTTGAAATGGAAGTTAAAGATATTAGCGAGCAGGAAAAAGCAAAAACAAAATCAAATACATAACAAAAAATAGGAAAATTGTCAAATGCAAACAAGGGCGATTGTTTACGCTGTTGGCGGTGACAAAGCAACGAAAAAATGCAAATATGAATAAGGAAAAAAATACCTGTAACTGAAAATCGTATAACAAAAATGGTACAACACACTCTCGTTGAGGCAGAAAAATATGGCGCACAAATGCCCAACTGCTGCTTGCTCTGTGTGTTTTGGGAAAATAAATAAACAACATATGCAAATGGTGAAGCAAATGCGCAAACAGACAAGCACTTTGGGCGAATGAAAATGTAAATTTGCCTACGTGGCTATATATGTAGCTAGTCATGTGTATAGTTACCCCCCAGGAGGACCATTAGTTTGTGGCCGAAGGGCCTGCTTCAAAAGAAGAGCTGCAGTGGTTTATAAGAACTAGTTCGAGGCAAACACGATCAACAAAATGAATAGGGTTGGCCGAATAAGTTACCTCAGAACATATCGTCGCTCGCTTGCCAGAGGCATAATTGTGCCAATTTTCTAGAAATGAGTTAATAGGCTCACGTGATTAACATCTCGTTTCTATACAACTTATGAAAATCCTGGGTTTCCAAAGTACAATTTGCAATTGCCATTTTCATAAATGTGTAGTTCAATCTCTGGAAATTGTGCCAGAAAAACGAATAAAATCAGATGTTCCCTAGAGGGTACCTACATTCACATTTACTTTCAAAATCTCAATAAAAAACCGCGTGTAGCCAGTATACGTGAAAGAAGTTAACTTCTTAAATTAAAAAGTAACGAAATATGAATAAGATGTATTCGAGAATGGTTTAGATTCACAATTTCTTACTTCCGATAAGTGGATCAAGGAACCGATGAATTCGAAAATATCTTAAACATGGTGCGTTTTCCTTCAAATTCGGTACATGGTTGGAATTATTGCCTAGATTAACAGGGGCCAATACGAATGGGATATAGAAGAGGGACGTGGTAGAATGAAAGAGGGGAATGTAGAGAAAAAGGGAGGTGGATAGTGTTCCAAGATATCATGGAGAGTTGTAAAAGAGGGGACAGTGAAGTTCACATTTAGACAGCACGTCTACCTCTATTACTTATATATGTTCCTAAGCTTAAATCTTTTAAACGGATTGGTCGATTTTTATGAAATTTTGTATGTATGTTTTTGGGACATGAGAATAGGTTTTAAACTATATTTCATATCTTTAGGTGATAAGGGTCTTGAGACCTAATATGCACCAGCTGTGACCCTAGGAGGAATTTGTGGGATATGGGTATCAAATGAAAGGTCTTAAAAAGAGTTTTAAGGAGAATTAGTTTCAAGTTCCATGTAGGAACCCGTTTCGGGGATATCGACCAAACTTTGGACCAGGTGTGACCCTAGAAAGTGTTTGGACAATATGGGTACCAAATGAAATGTGTTGACGATGGCTTTAAAAGGGTGTGGTTCTTACTTCCATATGCGAACCCGGTTCCAAGATATTGACCTAAATAAGGAGCACATGTGAAAATGGAAAGCGTTTCTGTAATACGGCTTTAAAAGAAGGGCGTTGATTAGGGTTTTAACAGGGTGGTGTTCTTAGTTCCATATGCGAACGCGGTTCCGACATGTTGACTTGAATGTGGACCAGGTGTTACTCACAGGATATTTGTACAATATCGATATCAAATAAAAGGCGTTTGCGGGGCTCTTAACAGGGAGGGGTTCTAAGTCCAATGTACGAACCCGTTCCCAAATATTGACCGAAATTTGGACCGATGTAGGTCAAGTAACCCGGGTAGAAAATAATCTAGGCAAATCTATTTTTAATCTAGGCGCTGGCTACATTTTACTACAATAGACAATTCTGCCTTGGGCCTGCCAGGGCTCTGGAATGGAAAGCGTATGTTTTTCAATTTACGGGCAATTTATGGTATATTCTGTAAGGGGGCTGCCTAGTTTTGCATACCTTGCACCTGCTCAGTTTTTCCAATCCAGGGCCTAAACATTTTATCTATATTGGGGCAGCCTAGTTTTTCCAATCCAGCGCCAGGATAGTTTTTCCACGATTATAAAATTTAATTAAAGTTGTTCATTTGCCGAACAAATTTCATAAGTTGTAACAGCTGAATGGATAGAGAAGATGACTGTAATGTGAAGATGCCTGGGTTCAATGCTGGCTCAGGCACAACGAATTTTTTTAATTGATTATTAAATGAATGTGAAATTTAATTCAAGTTGTTCATTTGCAGAAAATATTTCAATGATTGGAATAGCCCAATGGACAGAGAAGACAACTGCGATGTAAAGGTGCCCGGGTTCAATGGTGACTGAAAGGCAATGAATTATTTTATTTCTCAGCTGGCATTGCCTTGGAAAAACTAGGCAGGGCCTAGATTAGCATTACCCGACAGGCCCTTTATTAAAAAGCATTAACAAACAGATGAGGGCCTGTGTAAACTTTCCTTAGCAGGCCCATGATTTTAAAAGGGAAAATATAGTCAGGCCCTAGGTTAAATTTAACAGATTTTCTACCCGGGAAGTGTTGGTGAGTGTTTTTAAAGGGAGTAGTTCCCCGCGCGTGCACGAAACCGTTTCCGAAATATCGACCGAAATGTGCACAAGGTGTGACCCGAAAGTGTTTTGACAATATGGATACCAAATGAAATATGTTGATGAGGGTTTTGACAAGGTGTGATTTTCAGTTCGATGCGAACCGGGTTTCGAGAATTTCCCTAATGTGGAACACATGGGACAATCGACTTTTGCAAGATATTGACCAATTGTTCATTCCCAATTGATTTTTAGGAAAACTTAGCTTTTAATGAGGAATATCTCAAAAAAAATTTAAGGAGGTATCGTCGCTCCCAACGAAGACTAACACGGTTGAGTTTTCTGCGTCGAAGACTAACACAGTTCGCATAGAACTGACTCACAATATATGTGGGGGCTATAGGCAAAAGTCGTGGCACCTCCTGTATATACTTACTTTTCAAGACTCCATATCTCTAAAAATGTTCATGGGAGCTACCTGGGAAATAGTATGGAGATATAAGATACCACTCTCACAAAAAAGTTCGAGTTATGGGAAGAGGGGACGTGGCACCTTCCACACAAAATTCATTTTTTCGAATAAAGAAAATACGGTCGTAATCGGAAATTTTGAAAATGAATTCAACAAAAATCTATTTTGTGCAGAACGAAGTCTGCGGGGTCAGCTAGTAATATATAAGATTCAAATATTGTATTTGTGTAGGTATGCATAACTTAAGTCGCGTTCTAAACGGATTGACCGATCACAACCAACTTTCGAACAGAAACGGAAAACCATTTATGAATTAAAGTTGTCGCCAAAGAGAGATTTTCAAAAAAACCATGAATGTGTTGCCTTTTTGAGATGCAAACCTTTTATGATTTGCACTTTACCCTGTGAAATTGCAGTAGACTTAAAATGTTCAGTGCCACATGACTTGACTTCAAAGGAACAAAAATTGTAACCCTGTCACGTAATCAGCTGTTTTCCTGATATCTGTTATTGCCTTCGCGCCTATCATTTTGGGGCCATTCTGGGGTAGTTTTGAGATCATTTTGGGCTCAAATGATCGCAATGTAGAACCAAAATGATTCCAAAATAACTCTAAAATAATGCTAAAATGACCCCAAATGATCCCCAAATTACCCAAAAAAGATCCCAAGATGACCCTCAGATGATCTCAAAATTACCCCAAAATATCCCAAAATAGTCTTCAAAAGCCCCATCATGTTCCCAAAATGATACCAAAACTACCCCAAAATTATGCCAAAATAACCCCAAAATTATCCTTAAACGATGCTAAAATGACCAAAAAATGGCCCCAAAATTATCCTGAAACGATCCTAAAATGACCCCAAAATAAATCCCAAATGACCCCAAAATTTGGGCTCAGATGATCGCAATGTAGAACCAAAATGATTCCCAAACAACTCAAAATAATCCCAAAATTGGCCCAAAATGGTCTCAAAATGATACCAAGATGAGCCAAAAATGATCCCACAAAATTATTTTAAAATAATCCCAGAATGATCTCAAAATTAGCTAATTGAAAGCAGAGTTGGACTGCTTTTTCTCCACAGTAATCGTAATAACAAAATTTTTGAACTTACGATTACTGTAATCCAAATGCCTGTATTTTGGATTATGATAGCGTAATCGTAAAAGTGCTTTGATGGATTATAGATTACTATAATCGTAATTTTCAAAAGTTGACATTACAATTGCTGCAAACGGAGTCCTCTTGTACTCGTCCTATTGTAATCGTTTAGGGAATGGTAGTTTGGAAAAGATAATGATGCCTTCTATAAGGGTAATATCCATTTTACAATAGAACATGGTTTTTTGTGGGCCTGAGCAGAAAAGAAAGTGATATAGTAAACGTCGTTAAAAGTAAAACAGGAGTAAAAAAAAATAATAACAATATTTTAACGATCTTAAAAAAACTTTTTTTTTATATTTTTTTGGCTAAAAAACTTTGGTGGCCAGTTTGAAACACTTAGCAAAAACGTGTTAAAATATGCCATTCATACGCTCTCTTGATTTCATGCGATGCATTGCAGTTAGCTGCAGGCAAAATTCATTCACAGCTCAGCGCTTGCAGTTGTTGGTATTTTAACGGCGATTGCAACAAAAGTGCTGGGCACTAAACACTAACAAGAAGAACCATCAGTTTGGTATGGGAAGAATTTATGAGGGCAGGGGCGGATCCACGGGGGTGGTTTTCAGGTTCAGCAGTATTTTAAATTAAAACATTATTCATAATATTTCCACATTCGTTTAATAAAATAAAATTTCTTTGTTTTTTCAGTTGACAACAGCTTCCAATTCGATGCTACAAGAGATCTTTTGCGAGAGCTAGACGTAAATGATATTGTCTGGATTGGTTTGATGAGACCGCAGAGTTCGGAACGTTTTATGTGGTCGTAAGTATCAACAGAGATTTTAGAATATAACAAAAGATTTGTAGGTAGCACCCGTAACTTACCGCTAGACATCAAATGCGCTAGCTCGAGAATTTTAAATTTGTATACCACATTCACTTTAAACCAACTTCTTGATTTCGTTCGATATGGTTGGAGGAACAAAAAAAAAATTTAAATATTTTTTTATACACGAACCATGTTAAACTGACAATAACGATCATGTTAAATTTACACGAGAAAATGAGGCAGATAGTGTTGTTTTAACAGGAAGACATGATGTTTTAAACGAAATTCATGTAAAATTAATAGGAATTCATGTTAATTTTACAGAAAGTCATGTTAATTTAACACGAGCGATTGCTTTGAAAAATACTAAACTGAAAAAGTGTTAAAAAAAAGTGTTGATTTCACAAGAAAATTTGTCTGTGTGTAGAAATGGTTTCAGTCTTGTTACTATTTCTTAATTTAGCAATCTCCGTATCAGAAACTACATTACCACTAAACGGTTTTCATTCATTAACTTTAATTAATTTTTTCATTTCCACTTGCTTGAGGTAGCAATTCTCAATGCAGCAGTTAAATTTAATTGATATTTTCAATTCAGCTTCCTACACATTCATACATACTAGCTGGCCACTATATAAGCACTCTCTGTGGACTACTTTTAGGAGCAATGTACACAAAATTACCAACAAACCTAAACATACAAAACATAGCTCTGCAGTGAGGCATATGCAATCATCACCATTTATCTTCCATATATCAGTTAAATATGTCTATATGTATATGGCGGCCTACATGAACAGAAACATGCTTAGGTCATTTTCAAAGAACCGTACTAAATGTCAGCAAATATACAAACATGGACTTTTGAATGTTTAAGTGAAACTCTTATATTTGTACGCCTGATTTTATGTACCCTGCAGGAAGGTTAAGAAGTAGTGTCCTTCGTTTTTAGATCAAAAGCGGACAGAACTATATTACAAACTAAATGATTTTTATTTTATTTATTTATATTTTTTTTAGTTTTTTTTTTTTATTTTTTCTTTTATTTTACTTTTATTTTATTTTACATATTTTATTTTGTTTTCTTTATTTTATTTTATTTTTTATTTTATTATATTTTATTTTATTTTATTTTATTTTATTTTATTTTATTTTATTTTATTTTATTTTATTTTATTTTATTTTATTTTATTTTATTTTATTTTATTTTATTTTATTTTATTTTATTTTATTTTATTTTATTTTGTTTTATTTTATTTTATTTTATTTTATTTTATTTTATTTTATTTTATTTTATTTTATTTTATTTTATTTTATTTTATTTTATTTTATTTTATTTTATTTTATTTTATTTTATTTTATTTTATTTTATTTTATTTTATTTTATTTTATTTTATTTTATTTTATTTTATTTTATTTTATTTTATTTTATTTTATTTTATTTTATTTTATTTTATTTTATTTTATTTTATTTTATTTTATTTTATTTTATTTTATTTTATTTTATTTTATTTTATTTTATTTTATTTTATTTTATTTTATTTTATTTTATTTTATTTTATTTTATTTTATTTTATTTTATTTTATTTTATTTTATTTTATTTTATTTTATTTTATTTTATTTTATTTTATTTTATTTTATTTTATTTTATTTTATTTTATTTTATTTTATTTTATTTTATTTTATTTTATTTTATTTTATTTTATTTTATTTTATTTTATTTTATTTTATTTTATTTTATTTTATTTTATTTTATTTTATTTTATTTTATTTTATTTTATTTTATTTTATTTTATTTTATTTTAATTTATTTTATTTTATTTTATTTTATTTTACTTTATTTTATTTTATTTTACTATTTTGTTTTATTTTATTTTACTTTATTTTATTTTATTTTGTTTAATTTTATTTTGTTTTATTTTATTTTATTTATATTTTTTTATTTTTTTATTTTTTTTTTTTTCATTTTATTTTATTTTATTTTATTTAATTTAATTTTATTATTTTGTTTTATTTTATTTTGCTTTATTTTATTTTGTTTAATTTTATTTTGTTTTATTTTATTTTATTTTATTTATATTTTTTATTTTTTTATTTTTTTCATTTTATTTTATTTTATTTCATTTTATTTTATTTTATTTTATTTTATTTCATTTTATTTTATTTTATTTTATTTATATTTTTTTATTTTTTTTTTGTTTTTTTTTTCATTGTATTTTATTTATTTATTTTATTTTATTTTATTTTTTTTGTTTAATTTTATTTTGTTTTATTTTATTTTATTTTATTTATATTTTTTATTTTTTTATTTTTTTCATTTTATTTTATTTTATTTCATTTTATTTTATTTTATTTTATTTTATTTTATTTCATTTTATTTTATTTTATTTTATTTATATTTTTTTATTTTTTTTTTTTTTGTTTTTTTTTTCATTGTATTTTATTTATTTATTTTATTTTATTTTATTTTTTTTTTATTTTTATTTTTTTTTTTTTTTTTTTTTATTATTTATTTTATTTTTTTATTTTTTTTTTTGTTTTTTTCTTGTAAAGGTGTAGTCCATATCAATAATTTTTTCCTACAGGGTTTTTCCATACAGGTCATGCCCCTACCATTATTGCTGTCGAATGAAATGCGCTAAATTCGCCTAAAAGCATTGCATTTTCTAAATGCCGCTGTTGAAGCTTCTGGGTTGCAGTGAGATTTCAATGCACGCTGTCCGCCTAAGAGTAGACTATAATTTATAGGATTTTTAATTGCAAACCATGCTTCACATGCATCTACACATTTTTGTTCGCACAACTTTGTAATCTTACTTATGTACTTAATTTTTCCCAGCGCCCTCTAACTATGTATGTATGTGTGTTCTCTGCTTTTTACACACATTTCTATAGCAATTCCCGTCCGTTGGTCACCGACACTGGCTACTGGGCTGAATCGCTGCCTCTAATGGATGCACCACTTTGTGCCGTCATCGATCCCATACGCGATTATCGTTGGCATGCGTTGCGTTGTGGTGGCCCCGAGACCGCATCATTTCTCTGCGAAATGCCGGGTAAGTGTTGTATGTGGCGTGGTGTGGTGTGGTGGTGATGAGGATACTATCCGTAACACAATGCCTCATTTTAGCGGGGATAGAATTTGAAAGTTTGCTTGCTGGCATGTTCATTGTGCTGCAGGTACACATTTGGATTCAGATCACATACTCGTAAATGGAAACTCAACATTTTGTGTGCGTTCTACTTTTCACGTTTATTTCGAATTGGCCTGTCTTATTCATTTAGCTTGACTTGCTTTTTTTGTTACTCTTTTTGTGTTTGCTTCATTTAGTGCCTGCATGGGCTGATGCCTGCATATTAAAGGATATGCCCAATCTAACTATGCAGTATATGGCTGATACAGCGAGTATTGAATTGATACGCAATTGCGCAGAGGAGGGTTTGCTGAAGCAGTCATGCAAAGGAAAGCAGGTAAGTGAAAAAGAGAGATTTTTTTTATCAATGAAAAATGTGAGATTGAGATAACCATTTTAGGTCAGTTAAAGTGTTCCTATAACAATTTTATTTATTGTGATATTATCTAAACAAAGTTCCTCTTTCGGATTGGTTATAGTTAAGTTTTCAGTTTCGTTCCTACTCCAACTTCGTCCGCTTTGCTGTTGCATACCTTTTGTGGACTCAATCCGCCTTAGAAATCGTTGTAGCTTTGCTTTTTTCGGATGGTGTTTTGTTCAGGCTACATTCTAGTTTCCCTATCTTTACAGTCTAGTTTAGTTTCCGCTCTCTTCGTCTCGGTTCTGATTTTGTTTTGGTTCCGATTTCTGTTTCATTCCGGTGACTTTCTGGATCAGGTTCTCTGTTTAGTTTATTCCCGGTATGGATTTCTTATCAATTTTGATTTTCTTCAAGTTGTGATTCCAATTCGGTTCGGGGTTTGTTTTCCTTGAAATTGTGATATCGTTTCATTCGGGATATTATTTCAACTCCCTTCTAATTTTCTCTCCGGTTTTACTATTTCTATGTAAGTTTAGTTCTGATTACACTCAGAATTTGGTTACGTTCCGCCTTCTGTTTCTGTTTTAGTTTCGGAACGGTTTTCCTAAAACTTCAATTTTGTCCCGCCTTCGGTTGGCCTACTTCAATTTCGTTCCAGTTTCGTTCGTTCCATTCTCGGATTCGTTTTAGTATTCAATTTCGTTCCATTTTTGTTTTCGGTTCGATTCATTCAATTTTTTCCCGCATCTTCGATTTTGTTTCAGTTCAAATTTCTCTATGTGGTTAATTTCGTCCCGACTTTGGTTTTCTGTCTTCGTTTTAGTTCCGCGGCGCATTCAGTTCGTTTTAAGTTCAGATATTGCCATTTCATTTTCTCTCTGTATTCAAATTCGTCGCACCTGCTGGCTTCCGTTTCGATTTCGTTTCTTCTTTGGTTTCGTTCCGGTTTCAATTTGTTTTAAGTTCAAGTTATACCAAAAATTAAACTATTGGTTAGACTCCTGGGATAATATCTGCTTAATAGGCAGCTGCCCTGGAAACGGAAGAGACCGAACTTTAGAACACTTTTTAAAATATCTCAAACTTATTGACATTTCCTCTCAATTTCTTCTTCCTATTTTTCCACTTTTCTCTATATGCCTCCATGCCAACCAGGATCGCGAGCGCGCACTACGCGAGCTCATTTGCCCACGGGAACGTCTCGAAGCGCAGCGTATCAATGACATCACCAATTCACACTTCAAATCACTACAGATCATAAATAGCATACGCACAGACAACAATGAAAACAACGACATTGAGCTTCTACCATTAGGCGAAACCTCATACGGCGGCTCGAGCAGCAACAGCGACATCGCAGAGCAGCTAACCACCGAAAAAAATACTGTACAACGATTAATTGAACAATTCAATGTAGATGAGCTGATGCAGGCTGATGAGCCATCAATCACCATGAGCGGTTATCATATACCCGATGAAATACCGAAGCCAGTAAAGAAAGCAGCAAAGAAAGTTATAGTGGCGAATGGTGACGAATATCAAAAAAAGAATCGTGCAATTAAGTATAACGAGCGAATCGAGTTACCACCACCAACGCCCAAACCAAAGAAACATCAAATGTTGGCATTGGAAGACATGATGATGGGTGATCAGCCACAACAAAGTGGTGAGCCGGAAATGTTGGAACACGTTGGTCCCGAAGAAGATGAGGTATCAAATGAAATAATGGAACCGCTGCCACATATGAAAAAAGTATTGCCACAAGATCTAAAAACTATGGCGCCTATTACGGAAAGGTCTTCGGAAGAGATACAAGAAAGAAGAGCAGACTTAAAGAGGATGCATAACTTGAATAAAGAGATGGAAAGAAAAGATTTTACAAAGATAACTTTAGCACCAGCCATGAGAACAAGCAGTACTACAGCAGCTACTGCAACAACAACGGTCGCTGAAACAACCACAACAGCCACTACAACAACAAGCTCTAAACCTGCAACGACAACCACAATATCTCCAGCAAGCAGTACTATCATACCAATTTTAACGACATCTGACATTGTTTCTACAACGAAATTTGAAAAAGATGCACGAAAAGCTCATTTGAATTTAAACACCCAAGCTCATGCCACTACAGTCCATTCGTCTTCATTTACTACGACATCGCCATCTTCCAGTAGTGCCCCTACACGTTCCGCCGAGTCAGCAGTTCATATTCATCCTTCTTTGATACCGAGCACCACTGTTGCTCCTCATGCTATATCAAAATTGCATGACTTTGATAGTACAGAAACTCCGGTAACTATAGGCCATCCTATGCATCCCCAGCAACACGAACATGGCATTATAACTGAAGAACATTCCCACGTTAAAGAGTCTGTCGATAATTCTCATTTCATACCACCAATGTTGTTGGTGAAATCACATTATGTGCCACCGCATTCCGGTAGTGAGCATCATGAACATGATGTAGCTCATGTTGAACATGGAGAGCCTCAGTTGTTTACGGGTAAGTAGAAATTCAGTGAGACCAGGGTTGGGCCATTTTGAGTGAAAAATTATTCAAATAAAAAATAAAAATTATTCATTATTTTAAAAATTTTGAGTGATGAGGGACCGGTTATTTTTATTCATAAAAACAAAGTGATAAATAATAAGTTATTTTTATTTCAAGCTATTCTTGAATAAAATGACTTGTTATTCATCACTCAAGAAATGTTGAGTGATGATAACGCGTTATTTTTATTTATGAAATAATGCGCAATACATTCGGCGTAACCTCGGGACCATTTTCTGGATCGTTTCGGGATCATTTCGGGACCATTTTCGGGATCATTTCGGTGTCGTATCATACCATGTCATATCATGTGATGTCATATCATATAATGTCATATCACATGATGTCATATCTATCATATGATGTCATATTATATGAATCATGTGATATGACATCATATGATACCTCGGGACCATTTTCTGTATCGTTTCGGGGCTGTTTCGGGATCATTTCGGGACCATTTTCGGGATCATTTCGGTGTCGTATCACACGATGTCATATCATGTGATGTCATATCATATGATGTCATATCATGTGATGTCATATCATATGATGTCATATCATGTAATGTCATATCATGTGAATCATGCGATGTCATATCATGTGAATTATGTGATGTCATATCAAGTGAATCATGACATCACATCATGATATGACATCACATAATTCACATGATATGAAATCGCATGATTCACATGATATGACTTCACATGATATGACATCATATGATATGACATCACATGATATGACATCACATGATATGACATCATATGATATGACATCACATGATATGACATCATATGATATGACATCACATGATATGACATCATATGATATGACATCGTGTGATACGACACCGAAATGATCCCGAAAATGGTCCCGAAATTATCCCGAAACAGTGCCGAAACGATCCAGAAAATGGTCCCGAGGTAACGCCGAATGTATTGCGCATATGGGTATAATTTTCCGGGGTATCGATGGAAAAAGTTTTCACTTGTAAATAGCTGATTAAAAATGAAGTTTTATCGTTATTCAAGAATTCCATAAATAAAAATAACGCGTTATCATCACTCAACATTTCTTGAGTGATGAATAACAAGTCATTTTATTCAAGAATCGGTGGAAAAAAAATAACTTATTATTTATCACTTTGATTTTTATGAATAAAAATAACCGTTCACTCATCACTCAAAATTTTTAAAATAATGAATAATTTTTTATTATTATTTTTTTTTTCGTCACTCGTCACTCAAAAGTAAAATTTTGCCCATCCCTGAGTGAGACTAAGCCTGTGAAAAAGGAAAAGAATAATTAAGATCAAAAATGTAAAGAAAAGTGAAATGAAAAGTGGATGGGTAAGAGCTAAGGACAGAGAGGTAGAGGGAGACAAAAGGAAATTGGAAATGATAGAGGAGAAGGTGAAGGAGAAAGAGAGGTGGGGGGAGACAAAAGAAAAATGGAAAGTCAAATGAAAGATAGGAATACCGATATTGATACTAATGCTGATACTCTTACATATACCGATATTAATGCTGATACTGGCACTGGGTCTGATACTTATACTGATACTTATACTTATTCTAATACTAATACTGATACTGACACTGATACTGATACTGATACTGATATTAATATTGATACTTATACAGACACTGGTACTGATACTGATAATGATACTGGACGAGCTTTAAAACGCTCTATCTGGGATGGGACACTTTTGTATCCAAATTCTATAAAGGAAGTTGTTGAGAGGAATTATTCAAACATATTTTAAAATGTTGTAATCTTCCATTCATATATTCAAAGATTTATACAAACCCTTAGTAAAATTTTTTAATTTTTTTTTCTTAAGGTAAACCCAGTGATAATCCTGTCTACAGCATGACACCAAACTATACTCCCACTGCAACAACACACGGTCACATAGCAAATGGCAAAGGCGATGAAAGTAATATGGAAGCGATGACCGCAACAACAGTGACCACCACAATGACGGCTATAAAATCAACAGGAATATCAACAACAACAACAACTGAGCATGATTTCACCAAGAAAACGACTGATGAAAGAACGTCAGCTTCATTAGAACAGCATCAACAACAACATCAACACAAAAAACAGCAACCTCAGCTAAATGCCAAATTAATAGACAGTAGCGCATCTATGACAAGCAATCAAGAGCATCATCAGCAGAAACAACAACACGGCCAACAAGCCACCGACGAGATGACAGAGAAAATTGAAACAGCTGAAGGTATTGTGGCGACCACAAACGAACATAGCACAAGTAAAGCGACAACGACTACATCTGCTTCCGTAGCAAACAAGCTGCATTCAACTGCTGAAACAACAACAACAGGTACAGCTGCGACCACAACAATAACCAAGGCAGTGACAGCCACAATGAAAACTGCTGACGTCGACCACATGACACATGATGATATTGAGAAGCCAGTAAAACATTCAAAGCCACAGACAAAAGAAACTGTAGAGCTAACAAAAGAGGAAATTCCAATGAAGACTAATAAAAGCTTAGCAGAAGAGGAAACAGTGCTAATCACCACAACAACAGCAAGAAAGGCGGATGAATTGCAAAATATAAAAAAAATGGATATAACAGAAAGACTTCAGTATGAAGATAGAAAAATAGGAGGAGAGCAAGGAACAACAACAGAAGCGGTAACAGAAGAGCAGCACACAACTACAGAAAAACCATCAAGCGACAGTGCAGCCACAGTGACGGATGCACCAACTTCATCTTCAACCTCAGACGCATTGACAACAACAACAACGCCTGCCATTCCTTCCGAAGTCACTGCTACCACACCCACTCATACAGCAGCAACAACAACCGAATGCAGCAGTGACACTGATCTAGTCGAGTCAACAACCACAGATGCTACAGAGCAGAGTTCTGCTATAGAAACCGACGATGGTAAGAAACTCACGCGCGTACATCGCACTTGCCAGCCAAGCTACGAAAAGCGCAATGGGAAGCATACAAAAAAACATCATGGCAATGTTGCTGATCCACCGACGCCGACACGCAATTTCTTGAATGAAGAAACAGAGACACCGCTCTACAAGCCAAATCGTCGTCGCGTATTGACCAAACCGGAAACTGTAAGCTATTTTAAAAAGATTATAGGTTAAGGAGAAAACATGAGGCAGCAAAGTCATGAGGTAGACGTTACACTCATGGCGAAGCAAAAGTGGGCGGGAAGGGAAAGTTGAATGCAAAGTAAAAAGGAGAAAAAGTGTTGACGATATGGTTAGAGGTCAAATTTTAAGCTCGTATGAGAGAGTATAACATAAAGAAGAATTAGATACTTACACACATATGTATGTATGTAGTTACGTAAAGGCAGATAAATTTGTAGGTATGAAAATTAAAACAACATAAGAAACTAAATAAAAATAATAGCCTGTGGCAGAGCTGAAGGAGATTTAGAAGTTGATTTACCCTACAGAAAACTAGTTGGGAGAATTTTAAATTTTTTAGAAAAATAACCAAAAGTCAACCAGTTATCCTTTTACCTGTCACTTTCTTTAAACAGTGACTTATGTAACCAAGTGGTCACTTTTCGGAACTGGTATTTTTCTGCACTTGGATACTTTTTGAAACTGGTGACTTTTTGGAAACTGTAAAATTTTTGCACCTGGAAACTTTTTGCACCTGGAAACTTTTTGAACCTGGAAACTTTTTGGACCTGGTGACTTCTTGGAACTGGTGACTTTTTATAACTGGTGACTTTTTGCAACTGGTGACTTTTTGGAATTGCCGAATTTTTGGAACTGGTTACATTTTGGAACTGGTTACCTTTTGGAACTGGTTACCTTTTGGAACTGGTGACTTTTTGGAATTGGTGACTTTTTAGAACTGGTGACTTTTTTGAACTGGTGACTTTATTGAACTCGTGACTGTTTGGAAGTGGCGACTATTTGGAACTGGTAACTGTTTAGAACTGGTGACTTTTTGGAACAGGTGACTTTGTGGACTGTTGACTTATTGGAACTGGTGACTTATTGGAGCTGGTGACTTATTGGAACTGGTGACTTATTGGAACTGGTGACTTATTGGAGCTGGTGACTTATTGGAACTGGTGACTTATTGGAGCTGGTGACTTATTGGAGCTGGTGACTTATTGGAACTGGTGACTTATTGGAACTGGTGACTTATTGGAGCTGGTGACTTATTGGAGCTGGTGACTTATTGGAACTGGTGACTTATTGGAACTGGTGACTTATTGGAACTGGTGACTTATTGGAACTGGTAACTTTTTGCAAATGGTGACTTATTGGAACTGGTGACTTATTGGAACTGGTGACTTATTGGAACTGGTGACTTATTGGAACTGGTGACTTATTGGAACTGGTGACTTATTGGAACTGGTGACTTATTGGAACTGGTGACTTATTGGAACTGGTGACTTATTGGAACTGGTGACTTATTGGAACTGGTGACTTATTGGAACTGGTGACTTATTGGAACTGGTGACTTATTGGAACTGGTGACTTATTGGAACTGGTAACTTTTTGCAAATGGTGACTATCTGCAACTGGTGACTTTTTGCCTACCAGTATTATGGCCAGTGATTTTTTGGGGATTGTAATAAACGCTGATTCGGTAGCAACTAAATTTCGGTAGCTTGATAAGCTTAAATTGGCCCAAAGAAACTTAGTCAATCCAGGAGTAAATCCATTTTTGATGGTACACGGACCTCGGAAGAGTCTCAAGCCTACAGAGTATCCGTCAACAAATTGACTTGAGCGTAATTTTATTCGTAAAATAATCACTACATCCCAGCTCTGTCCAGCGCGAATCTGACTATGAATAGGAAAGTTCAGAAATTTGAAGATTAACCCAACAACCAATCAAAGAAATAATTTAAAAAAAAACACTAAAATAAATATTGAAATTTTCTGCAGACAAAACAAAGTTTTGTGTAAAAAGGTAGTAGAAATAATTTTAATGTAGCATGTCAATTTCGAAGGTTAAAGGGAATGGCGCGCCATGAAATACGCTTTGCCTTCCTGATTGAAATTAAATAGAATTCGATCTAGTTTTATACTTATAATACAGTTTCATAAGATTACAGCAGAAATGCACAAGTATGAGAAGCGGAATATTTGAGGAGCAAGTACACAGTAAAAAAAATGTGTTAGAGATAATTAAGGCCAAACTAGTTGAGTAACATTGCATAAATTTAAATTAGAAACATGAAAACAAAAACATAACATGCAAACATATACACACACATACGAGTTACCATAGAAATAAGCAGACACCAAGATTTTAAAATTATCATGTTGTAATAATTTTTAGGATTTTATTATAAATGCAATTTAAAAAATGTAGTAAAAAATTCTTTGAAGGTTTGCAGTTTTGATATACTCGCATAAATTTCATTGTTAGCTAAGACTTTGCAACAGCATTTTGGGGATGTAACCATTACTACTCAAAATAACACATCCACGTGGCAGAGAAAGTTTGTGCAATAAAATTTTGATAGCGCACAAATTTAAGTACACACAAAGAAAATTGAGCTGGTGATAGATAAGAACTGACAGTGATTTGGTCATATCAACCAAAATATAGTTATATCAACCAAAATATCTATTGATTCAACAAAAATATGGGTTGATTCAACCATAATCACGGTCAATTCTTATCCATTCCCAGCTCATTTTTCTCTGTGTAGTAAAAATCAAAACATTGTTTTATTATGTTTTTGTATACAATTGAAACCAAAAACTACAATTAAAATGTGTTTTGAAATTGAAAGGTAGTGGAAAACATAACGCGTTCACAAAGTTCAGAATCAAGTAACTACACAAAACAAGCAGATTAAATGTGTTGCAAGTAATTTCGAACATTTAAATATTGTAATAACAAACATAACTAAATAATAATTAAAATTTTAATGAGTAAATACCAATTTATTATGAAAAGTTGTTATGGAAGTTGGTGACATTGGTACGTACATATTAGGGTGGGCCAATTTGTATGGATATAAAAATCCGTGATTATGGTTGTTGGGGTTATTGAAGCATCTTTTAGAACAGCTGTTTTTGAAACTGGTCAAAATGTGTATCTGAGGGTTTTTTGGTTGGGTCAAGGCATCCTTTTCTTGAACTTTTTTTTTATTTTGACGGCCACCTTAGGGCGTTTCCGCACATTTTTGGATTGCTGTTTTTTCGAAAATCCATTAAATTTGACTTCCTTATAATGCAATTTAAATGTTTAAGTAGGCTAAAATGTGAATCGTTGTGAGAAAGTAAATTTTTGTGAATTTTTGGAACAATTTCACCGATTTTCATAAAAAAGCGTTTTTCTCCAAAATAAAAAAAAAAAAAAACAAAGTACTAATGCGCCCTCTACCGGCCTTTAAAGAAATCGGTTGAAAAATTATGGGAAATCATTTAAAGCTTTGTAAGCCTCATAAAGCTTATAAACCTCATAAATATGTCACTTTTCACAGCAGTTTACTAGGTTTATACATTTTATAAGCTTTACGAGGCTTTCATAGCTTTAAATGAATCCCTGATTGTATTCCTCGAACAAATTAAATTTCGATCCAGCGATTTTTGCAGTCTGGATTTTTTCAAAAAGTGGCTCACCTCTAAATCAGCTGTAAAAACAATTATATAAACTTAGTTTTTGATCTGGCTAAAATATTACGGGTTTTGGGGTCGACGAACTCATTTTGTGCTTTAATAATTTTTTTTTTTTTTTCAAAGTGCCGCCATAGGAAGGATCTTCTCTTTACAGTTTTTCATTTCCGCTATACCTTTTTATGAAAATTCATCTTACTTATCACCAAAAAAATCGTTAACCATAAAAAACGACTTAAGTTGGAAAATTAAAAAAAAAAAAAAACTTCAAAATAAAAAACCAAAAACTCATATTTTAAACAGTCAAACACACGAAGATCGATCGAGACCCACCCTAATGTAACTAGAAACTAATTTTTGTGTTTTCGGTCCACTTCAATTTGTGTTTTTGCACCCAAATGAAAATGAATTTTATGGAGCCACCCTGATGTAGATATGTGTTGTTCTGGGCTATGTTTAAAAATGTAAATTACATTCTAATTATTTTAGACATATTGAGCAAGTATATAAATCTGGAATACTACATACAAGTACATTGGTGAAAGTACCCTGTAGAGAAAATTTATGGTATGAAGTGGTTATTGCAATGAACGAAATAACAGCCCAACAAATCACAAAGTTAGATAACGATTAGAGGTAGATAAGATAACTAGCCTCATTTTTAATCTCAAACGTTAGAGGCCGACTGGAAAAACAGTTCAATACCTTTGGTGTCTTCGAACAAAGTGGAAGATAATACTCAATCGAGTTCTAATGTCATTCTGTATTGGGATTCGAATGTTACTTCTGGAATCATTCTCGAGTCAATTTCTAGTGTAGTAATCCAGTATCTTTCTTGACTCGAAAATTCGCTAGTTTTATTGTAGCAATCAACATTTCACTAACGTTAGAGAATGTGTTTGCTGGGATAGCGATATGCGAGTGAGTAGTAATTCTTGACGCCTGTCAATCCAATAGGATTTATGCCATAAACTTAATGGGTACTTTGTCAATATAGGTTAATATTCGGGTTGATACGCGATGGAGTTTATCGTAACTGGAATCGATATCATTCCATTCAACTCGTAACTGATAAGATAAACTTGAAAACTATAAAGTTATCAATATTTCTCAAAGGTTAGAAAATACTTGGAGAATGATGTTAGATAGTAACTTCAGATCTGCAAAGCTGTCAAAATTTATCAAAGCTAGAGAAAACTATGATAATGGTATTGGATTTCAACTTGAGAATTATAAAGTTAACAAAATATCTCTAATATAGCGTTCACGTTGGGTCATAAACTCGAGTTAAAGTGGCATTTCTTTTGAGTTTATTCATATTGTTGTTGTCAATAAACTCGAGTTTATTGTCAAAGTGAATGCTTTGTTAGGTTGAAGGAAAATTGGAGAATGATGTTGGACATCAACATGGAGAACAATACAGTTTTTCCAAAAGTTTGAGAAATAATTGATCGATGTTTGTTGGGCATTGAACTCTCTAACTAGTCCCTCGGATAGAACAACTCTATTTACACACAGATAAATTGAGCAGGTGATGTATAGGAACTGACAATGATTTGGTCATATCAACCAAAATATCTGTTGATTCAACCAAAATCGCGGTCAATTCTTATCCATCACCAGCTCATTTTTTTCTGTGTAAGAACCAAAAATATATGTCACTAGTTTGTGAATTTCCTGCAGGGTATTTACAACATAGCCATAGTATTTATAATGGGCAATACAAATGAAAATGTAAACTCGAATAAAAAGAAATTCAATGGAATAATTTTTTTATTTGTGCATTGAATTGCAATTTTAAATACCACACAAAAACAAAAACCTATAAAATAAAGTATAAATTTCAAACAAAACAACAGACAGACAAAAAATACACAATCTAACATTTAAAGAGGAATATTTGTGAAACGGTAAAACAAGTATTGTATTAAATTTAATATACAACACAATTAAATGGAATTTAATAAAATTTAAAAAAATTTAAAAATCATTAATATTTTATCAATTTTCCAAAATTATAAAAAGGTAAGTGTATGAGGTTTCAACAAATGTCTATGGTTTCTCTTCAACTCCAAATTCGACCCCTCTCTGCGCACCCCCACTACCCTTTGCACTTCAAACAAACTTAAATCATTGGCATCCCCAACCAAAACTTGTTGTCTTGTCCAATCATCAAAATCACTTTACAATTCAATTATTTCAATACAAATGAACCATTCTCATTCAAAGCAATCATCTAACTTTGTTTCTAATTATCTGTGGCAGAGTCAATAATTGAAATTGAATTGAAATTGGTATTGAAATCGTATTAAAATATGCGCGAAAGGGTCCCAGCTGACTCGCGCCAACATCAACAAAGTGAAATGAAGGTCGGCAAAGAGAAAAGTAACAGAAACAACAAAGAGGGGCAAATAAACAAACAAGCAGTTATTTGTTCTCATTTGCAACAATTATAAATAAACAAAAGAATCAAAAAGGTTGAATGTACCCAACGCTTGAGCTGATGATTATGCAAACGAATGGAAAGTTTTTAAAAAAGGAAGCAGCATTATAAAGAAGAGGGAAACAGGATAAAGGAAATGTTAGCTGATTGGTAATAAATTGCAAGGAAATGGGGACGAAGGGGTAGAACAAAAAAATCGATTTTCAGTTTTTTTATTTGAATGCAGAAATTCGAATTCCTAGTCGAAAATTTAGTATATTATTCAGTATATGAGTATTTTATATTAACGGAAAGGTGGTGCTCATCGTCGTTATATATCCTATCACCGTGCAGTCAAAAAGCAAGTACCCTGCAGCGAAATCTTAAACTAGTCACAAAAATACTCACAAAAATACTAGTATACAACTATAATTTTCTGGCAGAACTCATACTAGTCAGGAAATATCCATTCCATACTAGTATACAACTATAATTTTCTGGCAGAACTCATACCAGTTTAAAAATACAAAATTCATTCGTTTCGTTTGCGTTTGCTTCTTTTTTCTCTTATAATTCACAGATGCTTTTTCGTGATAGGGTAAATACAAAAAGTCGCTGCTTTCTTAAGAATAAACATGAAAATAATAGTACATTTACACCGCACCAAATTGCAAATTTGGCGCTTTTTTACATACAAATCACATTTTTAAAATTTGGAGTTCCATCACATTTGACCTCATTTGCCGAACAATACAATCCCCAGTTCTTCAAAATAGCGACCTTGCGACTGTTCCACATTTAGAATCGCTCAGCAAGAACCTTAATGGGTAATTTACGTGTGATAACTTTTGCAACTACGTTTTTTTTAGAAAATGGGCGAATTCTTCCAGGAAAAGACCGAAGCCTTCTTGACTCTTCTTTTAATATTACTCTACAGGTGTTTAAATCACATCGGTAATGCATGTAAATGGTGTCAAATGGGCTCATTTGAAATTTGGTGCGGTGGAAATGTACTATAAAGGCAAATGATAAAATAAGGGGTAAGTCATGAAAATTCTGGTTGAAATCATACTAGTCCAGGTTTAATGCTTTTTGGACTAGTATGGGACTAGTATATTTCATACTTGTCATTTTTGGAATAGTATGGGTACTAGTTCATTTTGGGGAAATCATACTAGTCCAGGTTGAACTAACATGGAACTAGGCAGTCCCCTTACAGAATAATCCATAAATTGCCGGTAAATTTAAAAACATACGCTTTCCATTCCAGAGCCCTGGCAGGCCCAAGGTAGAATTGTCTATTGTAGGAAAATCTAGCCAGCGCCTAGATTAAGAATAGATTTGGCTAGATTATTTTATACCCGGGTAACTCCTCACAAAATTTCAGTGGTCTAATCTAAATACTTCCAGAGATATGGACTATGAAGTATTTCATTCGTATGGGAGTTGCCACGCCCCCTGTTTCGTTATCCCCAGTTTTTTTGGAGGTGGTAGGGGTCGATCTCATATAACCCCTTACCTAATTTCAGTGGTCGAACCTAAATACTTCCAGAGATATGGACTATGAAGTATGTATTTCATTCGTATGGAGGTGCCACGCCCTCTTTATGGTTAACCCCCAGTTTAATGGGTGAGAATGGTGTTGTTATCTTATAGCTCTGTACCAATTTCCAGGTCCCTACCTTAAACCCTTTTAGAGATATCTACCTTGAAGAAAAAAGTTTGTATGGGAGGTGCCACGCCCCCTAATATTTTGTTCTGATTTTATAACATGACCTGCGTGTGGTAATAACAAACAAACCCCCCAAAGGAAGTATATGATTTGATTAAGCCGTTTTCGAGTTTTAGCGTGACGACTGGACACTATTTCATTTATATATACATATATAGATATCCCTACCTTCAAAACAACATGTTTACCCACATAACTGGAATCGCTATGCGGCTCTAAATTATCGAAAATTGAGTTTAGAATAGACTTTTCACACGTAATTAAACAAAAGTAACGAAAACAACAGTAATATTAAGTTAGATATGATGATGTGGCACCATAAGGCTTAACGCCTAAGCATACGCTCCACAAACTCACGCGGGGAAGTGTATGGTAATACTCTTCATAGAAACTTCCTGCCTCATTGTTCATTTCATGTGCGAGACAGTAAACTCTGGAATATTTTTTTTTCCACCCACACATGAGTTTCAAACAAATGTGGTTTTGAAGAGAAGATTTTGTGATTGCACAGTGGGATTTGCAACGCTGAATTTAATTTTTTTGTAACACATGTGAGCAATGAAGCGGAAATATACGCATTATCTAATTCTTATACGCAGCTTAGCTTAACTTGGTTCTGTTTGTAACAATTCAAGCAACCAAGCGTGAAAAGCGCCTACACAAAAACTGACAAAAACATAAAAGAGATATAACAATAATGAGCATGAGTTGAACGACGACATCCACAAAAGATATTAAAAGGATTACGGTTAAGCATATTAATATTGTGGGTATAAAAAGACATGAATATAATATCATAGGTAGATAGGTATGTGCGAATTTCATTAGCGTTGTAGCTTAAAAATGTGAGTCAGCATTTTACTCAAGAAAAATTTGTGTGCTACAAAAAAATTTTAATTCGTAATGGAAGGAAAGGGGCGTGGCTGGAAGGCCGATGGCGTGAATATAAAATATGGAATACAAAATTTAAATAAAAATCTTAAACTAAGTATAATATTTAGAATAAGGAATACAAAATAAAATACTTGCTTATACTCGTTGTATTCCACTTTACGCCCTCTTTTCCTCATCTTCCAGTTTCTGGAGTTGTGGAAAATTAATAATGTGAATAGTAATAAATGACAATCGTGCAGCGTAAATACTTCCAGAGATATACATACATATGTCTGCTATGAAAAAAAAAACCATGCATACAACAAAACTATCCTGCAGCGAAACCTCATACAAGTCAGAAAAATACTAGTATACAACTAGAATTTTCTGGCTGAACCCATACTGGTCAGGAAATATTCATTCCATACTAATATACAACTAGATTTTTCTAGTTAAAAAATACAAAACTCATTCGTTTCGTTTGCTTCTTTTTTCTCTTAAAATTCTCAGATGCGTTTTCGTGTTGGGGTAAATATAAAAAGTCGCTGCTTTCTTAAGAATAAACATGAAAATAAAGGCAAATGATAATATAAAGGGTAAGTCACGAAAATTCTGGTTGAAAACATAATAATCCAGGTTCAATGCTTTTTGGACTAGTATGGGACTAGTATATTTCATACTTGTCATTTTTGGAATAGTATGGGTACTAGTTCATTTTATGGAAATCATACTAGTCTAGGTTTAACTAAAATGGAACTGGTATTTTACAACTAGTATAATTCTAGTATGTCATGACCAGCAGATGACTGGTATGTTCTGGCCGAAATCTGACAATTGACATTTCGTACCAATGTTTCTGCTATGTGGAGAATCCCGAAAATCCGGGATTTTTTATATGGCATGATCCCGGCACTGACTTTCCTAGTGTTGGTGGTATCACAACGGGCCTTTTAATACTGGCCTAGGTTTGCCTCTGCGGCAGCCACTTGAACCTAACCTAAGACATGTATACGTAAAAAATACCAGTTGCTTAAAACACTGACTAGTTGGGCCCGGTGCACCAACTAGTTATAAAGTAGTTTTCAAATAGTTGCTTACGCTGCAGGGTAGCTGGCCCTGCAGGCTTCGTTCTGCACAAAAAAATTGGAGGAATGCCAATAACGGAAGATAACTACGAAGAACAAGTGTTTGATCTACATAGGTATTCGCTTAATTCTATTCAAGAGTTGTTTGGGTTTTTGCTTTACGTGCGAAATTTTTTTTAGATTTATCATGGGATCTCCAGAGGTCACTGGAATCCGATATAGTAGACTCATCCAAAGATTCTTCACTATTACTGTGATCACAGAGTTACAACAACGTTGAACAATTTTTTTTTTAAATAACCAAAAAAATATTCCTGGAAGTTACGATTTTCTGTTATAAAAAGTCAAAAACTCGAAATTTCAGTAAATTTTTTTTAATTAAACACGTCTATTATTCGGCCTTTTCAGCCGAAGGCCGAAGCTGAATAAATAATACTGGCCGATTAGGCCACAGGTAAATATCTTGAACCCTTTCAGAGATATTCACCATGAAAAGCTATTGTTTGATGAAACTTTGCGAGGCCTCACTACCTCTACACCACCGTTTATTTGATACATTTATCGTACAAATACCTTCCACGGAAGCATGTGGTTCACATTTGGTCAATATCTAGGAACCATGCTCGCATATGGAACTAAGAGCCACTCCGTTTGTTCGATTTTTTGAAAACAGATTCGTACATGGGACTTAAAACCACTCCTTGTTAAAAGCTCAACTCCCTGTTAAAAGCCAACATCCTCTAAGGTCTCACCTGGTCCACATTTTGGTCGATATTTGGGAAATGAGTTTCTTCATGGTACTTAAAACCAATATCGGCTAAAAACGCTCATAATAATAATATCTCGTTTGGTACCCATATTGTCCAAACACTTTCTAGGGTCATACCTGGTCCGGAAACGGATTCCCACATGGGACTAGAAACAAATGCCCCCTTAAAATTCCCCTTGACGTCTATGCTTTGCTCCCGCACATGAAATCTTACACGATACATTGACTAAAAATAAGTCAGCTGGGAGGTTGGCTAATTTGCGACTTAGCTTAGTTGCATGGCGAAATTGAAGAAGTCAAAAAATCGACTTAACTAAGTTAAGACCCTAAGAAAATACTTTTATTTTTTTGAAAATCTCAAAATATTTCCAAATGATTTTTTTTGGTACGGAAATCTCACACCATTCTAGCGGTATTTAGTTTTGAATGAAAATTGGATTTGGCAGCTTTTACTGCGCTACTGACGTTATACTGATACATTTTTCTAAATGGATTTAGCAGATTTTATAACGGCGCCTGCAATAAATCCGAAATATTTTTTAAGAAAAGTTCTGAGATATCTAGTTGTTTAGTCAAGCTCGTTGCTAAAGCGATTTGGAAAAAACTTGTGCGAAAATAATTTTATAATCCGGGTCCCCATACAACAGAATACTCATCTGTCGCTACAATACTACACATCTTAAAGTGCTGATAAGTTTGTGAATCCATCTATACGCCTAATTTTACTAACATATGCGCTATGCAGCTACAAAAGTTTCACTATGTCGAAAATGGGACATTACAAACATAGCAACGGTAAGAGGTACAAGCTAAAACTTCCTCTCAGCTGGCTCAAATAGCAGATATCATAATAAAGATGTTCGATGTAGATATGCTTCGGGAAGTGTGTGTACGGTGGTACTCGCTATGACTTAATGAAGCCGCCTAACAAGTGAGGGGAGTGCTTGTGAGTACAGGCCTAAAACTAACACATTCCAACTGAAACAAGTACTCCACTAGTTGTTGATGACTAGTTGTTTTTGTTGTTGTATGTTCTTTGGTTAATGTACCTACATTTTGCGCGGTTGTTTGCGGCATTTGCCGTTGCCAACGGCTTGCTTCCTTATTGGCATTGCTACTTTTGTAACTTTTATCCGGTTTCGCCGCTCGAGGCAATGTGAGATGCGGTTATCTCATTTGACGTTGATGGGCGCTTTCTATTTCCTTGACGCGACGAGCTGTAAGTGGCTTTGTCATGACTGATGATTAGATAGCAGCAAGTCAGGACAATCTACGCCTGTCGCGCGATGGCATTTACAATAATGTTTACTTGCTGAGTACATAGTTGAAGTTACAATGGCTTTTGCTGTCATGACTGGCTATCAGCAGTTTCTGTGATGCCATATGCCGCATAAATGTCGAAAGCAATGTTGGGCACTTGTTTGGTTGTGTAATAGGGTTGCTTTGTAGTGTTTTCGCTTCTTTTGCGGCATTGAAAGCCATTTTGAATATTTGTTTAGCATTTTTTTAAGTTGGTTATTAAAGTTAACAGAACAAATTGGATTGATATAAAAAACCAAGTTTTGGCATTTTTAGGGAGCTATGAGGTCGGCTTGGATCTCATTGGAATTTCTCAGGGAGTGGGATTTAAGTTTCACATTTATATAGCGAACTGCTTGGTCCAAGACAGACGCCCGCTTGCAGCCGCACCTCTTGGGCCGCAAAAATTCCCTAGGCGTTTAAAGGCTATTTTTAAAAGAAGAAGAAGAAGAAGAATTAGAAGAGGTCGGTTTATATATCTCCTGACAAGCCCTTAAACCGATTATATCGGATTGGCCTCGTCAGGTTGTCGCCTTCTCACATTAGTTCACCACCTAACGGATGTTCAATGGCTGTCGCGAACGTATTGAACTGCTTGGACCGCACATAGAAGAATCGCTCTGGCAATTCCCAGTTGAATGGCGGTCAGCAACTTTCCCTACTTGCGTGGACTTCTACACATGGCCAACCCTCTTGGTCCGCAAAAATTCCCTAGGCGTTCAAAGGCTGTTTTATAAGAAGAAGAAGAAGAAGAAGAAGAAGAAGAAGAAGAAAGGAAGAAGAAGAGGTCGGTTTATATATCTCCGGTACATCTCGGCTGACTGCAATATATTTGAATAAGGAAATCCCTTAACCCTCCCTTTGTATTATTTTTATTATTATTATAGGTCTTTTGGGCGGCATAGAGGTGAGATGAGATACTAGATAGAACTATGCTTACATCCTCAAATATTTTCAAAAATCGCTGCATTGCAACGGTATAGTTTCAAATAGGCCTGATCTCGAACTCAGATTGGTCCTGCGGAAAAACGAGTAAGCTAAGGCTGGAAATCTAAAAAAGAAGTAACTGGGGAATTCCTCATCATCATCACCATACCATGCAGCTGCAGCTTGGTTTTCCAATATGGGAAATCTCTCTGATCTACATTTATTCTTCTGGTCTTTCTTGCTCTGCTTCGTCTCTTTATCTGCCCCTTCTTTTCCTTGATATCTCTGTTTATTTGGTCCCTCTCTTTCTCTCTTTACATACTGTATCTCTTGGGTCTTCTTTTCCCCGTTTGATCCCTTTCTGCGGTCTTTCTATTTCTTAATTCTCTCTTCTACCTCATGTTCTGTTTCCTCTTTTTGTTCACTCTCTCTATATCACTCTTTCTCGGTTCTCTCTCTTTGATTTTTTTTCTGGTATCTCTCTTTCTCTGAACTTTCTTATTTCTGACCTTTTTCATTCCTTGGTTTCCCCTTTTTTTGTTTCACTTCTCCCTTTGGTCTTTCTTTTATCTGTTTCCTCTCTCTCTTTTAAATTTTCTCTCTGTTTTCCTGCTCTCACTTTTGCTCTAGTCTCACTTTTCCACTGGCCTTACTCATTCCCTGGTTTTTCACTTTCTTTGTTTCATTTCTCTCTTTGGTCTCTCTTTTCCTTTGGCTCCTGTGTTTCTCATACCTCACTTTTTCTCTGGCCTCTCTTTTTCTCTGGCCTCTCTCTTACTCTGCTTCCACCGAAGAATACTATCTGGACCGCAGTATATGTTATTTGATGCTGCCATAGTTCAAGCTTTTAACCTCAAACCCGGACGGGTACTGGTAATGGCAGTAAAGCTAGTTGTTGTTGTTGTTGTTGTTAACAATGCATTGTAAAGCTAGTGATTTAAGCTGCTTCCCAAAATTTACATATTAATGTTACTACCAACAAAATCACATAACCAATATTTATAGTTACAAAAAAAATGAATCTTCATTAATAAACCAACACGTTCAACCCATTTAACCGCATTTCATCAACACTTCATTGATGGAAATGCATTTTTCAATAGAGTTAATTAGACGTCAGCGATTTATTGACAAACATCGAATAATTCATGCATAATACATTAACTCCCTCTAGTCGCGCTGTATTTGGTCACAATCAAGGCTTAACCTACTACACCTCAATTTATTCATACAAATTTGTATTTAGTTCCCTAAGGTATCAATTTAAAACACCAGAAACCAGATAATAAATGATGACAATTAATATTAAATGGTATAAATAATAAGCGGAACTGTGTTAAGTGTGGTATAGAGATGGGCGTCGTGGGTGTTTTTGACCGTGACACGATGCACGCACGCGTGTGCCCATGTGCTCGTGTTCGAAAATGCGATTTCGTGTCGTGCTCGTGCGTGTTCATGCTGAGAATGTAATCCAAAGAATAACAGGAATTCAATACATTTTTAGCTGAAATAAGTTGTTGTTGAATAAAATTATCAGATAGAGCGTGGCTGAAAAAATTTTTATAACATATTAGAGTGGGTTGAGGGGAGGGAAAAATTCGAAAGAGCCAGTGTGGGAAATGTTCTACGGAACACTTTTATTTTTTTCTTAAATTTAATGTTTAATGTTCAAAGTGGAGTCAAATAATTTTGTATTATGACGATCAATAAATTTATGGTTATGGTTTTTATAAATAAAGTGAAAATTTGACTTAAGTTCAAATATTAAAGTTAGAAAACTGAAAATCGTAATTTGTCCTCTCTCTTCTCGATTAAAGATTGCGACGAGGCAAATACTTAGAAAAGGCTACCATTAGCTAAATCATAGAAATATATTTGTCGCAGCGTAACCGTAACCAAAACCGCACACATAACCCTAACCGCAACCATAACGTTTATCGTAAACTTTACTGGAACCGCAAGTGAATACTATCAGTAATTATACTAGTTGTACATATTTATAACTTTAACCGTAACCGTTATTTTAACCGTAACCGCAATTAACCTTAACAGTAACCATAGCCGTACTTTAGGCCAATTATTAGCTATACATAACCTTAAAACTAGCCGTAACCTTAAAATTTACCTCAATTGCCACCCACCATAACCGCAACCGTTATGTATAGTAAACTTTTTCTACTTTTAGTTATTTCTTTAGTTTATGTTGTTCTTACCTTAACCGAAATCGTAAACATAACCATAACTGAACATTAGCTTATAAAGAAGCGAAAAATGTGGGTCTTGTGGTCAACGAGGACAAGACGAAGTCATCAAAGAAAGAATCGACACATCTGCGACTTGGCAGCCACGTCACTGTTGATAGTTACAAATTTGAAACTGTGGGGGACTTCGTCTATTTGGGAACCAGTATTAACACCGAAAATAATATCAGTCTAGAAATCCAGCGGAGAATCACTCTTGCCAACAAGTGCTACCTCGTACTGAGTAGGCAATTGAGAAGTAAAGTCCTCTCTCGACAAACAAAGATCACGCTCAATAAGTTTTTCATCATACCTGTCCTAATGTATGGCTCAGATTCATGGACAATTTAAAAAGAAACTGAGATGGGCCTTGGAGTATTTGAGAGAAAAGTGATCCGGAAGACTTATGGTCCCCTTTCCGTGAAGCTAACAGTGAGTAATGAAAGAGATCTAATTATGAGCTGTGCGAGCTTTACGCAAAGCTGACCATAGTTCAGCGAATTAAAGCCCAAACGCTCCGCTGGCTGGGTCATGTCATGCGAATGGACAACGAAGCTCCAGCCCAGAAGGTTTTTCTATCGCCGCCCGAATATGGCAGCAGAAGAAGGGGGAGGCATCGACTGAGATGGAAACAACAGGTGGAGGACAACTTGAACCACCTTGGGGTTTCCAATTGGCATCAGGTATCGCTAAAAAGGAATGACTGGCGTGCTTTGATAGGCAATGGCCAAAATCGCTTAGGCATTTAATTGCCAATAAATGATGATGTATATGGGCTTAAGAAAAAGCATTTAAAGAATAAATGAAAGTAATTGTTTCAGCTATCAGACGTTGAAGTTGGAGCCATAGCATATGAAAACCGAGCAGAATTGTTGCCATCTTCGGCTGATATTCTATCCAAGCAGTTCAGTAAGTACCTATATAGATATTGGTTTCCCGGGATTATGCTACGCGGAGAATACCGATAATACGGGGATTTTCCATATGGCAGGGTCCCGGAACTCCCTTTCCTAGTGTTAGTGGTATCACAAAGGGCCTTTTAATACTGGCCTAGGTGTGCCTCTGCGGCAGCCACTTGCACCTAACCTAACCTATGTATTGCGCTTAACTCTTCGCGTTCGGGCTCATAAAGGTTAATCTACTATATTCGTTATCGAATTCATTTTCAGGTTCACATATCCTCTCGACCTAACAATGACGTAGGCCCCAGGAGGACTTACCTAAAAGTGTATACTATTTTATTCATTTATCTTACCGAATTAGGTCATTTTCGAAATTTCCGATATCGAAAGTGGACGCGGTTGGAGGGCTATTTTATCCAGTTTCATCAGGTATAATCCCAACGATACTAGTATGCTTTGTCCAAAATTTCATCGTTTTACCGTAATCAGTTTAAAAGTTACGACCATGTTCAAAAATGCTTCCCGAAAAAAGGGCCAGAAAGTAACCTGTGTACCAAATTTCAAGCAAATATCTCAATTTTTACTCAAGTAATGTCAATTTATGTGATTTTCAAAATTTTCGATATCGAAAAAGGGGGCGTGGTTATCATCCGATTTCGCACATTTTCAAAAGCTACCTAGCTTGGTCAGAAAGTAACCTGTATAAAAAATTTCAAGCAAATATCTCAAGTTGTCGTGTACATGGACAGACCGACGGACATGCCTTAATGAACTTTTGTTCTAACCTAAGAACTTTCATATATGGAACTCTATTTATATCTCGATTATTTTGTGCGTTACGTAGTACCGTTATGTGGAAAAAATAATAATACCCTTGTACTAGTACAAGTACGCTGGGTATAACTAGTAAACTGTAAAACTGCTTTCATTGTAATGACACACATTTTCCATAACATACTTCACGCTTTACACATTCCACTAAAATCTCAAAAATCCCGAATAGTGTTAATGGAACTGTTGATTTCCGTGAAGTACGTAGACGCGATACCCTCTTTCAGCACTCAGCATTTATTACAAGACAACGCACAATTTCAATGAAACTATTATTTGGTTTTCTTACAAATGCATTTTGCTGTTGTTTTTGTTATTTTGACTATTCAATGCATAACATCAAAAGTCAACGACTATTCTAAAACTTTATCACATTTACTTCCGCTCGCTTACTTTTACCACTTTCGTGGTAGGTAAGTAAGTAAGTTGTGTGAAAATAAAATTAAATGCCTTACTTTGCAGCTCTTCAATGCCATTTCTGTAATAGTTTTGCCATTCACGTTTTAAATTTTAGATTAACTTAAGTCTAACATCTCGTTTACTAGGTCGCATGACCTTCTTGATTTGGCACATTTCCTTGCTTTAAGTTCTGTTTTTAAACTTTCGTCATTACAAAAGTTTCTTACTTTTTTGGTGACTAGTACTTTCTTTTTGGAGTTTGGAGATGGTTTAATCGCACTTAATATTTCCTGAATGTCTTTAATGGTTGTGTGTGATTCCGATCAGGTTTTTATTTCCAACTTCCAGCCGTAGTGATTCGGTCTGGGAAGAACGTACACAAATTAGTGTATGCGTTCGCGATTTAATATTGGTGCGTTCATATACGAATATGCAAGAATTTTTATTGGCTTCGCGAACGTTTAGCATAAGGAAATTAATTTTGAAAATGAACCGGTTATTCGGAAACATATAGAGACCTTTTTCGGATGCCTAGGTAATCCTTCCTCTGTACTTTATCAGTATCATTACGGCATTGGATTTGGGATCATTACAGGTGTGCTTTGGGGATCATTAAGAGACTTTTCGGAATCATTTCGGAACTTTTCTGGAATAATTTCGAAATAATTTCAAAATAATTCTGAAAAAGTGTTTTACAAAAGTCTTTAAAACCCTCACGATATTATCTCGGGAAAATTACGAAACTATCCCGAAATTATAAGATACCATACTGAAATGATTCTGAGCAAGCTCCGAAATGATCCAGCAACCAATTGGGAGAAGGTCCCCAAGTAATTTTGAACGGATTCCAAAAAAGGTGTACGAGAATACGAAACTTTTTAAGAAAATTCGATTTTTAATAAAAGTTTTTTGGCACAGTCAAAATCGTAGCTGACAACACGATAATCGTTAACTCTTCGTTATCAAACTACACAGCTCCCCAATTGAGGGTATCGCCCATTTCGCATTATTTGTAAATTTCAAAAATGCTACCTCAATCTGTTATTTGGCAACATGTAGAGACCTTTTCGGGATCCGAGATTTCGGGTTTACTCCGAAATAGTTCCGAAAATTGTTTTGGAGAAAAGTTTTGAAAACACTTCGAAATGATTTTGGAAAAGTTACGAAACGATCAGGCAACAAATCCCGAAAAAGTGCAAAGTAATTTCGAACGGTATCCAAAAGGTGACCCGAAGACGTTTCTGGATTCGTACTATAAAAACAAAGACACAGAATGATGGCAATTTTGAAGTCTTCGAGGAGTATTTTTGCCGTTTTTGTCAAAGAGGTCCGACCGACGGAATGATTCAAATGAAGCAAGGAACAAAAACGAATAGATCATCTGCCTCAGTGCGATCAGAGCGCTCTCAAAAGCGCAGCAACAATTTTATTTTTTACTAGCTGGTGCCCGCAACTTCGTATGCGTATAATTTCTGTTTTTTTTTTTGCAGCTGCGTAGGCAAAGAATAAAATCCAACAAAAAGACTGGAGTTCAGCACTTAAGGGTCGTGTTGTCATGTAAGCTTTAAAGTTTGTCTGCTCGATAAACCCAAATTTCGGTCACAAAAAATGTTTTCATCGGACTTATGTATAAAGCTTAAAGTTTAATAAAAAATCGCCCCATATTTTATGAGATATCTCCGGGGTAGCTTAGGTATTGAAATTAATCAAATGGTTTATGACAGCATCCATAAACACCTTTTGTTTGATACCCATAATGTAGTAACACATTTTTGAGGAAATATTCGTCGATAACTCCGAAACCGGTCGAGCTATTGAAATTTCAAGATATCTTCCAAACAATTTCAGATATTTCAATGAATCACATCGCATGTTATAGCACTCATTGACACCTTTCGTTTGACACCCATATTGTACTAAGACATTTTTGGTCACCCTTGGTCCACATATTGGGCGATATCCCCAAAACCCGTTGAGATATCGCAAAAAATAATATCTTAAACTTTATTTTGAGCGTCTAGGAATCCAACGATTCAATTACATTCAGCACTTTTAGAGTGTTACGACCACAAACATACAGACAGACAGGGTCCACATATTGGGCGATAACTCCAAAACCGGTTGGGATATCGAAAAAAGTTATATCTTAAAAAAGTTTCATTCAATTCCATTCATTACTTTCAGAGTGATACGGCCACAAATATACGGACAGACAGACAGACACACAAAAATTTTTAAAATAATTGATTTGGATTCTACTCGCTTAAAATGCTTCCTCCAATCAATTTTTTGTTGATATCTGCCATGTACAGACATCGACCTGTTACAATTTTATTATATATAGAGATTTATCGAGAAGCAAAGCAATTATTACGCTTTGGTTCTCAGATTTTCGGACAATTGTCTCAATAGGTGCCTAGGCCTTAGAATCTAATGATAGCAGGTACATCGCGTCACACGGTTTTTGCTGTGAAAGACTTTGTCTATTTGGAACCCAGAGCTAATACCGGAAATAATGCCAGCAGAGAAATACAAAAAAAAAATGTATAATGACCACAAAAACAGAAATAGCAGCAATAACAGCGTTCAGAATTACTCATTTATGAATATTCAAGTACATTCTTTGAATTCGCATGAAGATGACCGACAAGAAGAACGTTCTTAGATAGATTTGGGAATGCATTTGAGAATGATTCGCGAATGCATTCGTGAACGTGAACGGTGTGGATTTTTTATGCGTTCTTATTCACGAACGCAAAATTTTTTGTTTAACGTTCAGGTTTGTGAATGCGAGTGTACGAGACCGAATATTTGCGAACCCTGATAAGTAACCAATATAAAATAGTAATCCTAATTACTCAACTCGTACTAACCCCACACTCAAATAATTTCAAACACTCACATGAGTTCCAAATAAGTCCATTAAAATATCAAAGTAACAGTAACAATTTGGCAAGCTACTTAAAAAGACTTTTGCTAAGCTGATGGTGTCTGTCCATGCAATGCGAAGTAACACAATAAACACAGCTGCACAAATTCCCATTGAGTATTTCGCTTTCTTACTAATTCGCCCCCTCCCCTCCTCTGAGAGGCAGCATTTAAAATGGCATTCCAAGCGCGCCAAGTACAGGTAAGTGAGTGTAACTTGTCAATGTGTTAAGTGGTTGTGATTTGGTGGGAAGAAGCTAAAGAAAATTGGCTGCTACATCAAGTTGTCAAAATACATAGGTAGATACGTAAGTACATACAAACTTCCACATCTAACCAAGTAATGCGCTTTATATCTTTCTCTACAACTCTTTCAAGCGCCTAGCTCTCTAGGCAATAACAATTATTGCGGAAGATGCCAAGCCAATAAAGAAAAGGATGTAGTTACTTTCGAATAAACTTAGAAAAAGTGGGAAGGAAATGACGTGAGTGTTTTGAGATCAGTTGGAGATGGCAAATCAAATAAATTTTGCGGAACTATCAAGGAGCAAGTAAATCATGAGGGCATCCGTAAGGAAAAATACTGCTTGGATGGGTGTTGATATTCATTCTAATCTACCACACTGACCTGACTAAGCTCAAAGTTGTATATTTATTTGTTTGCTTAAACCAATTTTTAAACGCTCTTTAATGATAACTTTGTGAATCAAATAAATTTTTATACCCAGCGTACTAGAACTACACCTTTCCCAACTATATTTCAGAAAAGATAAAAATGTATTTTCGAACAGGTGAAATGATTTTCCGCAAAGAGGAAATGTTTTGCAGAAACCCCGAAATGTATTTCAGATATTCCAAATGTTCTTCATAAAACCTCAGTTATAATTCAAAAAAGCTCAAATTTATTTTAGAAAATATCAAATGTATTTCAGAAAACCTTGAAATTATTTGAGAAAACCTTAAAAGTATTTCAGAAAACCACAAATGAAAAATCACAAAGGAAATATCTGAAATACATTTTGGGTTTTCGGAAATATATTTGTTCTTTTCTGAAAATCATTTGAGCTATTCTGAAATACATTTCAACTTTTCTGATATACAATTGGAATATTTGAAATACAATTTTTGTTTTCTGAAATACATTTCATCTTTTCTAAAACTCATTTTTTTAATTTTTTCAGGGAAGCATATTTGAAAATTTCACGAGTCATAACTTTTAAACTGATTACGGTGGAACGATGAAATTGGTACATGGTGTACTAGCATAATAGAGGGTATACCTGTTGTAATTGTACGAAATCGCTTCTCAACCACGCCCACTTCCGAAATGGATAATTTCGAAAATCATACGAAAACTACCGCTGGGTATTTAATGTTCGGTTTACCCGAACCTAGACTCCCTAACTTGTTTTGTTAAACTTTTATTTCTGTCTCTTTTTAATTGAAAATCACCGCGAGTGAATTTAGTTCGTATATTTATATTGAAATCTGATTTGGCTTAGAGCAATTTTTTTTCTGGGAATAAACTAAAATTGCATTTTATTATGGATTTGCGTTTAAGCGCCAATAAAACGGCATGAAAAGTTTAAATTTTCACAGCTTAAAATTCGAAAGAGTTTAAATTTGATTTCATTGGTTTTGGGAAAAAGACTAAGTCCAAGCATTCAACTAATTCCATCACGTATGAAAACCATAAATTGTCCAAGAAATATTTCTCTCGGCATTCAGTGATTCTCTAGTCTTTCACTTTTGACCCGGGCCAGGATTCGAATGCTGAATCAGTACTGCTATAATAAAGTTATCTTTATAGGTAAAAATAAAACAAAAACTCTCAACCTTTTCAAAGAAAGTGTGGATAGTTTGAGGAAACAGCGGTATGAAACTATTTTTTTTTTTGTTTTATTAACTTTTTTTGTATGTTTGTGCAAAACCAAATTATTTAACAATTAGCCTAATTATCAGCACTGTGCTTAATAGAATATACCTGATTATTGAAATTTTTTCCAAGTTAATTAATGCACTTTTTCGCTAATAACCTTTTCACGGTGTTTTCATGCCGATCTCTACGAGGGCAGCTCGTACATTATATTACATTTGAACTCGGTGACCAGTAAATTAAAATGGATCACTGACATATGCTTCGTGTCTGACATTCATTTAAATCCGAAAACCATGATTCCTATACGGTTAAAAATTTGAGTCTAAGTTTTAAACTTTTTGAAGTTAACTTCTTAGGCGGCGATATGAAGTTTTAATTGAGAGTAAAATTTGAGAGAATGGCTGATGTTGCAACGGAAATTATGCAACGGAAATAGAAATTGTAGCCGACTTTCAGGCGTATGTTGCAAATCAAATAGGAGTGAAATTCTAGCACCTAGCTAACATTGCACAAATTTTAATAGTTAGGCCGAGCAGAATTCATGGGCGCTGCCACTTATGGCGGTTTATAGGGTTGCCACATATCCCAGTTTTTTTTTTTAATATAGAGCTAGATATGCTAATATGGGCATCAAATGAAATAAAAGATATTTTCGACCGTATTCCAAATAAGATAATATCAAGCAAGGTTGCCATTTAGTGTTGCCACCTAACCGCAATTTTTTTTCGTATATCTCGGGAAATGCTTGACTGATTTGAATAAAATTTGGCATACAGGCAACTTGATACATTATAAGATTATATACATTGATGTTGCCAGTTAGGACGGCTTACAGGGTTGCCACCTATTCCAACTTTTTTTATATATAGAGCTAGATATGTCAATATGGATATCAAATGAAAGGTATTATCGGCCCTATTCCAAACATGACATTTTCACGCAGGGTTGCCACCTTTTGGTTGCCACCTAACCGCAATTTATTTATTTTTTCGCATACGAGTATCTCGGGAACTGCTTGACCGATTTGGATACAATTTGGCATATAGACAATTTGATTAATTTTTAGATTATATACATGATTTTCGTACCTTGGCTGGGAATCGTTTAAACTTTAGACGGGTTTAAAATTTAGGCTCATTTTTTTTAACAGTGTAGTTTGATAGCCTTGAAAATTTTTAAAGAAATATAATTATTGGAAAGGCGCTGTATTAAATGTAAGCAGTATGGTGTTGAAAAATAAAATGCTTTTATCATGACATCTTTTATTCACCAAGTCGTCGATTTGCAAAGCAGCCCTCGTATATTTTTTCACATATGGTCGCATATTAAATAAAATATTTATTTAGATCTTTTTAGTCTGTTGATTGGGTTAAAATGAATATGTTCGATCGCAATGAATAAATGGATTAAAATTTAAAGCAGACAAATAAAAAAAAATTATCTGATTGATTCAATTTGCAAAAATCACATTCGATTTATTTCTACACAGGTCAGGTATTATAAATAGTATATTTTTTCTCACATATTTCAGCTGAAATATATATTTTGTAGATGACAAGTTTTTATTAATGCAATTTAGGATTTATTATAGAATTTTCTCTAAATTTACGCACTCTCGCAATCATTTTCTTCACATCATAAACACTAAATCAAATAGCAATTTAATCATCAACGAGCGTATATACACGGCGTATGGTAACATTTATTTCAACGTAGGAACATAAAAAAAGTAATTTAACAAAAATTCACTTCAATTATAAATACTTAACAAGCACATTTGGTGGTGTTACATATATGCGAATATTTTATGTGCTTTGCTGCCAACATTAAATTAAACAAAATAACATACCATAAGCCGCCATAATACTCATTAGAGAGTGAGCTCTGTAGAACGAGTATATATGGTTGAGCAGTCAAAGGGGCATGCAAATCGACGCCGTTGGGTGTAATAAATAAAAAGCTTCAGTTTAATGTGGGAAAGCGAAAGGCAAATGAATGGCTCTGTATATAAAGTAAATGGCAATTTCACATATTTTAAGGCACATTATTTAACTTATATGTATGTACTTAAATTTATATAAAACCGCTAATGAGTTAAAGTTTGCCCAACAGCTTAGGCGGGAAAATTAATACTGCAGCTAATGTATGTACGAGTACAGTGAAAAAGTTTGAATTGTTTTTTGTAGCATACAAGCATATATGAATACATATATTTATTATTTGCTGCATTAGGAAGGAAGTTACTTACTGAAAGGAAAAGGTCTTCTCGGAACACCTACAGTTCTCAATATAAAGGCCTTTGCATGTGAACTCTTCAAATAAATAGTTGAAATCGAAGTGGTTCACTTCACAAATTTTTTAGTCTGTTTGACTTAAATTGCGTTGTTCTTAATTAAACAATTTTATTTAACTTTACTTTGACTAGCATCTACATACAAACATTTAGCAATACTTATGCCTTCAAGTATCTGAATCGAAATCACCTGAGTAAACATCAAAAGCCACATATCAATTTCAACATTAGCCAATTAAAACGTTAGCTATTAAGATTTGTGATGTGGCCAAAATTGTAATCGTAGTTTACCAAAGGAAACCAATGAAAAGATTTTAAAATTTTAATCAATATATTTTTGCTTAGATTGGAAAAGATTAAGAGCATAAAGAAACAAGAATGATTGAGTTTGAGTCAAATGAGAAAATTGATATTTAGTCAAATTGAATTAAACGTTAAATTGCACAAATAAAATGTAGACATAAAAAATATCTTATAGCTTTAAATGCGAGCTAAAGATATGCCAATATGGGTATCAAATGAAAGGTATTTTCAGCGAAATTCCAACTAAAATATACCGGAGTATATTTGTATATGCGGTACTATCTCGAGAGCCGCTTAACCGACTGGGATGAAGTTTGGAATAGAGATAGTATTATTGATTTTAGGACTATTCACTTCAGCGTTGCCACTTGGTGCGGTTTACAGGGTTGCCACCTATTTGAATTTTTTTTTAAGTATGAAGCAAGATATGCCAATATGGGTTTTAAAAGAAAGGTATTTTCGCCCACAAACCAACTAAAATATTTCCAAAAAGGGTTGCCAACCAAGGCTAGCATTTTACCGTATTGTATTTGTATTTTATATTTTTCGGATCATATTTGGATTATTTTAGGATCATTTTGAGATCGTTTAGGGGTCGCCTTGGGATAATTTTGGGTTCAATTTATAATTAATTTGGGACAATTTTAGGGTCATTTTCGGAACATTTTTGAGTAATTTTGGGATCATTTTTGGATCATTTTTTTTGGGATCATTTTGTCAACATTATGGGATAAGTTTGGGTCATTTTGGGTTCAATTTTGGAACATTTTGGGAACATTTGAGGGTCTTTTCGTGGTCGTTTTGGGTTTATTTTAGGATTATTTTGCGATTATTTAAGGGAATTTTCGGGTCATTTTCGGATCATTTTGATTACATGTAAGGGCCATTTTGGGTTTATTTTGGAATCACTTTGGGGCCATTTTAGAATCATTTTTGGTTCATTTTGGGATCATTTTAGGGTCATTTTGGGATAATTTTTGGGACGTTTTGGGTAAAGTTTCGAATTAGTTTGGGAACATTTAAGGGTCTTTTTGCGGTCGTTTTGCGATCATTTTAGGATTATTTTCGGATTATTTTAGGGTCATTTTGGAATCGTTTTGGGTATGTAAAGTTAGCGCTAAATTGATAGCACCGAGCAAGCTTCGTCACCCATGTACTATACAAATTAATTTAAATAAAATAAAATTAAGTAAAATCGAATAAAAATAAATAAAATTAAATTTAAAAAAATTTAAAAAAAATTAAATAAAATAAAATGAAATAAAATAAAATTAAATTAAATTAAACGAAATAAAATAAAATTAAATTAAATAAAATTAAATTAAATTAAAAAAAATAAAGTGAAATAAAATAAAATTAAATTAAAATAATAATAAATAAAACAAAATAATAATAATTAAAATGAAATAAAATAAAATAAAATAAAATAAAATAAAATAAAATAAAATAAAATAAAATAAAATAAAATAAAATAAAATAAAATAAAATAAAATAAAATAAAATAAAATAAAATAAAATAAAATAAAATAAAATAAAATAAAATAAAATAAAATAAAATAAAATAAAATAAAATAAAATAAAATAAAATAAAATAAAATAAAATAAAATAAAATAAAATAAAATAAAATAAAATAAAATAAAATAAAATAAAATAAAATAAAATAAAAGAAAAAAAATTTAATTAAATAAAATTAAAAAAATAAACTGGTATTTGCTTTTAGTGTTTTAAATTAAACTAAATTAAATTAAAAAAATCTCTGATCACTGGGAGCTTCTGACAACAGTCCGATCAAAATCTCCTAAACGATCTTGGAGCGTTTTGAATAATTATACACATGAACCTTCATCCTATTAGAATTACAACATGCGGAGAACTTCGAAAACAGAAACCATCACAGGCTTAAACAAAACTACGCTCCCACGACCTTTCATTTCCATCAGTCAATTTGCACACAGCTTAGCTGGAATTTCATCAGCTTTGTTTGGTATGACCCTAGATCCGCCGCAGCGATATTAATCGGAGGCCTATGGCATTTAGTTACCCACCCATCACTGACTCAACACTAATTATTTTTTCAGCTTTCACGTTATACATAATTGGCAAACTTTTTTCGCTAGCGGTTGAGTGTTTTCGTGCATCAATGCTGCTTAATTAAGTTAGCTGACCGCGCGCCACGGACAAATGGCAACCAAACAAAACAGCTGAGAGAGTGGGTTATGACAGCCTATTCAACGAGTGGAAAATAGCATTTTCGCGCGAAATACCAAATCCTGTTTACCCATGGCCATGTTATCATGCGAATGCCGTTGTGAATGCGCATTTTTGCTATTTTCTATTTTGAAAGTACGTACAACGAAAAGCTCTTTTGCATGCCTTGTACACTGTTTTTACGCTCCCACTCCTTCACTTTTCCCTTCTAACAAGCAAATGCGAGTAATAGAATTTGCTGAAACGCGTGCTTTGTGTGTTCGTGTTTTGTGTGGGGGTATTTCGTTTTGCTAATGGCATATTGCATGTACAGCTTATTTTACAATAAATTACATCAATTCAGTTACGCCTGCGCTTCCGCTACAAATATCAACAAACATAACACACAAACACTTCCTCACCTTCCTTGTTCATCTGGTAAATAAAATTTGATGTTTTCTGTTTTCGTGTATTTCGCGTTGGCTTTAGCAATGTTGTTGGAATTTTTTTTGTTGTACTTGCTTTTAGTTGTTGTTGTTCCATCACTTCAATCGCATGCCGTTGATGATGACCTGAGGCACTCAATTATCGAGCTTAGCTACAAACGTCGCAGTGTGGGGCGTTTTGCCGAATCTTCTGACCGAAATTAAATTACTTGGGTAGATGAGATAGTGGAAAGAAGAAAGCAATACCAGAAATAGATTCCTCGACCCTAAAAACCCTCAGATGCACATAGAGAATGATTTTTGTTAGTTTTCAACACAGCTTTTTAACAAGTGAATCACTTTTTGAAGAAAAAAAAAAAATTGATCGAAAAAACTGCTAGCTCGAAATTCATGTTAGACCTATAGTTTCTTGGAAAAAATGCTTGAAATGATCCAAATAACCATAAGCGACATGGGCCCCGTTGATTTTTTTTGGGTCCATACAAAGCGACCCGCCCTAACAAATATACATAGGTGGGTTGTTGATGTGTAAACATCTATGCGCTGGGGTCATGCAAGAAAGTTACGCGGTAGGATGTAGGGCGAATAGATGAATCATGAATGAGTCACAAATGAATGAGTCATATTTGATTCACGGATGAGTCATGAGTGATTAATTGTTGAGACATATATGACAAAGGACTCATCCATAAGTCATTGATGACCAATTATGAATCATGAATGACTCATAAATGACTTATGGATGAGTGTTTTTGCCCTGAAGGTAATTCGATGAATAAGCAGCGTTATTTTCGCATTTGCTACGAAGGAAATACGCCTAAAAATGATAATTCAATTACACTTATGCGTGAGTACACATGTGTGCGCATCGCACTTCACGAGCACTTGGTACTCACGTCTTTTTTTTTCAAATAGTTTTAAAGTAAAAGTTAGTAAATGTTTTTTTTTTCTTATTCGTTCTTATTTAATATTTTAAAAATAGTACAAAATATTATTATGTTCCAAAGGTTAGAACCAGCAAACTTACGCGTGCTAACGCAAAATAATGATAGATAATTTGTTAATAATATTTCAGTATTGGTCCTTACATAACAAGTTCTGCTAAAATTTGCTCGTTTCTACACAGTTCAACTTATAAATGATAAATTTTTTGTTGAAATCTAAATATCAGATGTAAATATCTCTCTTTTTTGAATATGAGCCGAATTGGATCTTAAATTGGGATTTGTAAATACCCCGACAACAAAGCCACCTAGCGGATTTTTTTTTTTTTAAGATAAATTTCACATTTTTTAAGGTGACTATGTATATATTCACATTTTATTGAAATTTAAGCCAAAAAAATTTAATTTTAACTACATCAAATTATCCCATAGTGCTTTCGTTTGTTATCTTGGTACCATCAGGACATGTCAATACAACGCTTAAATATAATAAATAAATATAATAGCTACGATAGCAACAACAAAATATATGTTAAATTTTGTGCAATAAACGTACGCCTCTGGCATCAATTTGAGTCCCGACGTCTCGGCAGACAGGGATACATATATTTATTTAAAGCCACAAATTTTCAACTTTGTTTCATTGCCACTTTCAGCTTTCTGCTAAATTTTATGGAGGAGATACATATTTGATTCCCCCTGCTTTTGTCTTAGCGCTTGAGGGAGCTTCAAAATTGGCTTTTTAGCTGCAATTTGTTGAAAATGGTCTTTTGTCAGCTTTCAACCTTATTTTCCTAAAAAACCTTTGACAGAAAGTGCACAGGGAAAAATGACACTGGCAAAATCAACAATCTCGTACTGGTATCCTGTAGATGGCCAAATTATTTTAAATTGATCAAGTTTTGGTTATTTGAACGGAATTTTGTGTTGAAGTAACTGAAAAATTTTGTAAAACTGACAGGATTTGTGTTGATTTAACTAAATTTTGTGTTAAAACAACAACTTTCTCTAGTTAAATCAACAGTGAAGAAGCTGTCATTTCAAATTTATTGTATCATCCAATTAAACTTAGTAGAACTGGCAGAGTTTTTGTTGATCAAACAAAATTTTGTGTTGAAACAACAAACTCCAGCAGCTAATCCAATAGCGAAGATACTGTCATCACACTGTCATAGAACAAAGCTGTACTAATTAGACGCCGGCAAGCATAAGTTGGTAGACACCTTGGTGGAGCGATCAGAACACCTAAGTTCTATTCGCCGGGTAGTCACTATAAGAACTCTGGACATTTTTTTTTACAGCCCTATTCTTGAAACATAACAAAATGCACCTCAATGACTATTGTTATTAGGCGACCGCCGTAGTGTAGCGGTTAAGTGTTCGGCCTTCTACACCAAGTCGTGGCGGTTCGATGCCCGACAAAAGTAACATCAAAAATTATTTAGAAAAAGAATTTTTCTAAACGGGGTCGCCCATCGGCAGTAGTTTGGCAAACTCTCCGGGTGTATTTCTGCCATGAGAAGCTTCTAAGCAAAAAATTCATTTGCTTTGCAAGTGCCGTTCGGAGTCGGCAAAAAACTGTAGGTCCCGCCAACTTGTAGGAACACCACAAGTTGGAAAGAGAAGCTCGGCTAAAAATCTCGCTAGAGTTTGTGATAACCTGTTGGTATTTCGCCGTCATTAGACTATTGTTATAATTGTGACAATTGCTATGTTTTGGTATGCTTGGAAAAATTCGAAAGCTCTTTTTATAACAATTGCTATTTTTTTTTTTGTTTAGCAGGTGACAAGGTTAAAACATTTTCATTTTGAGGGCATATTAGGGTCATTTATGGATCATTTTGGAGTCGATTTGTTATATTTTTGGGGGTCATTTTAGGATAGTTTTTTTTTTTGGTCATTTCAGGATCATTTTTTGGTAAAGTTGTAGAGTAATTTTAGGAAAATTTTGTGGTCATTTTTGGATAATTTTGTCTTCATTTTGGGGTCATTTTAGAATAATTTTGTGGTCATTTTGGGGTCATTTCAGGATCATTTTTTGGTAAATTTTGGGATAATTTTGGGAACATTTTAGGATAATTTTGTGGTAATTTTAGGATAATTTTTTTGATCGTTTTGTGGTAATTTTAGGATCATTTTTGGTCAATTTTGGGATAATTTTGGGGTCATTTTAGGATCATTTTTGGTTAATTTTGGAATAATTTTGGGGTCATTTTAAGATCATTTTTGGTCATATTGAGGTCATTTCATGATAATTTTTTAGTCAATTTAGGATAATTATACCTTTCATGAAGATGAAATGGTATTATAACTTTGGACCGATGTTTGAAAGTATGAGAAGAAGAGGAAGAGATGGACCCATCAATAAGTATACCGAAATGATCACGATGACGAGATGAGTTGTTTTAGCCATGTCCGTCTGTCCGTATGTCTGTTTGAACGCTAACAAGTCAGTTTTTGAGATATTTAGCTTAAATTTGGCATGCGGCTAGCATTTTCTAATATGGAAATCATTTTTCGGAACCAGAAAGATCGGACCGATATTACATATAGCTCCCATACAATCGATTGTCCCAATAAACGGATTTTGGGCTAAACCTCTTGTAATTAAGCAGGTAGGGACGTGAAATTTTGTAAGTAAGTTGAATCAACAGAATTGAATAACGGATAAGAATTTACCGTGATTTTGGTTGAATCACCCATACTTTGGTTGATATGACCAGCTCATTTTTCTCTGTGTAGCATATAAAAGTAAAAAAAAAAGATGAGAGTACGCAAATTTAAACATTTACATAACAACTAAAAAAAAATGTAAAAAAAAACTAACACATGAACACACTTCCGGTAAAAATTTACAAATTCTTTAGCCTACCGAAAAAAAGAAAATATTTATTCAAAAACAATCAACATAATCACTGCTTGAATATGAATTTAATTGTTGTTGTTCTTGTTCTTTTTTTCACAATACACTTGGCTTATCTGCAACCAAAATACACAATGTCAATGATGTGTTATCAGAAATGAAATGCTTATATAAATGCTAGTTTAACTAAATATGTAAAATACATTGTATCTTTATTTACATTACAATTGTTATTTTAGTTTGTTGCAATTTTTATTGCTTTTGTAATTTATTCAATTGTTAACTCATTCATTCACTCGCACACATTTTTGTGTGTATTATTATTATTTGTTTTTTTTTTTCTTTATTTTTCCATTTTGTTATTGTTGCTTTTATCATGCATGTCAATCGAAGTTGTATGCTGATTTGTCGGTTGGCTGTTGTGGCGCATTTACATTATTTGCATTATTCATTTTCTGCGATTTGATTTTTGTGTGCAATTTTTATGGTAAATATCACTCATACGCCCCGTATCACCCACATTTTTATAGGCAACCAAATAGCGCTGGTGTCATCAGTGTTGCGCATGAATTATTAAAATTTGATTTTCCACAACGGCTACGGTGATGATTTTTTCAAGTGGAAAATGGAAAAGTCAAATCTTTTGATAGTAAAAAGGCAAAAAGTCAAGCAAAGTGATGCACACGGAAATGAAAATGTATAGATAAAAGAACGATAGACGATATCATTTCTTTGATGATGTCAGCTGATCAAAATGCATGAATTCAATTCAAACCTAACTTCATTGATGCTCATTTTATCTTCCACCCAGGGATTTGCTGTTCCTCTGCAGCGAAAGGTCATGCTATATCTGTGTGACGGAATTTACCGGACCAGAGCATTCAAAAAAGTCTACCGCCACTGTGTGGATAGTAAGTTAGTGTGCACTCACGGACACCCACCTTCTATTAGGCAATGTTGAAAAGGGAAGCTTCTAACCTTTCAGAACTTTTTTGGGAAAATTTCGGTAATGGTTTTCAGAAAATTTCGGAACATTTATGTACCCAAATCAGTTTCAGAAAGTTCTCGAAATTATCCTATAATATTCACAAAATAATCCCTAAAATATTGAAAATAAAGTTGCGAAATGATCCCAAAGTATTCCTAAAATTATCTCAAAAAGGTGCGGAAATGGTCCAAAAAAAGTGTTGAAATTATTGGAAAGCAATGCAGAAATGATCCCAAAGCTAACAAAAGATGTCCCGGAATGATGATAAAAAAAATGCCGAAATAATACCGAAGAAGTACCAAAATGTTCCGTAAAAGTACCAAAATAGTCCGAAAACCCAAACCGAAATGATCGCAAAAAGGTCCCGTAATAATCCCAAATATTTTCCAAATGGTTTCGATATTATCACAAAAGTTCCAGAAGTGGTATGAAATACCTTGCAAGTTTGTCACGAAATGTTTCGAAAAAAATTCCGCAATTATCCCAAAGAGATCTTGAAATCATACGAAAAAGTGATCAAATCCATTTCGAAATGGTTCAAAAAAGGCCCAAAGAGTAAAAAAAAAAATAAATCAAAAAGGTCCCAAAATGATCCAGAAATGCTCCCGAAGTGATGGCACTCATTTACTCTCTAGATCTCTCAGTTGCTACCACCCTTATGCACCGCCCTGGTGACACTAATCTAAAGACCAACAAAAACAAGTAAGGAAGTCTAAGTTTGGGTTAACCGAAGATTATATACTCAGCAATTTCCACCAGTTTCATCAGGAATATTTCCTATGCCCCACAATGAAACCGCTAAATTTCATCATTCATTCTCATCATACTCCCAACGATATTGGTATGATTTTTGCCAAATTGCATCTTAAAACCGTTGAATCAGTTTAAAAGTTGCGACCAGTATAATTTTTAAAAATACCTCCCTTAAAAGTGGGCGGTGCCACACCCACTTTAAAAAATGTATCAAAAAATGATAATAGAATGACCGAGGGGTTGACCTATAATATTACATCATTTTAGCCATTTCAGATACCGAGATATGTCAATTTATGAGATTTTGAAATTTTCGATATCGAAAAAGGAGGCGTGGTTACCAACCCATTTCGCCTATTTTCAATAGCAACCGGACAGACGGATGGACATGCCTTAATCAACTCTTCTTTTCAATCTGAGAACATTCATATATGGATCTATAGTAACACGAATAAACGAATTTTCAAACCGGTCTGCAAACTATTTTCGATTTACTACAAACTGTGTTAGTCTTCGACGCAGAAAACTGAACCGTATTAGTCTTCATTGGGAGCGACGATATAAGCTAGGCAGCACCTGGGTGACCGAGCTTGCTTGGCGCTATCAATTTGGCGCTAACTTTACTTACCCAAAATGATCCCAAAATTACCCAAAAATAATTCCAAAATTATCCTAAAATGATCCCAAAAAGATCCTTAAATGTTCCCAAATTGATACGAAACTGAACCCAAAACGACCCCAAAATGATCCGAAAATGATCCCAAAATTGTCACAAAATGACTCAAAAATGATCCCAAAATGATCCAAAAATCATTCCCAAATGACCCCATAAACACCCTTAAATGTACCGAAAATGCTCCGAAAATTATCCCCAAAATTATCGAAAAGCGATCCCAAAATAATCCTAAATAATCCCAAAACGACCCTCAAATTTTCCCAAAATGACCCAGAAAATTATCCCAAAATGATGGGAAAATGATCCCAAAATGACTACAAAATGATCCGAAAATGACCCCAAAATTGTCCCAAGTTAATCCAAAATTGAACCCGAAACATCTAAGAATAACCCCAAAATTATCCCAAAGTGACCCTAAAATCATCCAAAAATGAACCCGAAAATATACCTACAATACAAATACAATACGGTCAAATGGTAACCCTGGGCGGCAACCCTACTTGAAAATATTTTAGTTGGTATGTCAGCGAAAATACCTTTCATTTGATACCCATATTGGCATATCCAGCTTCATAAATAAAAAAAATTAAATCCTGTAAACCACCCCAACTGGCAACCCCAAAGTTAATAGTCTTAGAATCAATCAAACTATCTATGTGCCAAATATCATTCCATTCGGTCAAGCGGTTCTCGAGATAGTACCGGACCTACAAATATACAAATATACTCCGGTTAGGTGGCAACCCTAGGTGACAACCCTACTTGAAAATATTTTAGTTGGTATGTCAGCAAAAATACCTTTTATTTGATACCCATATTGGCATATCTAGCTCCATAAATAAATAAAAATTTAATACGTGGCAACCCTGTAAACGGCTCCAAGTGACAACCCCAAAGCGTATAGTCTTAGAATCAATCAAATTTCATCCTAATCGGTCAAACGGTTCTCGAGATAGTACCGGACCTACAAATATACAAATATACAAGTTTAGCTCGTTTAAATTTATTACATTTCCAACTATTTCACTTGTGTCTCTTGTTTTGGTTTTTCTAAAAAGTTTAAGAAAATAAAAAACTTATCACTTCTGCATTCCATTTACAATTTCTGTTGGTTTGGATGATGAAAAAGGCAGACAACACTAACGAACGCTTATTAATTAAATTTCGCATAGAAAACGAAATCAACACTCGAAAATTGAAAATAGAAAATGAGAGCAAGCCAAAAGTATGAAAAGGTAAAACAAGTATACAAGAAATAGTACAAAAAAGCAAATCTCAATTAAGCTATTCCTGCTACCGTATAAAGAAAATTTAGCACTCAAGACCTGCAGCACTCTCACTCGTTAACTAAGCACGTATCATTGAAGAGCAAATAAAATTCAAATGAAACATTGATGGCATAACATTTTCAAGAAGCAACAAAATCCCATCGGATATAAGAGAAATATTTTCTGTTTTTCTGGATTTTCAACAAAAACTCTATGGAAAAAAATTTAACCGTAATTTACATTCGTTTAGAATTGTTTACCCCAGGAATACCACACGTATTATTCCACTTTTCAAATGAAAAAGTAATGAGTTGTTTCGTTTTTTGAAAGAGGCCACTTTTATTATCTGCAATAATATTTTCTACATAAAATATGCTTTACTCGATGTACCGGAAGCCATGTTTAACTATTTGTTGTATGTACATTAGACTGTCCCAAAAAAATCAAAGTGGTTTTATTTAAAGGCATACCCTCTAATATTGACCACTACGCACCAAAAAATATACTGACAAAGTTTTATGCAATTCGAACCACGGCAATCCGTGCCGACTTGCAGTTGAAGTGATTAGTAACATTTTACAATATATAATATTGAAAGGTATCATGCTATCCTGAACGTAGTGCAAGTTTTTTCTCGATATCTCAATCCGTTTCAGAGATATCAACCCAAACATGAATAAAACTTATATGAACTTTTCTTATTTGAATAACTAAATGTTACTCATACGCCGTGTATGACCTATCAAAATTGCACTTTAATTGCAAAACTTCAAGATATACACAATCACTTTAGCTAGAAAACATATTGTTATGCAATCAACTAAACTACTTTTGCAATTTCAATGTCCTTTTCTTGTAAATGCATTTTTTCAATATACTGGTAAGGGATCCTGTTGTCCTTATAAAAATTCAAAGGTGGAGATTTGTTGCACAGTTCTTTATACATGGACACAATATTAAAATTATGTATTTCAAGAAGCTATAATGGATTTTTTTATGAGCTTAGTATAAGATACTAGATAAAACTTTAACTAAAAATCGGCATAGGTTACCGTTACCCAAGAAACATGTAATTTAGGCTTAAACAAAATTTGTTTCCTTCCATTTTTGGGACGCTCTAATGTACATACGTATATGTATAAGAATAGTGTGCTCAACATTAAAAAATTATTTAGAAAAAGCTTGTCTAAATGTATCTTTATATACAATGAAATGCTTGTCAGCAAAAATTCATCTGCCGTACTGGAAAAATTGAAAAATGAGAAGAATCTGGGGTTTCCTCCGTCGTTAAAGGTAGTATCAAAGTTGGTCTCATTTCAGATAAGTGATTCATATTACTTGATCACAAACTACATTCAATAATAAACTTTTATAACGACTCATTTAAGGCTATAGTTTCAATTTAGTACTACTTCATATAGTCACCGCTTTTGGTGTAGAAAAATTACCGCCTTAAGCGTTGTCACCGCCACCATCAAATATATAAGGTTTCTGCAGCTTGTATATCTTCATTTAATTTAATTTTCGTACCGTGTGTGTAGGTATGTGTTTAATTACTTACGAAAACGTGTTGCTTCATGTGCACCGTGGCGTATGAGTGTTTTTTAAATATATTAATTAATTACATTCAAAGGAGCGGCAGGCACATGCCATCCCATGCCTAGACACATTTTCACATTCGTCCAAAATAAAGCAATTTGGCTGTGCGAGTGTGTGTTTATGCAGGTAAATGTCTGTGCGTGGCAAGTAGTCAAACACCTTTCATTTGGCTCATTTACTTATGTACATTAGAGTGGCACAATTTTCATCTTACTAAGATATAAAAATGCTAGTTTGTGAGTGACTACGGATGTTTGCGGTTCTTTAACGTCTGAACCAATGCCCCGATCTTTACGAAATTTTGCAGATAAATTCCTAGGAGTATAGAACCGGTAACAGGCATCACTAAATTTCGATATATTTATCGATAACAGAGTTATCGGTCAAAATGTGGTTTCGGGTGAACTTTGGAGTATCCGCAAACAATTGGACTCTGGCATATTTCGATATATTTATCGATAACAGAGTTATTGGTCAAAATATGATTTAGCGTAAACTCTGAAATATTCGCACAAAATTGGTATCAAACGAAAGGAAAAGACCACAGCTCTTATTTGGACTTCCAATATGAGACCCCGTTTTCGAGATATTAATCAAAATCTCAATCAGGAGGGGCCTTCGATGGTGTTAGTGCGATATGGGTATCAAAGTGATTTTACAGGTTTTAAGTATTTTCCCCATTTAAGACCAAGATTTCTAGATATTGACCAAAACGTGGACCAGGAGTCTAGAAGGTTATGGTGAAAAATCGGTTTAAAATGAAAAGTGTTTATGAGAGTTATAAAGGGAAGTCATTTTAAGTCCATTCGGATTGGGATTAAGATGGGGATAGGGATATGGATGAAAATTAGAAAAACAATATGAAAAGAGAAAAGCATACCTATGGAAAGGATGAAGGTGAGGTGGGAGGGAAGAAGGATGCGGAGCTGAAATAAGGAGGGCGAGTCACATTTTATAAATTCAAACAAGTTAATTTTTGGGCAGGACAACTTCTGTCGGGTCTGCTAGTAAAAAATATATTTACAAGGTGAGCCAAGTTGCTTGCTTAACCTTTCGGGGGGTACCACGGAATCGACAGATTCTACCTTGTGGGGTGTTAAATCTATAAATAGACGCAGCCGAATTAGAATTAGACAAATGTTAAAATTCATATGCCCACTACAATGCTCTTCAGGGTTTATCAGTTAGATTGAAGGAGACTTTGTTTGTTAATTCTATTTTGAAAGGTTTCCAGTATTTACCTTTTGACCCTTGTGGCGTCTCACGCTAATGTACATACTACGATGTAACTATGTGCAATATAGTTCCTGTCAAAACTTAATTAACATCACGTATACACTAGGAAATACAATTTTTACGAGACGTCTTTCTTCGTATTTGCATACGGCAAGTGCCTGCGAAATGTAATTAAGTCTATATGTAAACCTATACAGGAACGTCGATAAATATATGTGTGGAGGATGAATGCCGATGCTCAAGGAAATATGATAATTTTGTGAAAAATATTTATGACAATGCGATTAAATATCACACAATCAATTAACTAGAGTAACGAAATTGAGTCTGGGTATAGACTTTTCCATACATATGGAGCTTCTACTTAGGTACCTTCTAGATTCATTAAATTAACCATGTCTATGTCTGCGTAGAACACATCGTCAAGGCTTCTACCACATAGTAGGTAGGTAGGTTGCAGTGGCTACTAGTAAACGGACTAGCACACATATGCCCCGTAGGTCCCGTTGTGATACCACATGGATATGAATGACCCCCTACTCGAACCATTTCCTGGACCCCAGGAAACGCAGCATATTCTTTGGCTTAGTTCTTGATAACTCGCCAAGGTGATAGAAAATATCCGACCCTAGATATTTCAACCTCTTGCTTCCCAACGCGGGATATTCGCATAGAAGATGTCTCACTGTTTCGGGCTTCTCCTCGTCTCTGCAGCTTCTGCAGAAATCATTATAGGGAATGCCCAGCCTTTCCGCATGCCTGCCTAAACCTATATGCCCTGTCAGAAGTCCTATGAGTAATGAGAGCTCCTCTCTTATGAGCTTGAGCAGGTCTTCCGACCTACTCGCAATAAACTCTGTATGTTTGGTATGATTGCAGATAACAATTTTTCCCATCTGTCCCTTGCCTGTTTGAGGAATATATGCCTCATTAAGAGCTTGATGGTCGCGAGCGGCCCGCTCGTCTGCCGTCCCATTTCCCGGTATGCCACTGGGTTCACGTACCCATAACAGAGGAATTGGGAGTTGATCAGCCATCTCGTTGAGAGACCTCCGGCAGCTATCCGCCTATAGCCTTGAGGGATGCTTGGCTGTTAGAGAAGATGTACAAATCTCCGCTATTGATGCTCACTGTCTTCAGTAGTTCTACCGCTTTCCGTATAGCGGCCACCTCTGCCTGAAAAACACTGCAGTGGTCCGGCAGCCGTAATCCAAAATTGAAACCCAGCTGAGTGGCGTAAACCCCACCGCCTACCTTATTATCTAGTTTTGACCCATCTGTATACAAATGGATTAAACCGTTGTCTCTCCCAGAATTCTCTCAGGTATTATTATATCAAATTTCTTCTCAGGAAAGTACTTCGGTAAGCAGTAGTCCGAGATATGCGTAGGGAGATTTTTAAGGATGGAAGAGTGACCAAGGGTCCTCCATCCTCGTAAATTCCTAATACGCAGTGCGGACTATGCCGCATAGGGTCGCCTACTTTTAGGGGTTCATAAATCTTACGAAGAATTTTTCTCTCGAATACTTCCAAAGGCGCTTCATTGGATGCGGCCAGCGTCCATGCTTTTATGTCTATTCAGACCAAAGTAGCATTTGCTTGTTAGATTTATTCATCGGGGGTTTTCCAGGCTTATATTGTTCTACGTATTCTTGCCAATTCCCAGCTAAACCGTACCAATACCATAGAAAGGGAAAGGATCGATTCTAACTATCTGACGAGTTGATATGGAAATACCTATACCTATTCCTAAACCATTTTCAACAACTTATATTCATAGATTTGTATTTTCTTAAAGCATTAGCAAAACAAATAATATAGACTTGCACTTTTAGCTGTTACTCGCACGTACGTCGGGTGTTATTAAATTCAAGTCACAAATTGAATGAAAGTGCGGCATTTAATGGGCACACTCGTATTGTCGTAGGTCACGTGTTTACCCAAAAACGCACGCTGCAACGACGACACTATTTTCGCAACTTTCCAGCAACAACAACCTGTTCTAGGAACGTGTGCTAAATGGTGAGGGGTGCAAAAAGTGACGCATGATTAAATAATAAAATTGTTGTTACACGGTTAAAAAGTGAACGAACCGTGTTAATCTTCGTTGGGAGCGACGATATATGACCAAACCAAATTTGGTTTCAAATTTAACCTAGACCAGTTTTCAAGAAAATTGGCTAGATGAATGGGGTTTGAATTTCAAACCAAAAAGGTTTTAACAATTTAAAAAAAATAAAAAACGTGTTGCCCGTTGGCTGGGATTCGAATCAGTACTTTCCGCATCATGCCCGTCTGCTCTATCACTGAGCTACATCGTTTTGTAGGCAAAACTCAATCTTGAATAAGCTTTCAAAAATAAATGAAAACAAGTAAGGAAGTCTAAGTTCGGGTGAACCGAACATCAAATACCCAGCGGTAATTTTCAGAATGGGATAACAATGATATAGGCCCTAGGAGGATCTACCTAAAGTTTTTACTATGTATTTACCTTACCGAATTATGACAATTTATGTGATTTTCGAAATTTTCCATATCTAAAGTAGGCGTGGTCGGGAAGAGATTTCGTCCAGATTTCAACAGGCATGCTCCCTATTATGCTAATATACCTAATACCAATTTCATCGCTCTGCCGTAATCAGTTTAAAAGTTATGACCCGTGAAATTTTCAAATATGCCTCCCTGAAAAGTCGGCGATGCCACGCCTACTTTAAAAAATTTATCAAAAAAATCATAATATAATGACTAGGGAGTTCATCCTACCAAACTATATCATTTTAGCCATTTCCGTTACCGAATTATATCAATTTAGGGGACTTTCGAAGCTTTCGATATCGAAAGTGAGCGGGGCCTCGACCACTTTAGAAAATTGGCCAAAAAATCATCATATAATGACCAGGGGGATGCACCTATAAAATTATATCATTTTACCCATTTCCGTTACCGAATTATATTATGACGACCAGTCAAATTTTCAAAAATGCTTCCCTTAAAAGTGAGCGGTGCCAAGCCCACTATAAAAAAAGTTATGGAAAAATCATGCGAGTATGACCAGGGGGCTTCACCTATAAAATTATACCATTTTACCGAGATATGTCAATTTATGTGATTTTGGTAATTTTCGATATCGAAAAAGGGGGCGTGGTTATCAGTCGATTTCGCCTATTTTCAATAGCAACCTACCTTGGCCAGAAAGTAACCTGTATACAAAATTTCATGCAAATATCTCAATTTTTACTCCCCAAGTTATCTTGTACACGGACAGAGAGGCAGACAGACGGGCATGTCTTAATGAACTCCTCTTTTCAACATAAGAACTTCCATAAATGGAACTCTATATCTATCTCGATTATTTTGTGCCGTTACATAGTACCGTTATGTAAACAAAATTATAATACCCTTGTACTAGTACTAGTACGCTGGGTATAAAAATATAGTAATAAAACTATACAAAAATAAAGTGATAAAATTACACAAAAATATATACTACACGGCTAAAAAATGAACCTAAATATTACTTGTTTAAATTTTAATCAATTTTTCAAACGTTTTTGTACAATATTTCAAATCGTTCAAATACCTACAAAGATTTTCAATTTCTTTTGGTTTCGATTTAAAATCTAAATGAAAAAGCAGCATAAAGTTTTTATTTTTGGTTTGTTTGAATATAATTGAATTTTGCCCACAAAAACTTCATGTGCGTCACAGCTCAGCGGTAGAGTAGTCGGCTGTGACTCCTGAGCATTTTCGTTCGAATCATGCCAGCTGCCCCATTTTTTTAGTTCTATTTTATTCTTAAAACTATTCGGTTTAAAATTGAAACTTTTTGCTTTGAAAATTTAAACTTTTCGGTCTAAAATAAAAACTTTTTGGTTTGAAAATTCAAATTTATTTTTGAAAGCTTATTCAAGATTGAATTTTGCCAACAACATTTATGTGTGCGATGTAGCTCAGTGGTAGAACAGGCGGGCATGATGCGGGGAGTCTTGGTTCGAATTCCCGCCAACGTACAAGAAATTTGTTTTATCTTTAAAAAATTTAAAAAATTGTTAAAACATTTCTTGTTTATAATTGAAACCCGATTCATTTAGCAAATTTTCATGAAAACTGGTCTAGATTGAATTTGAATCCAAATTTGGTTTGGTCATATATGTAGTCCAAACAAGTTTAAAATTTAGGTTCAAATTTTTAACCGTGTAAAAGTTACGTGATACCTTGAACTTTACATTGCCCGTACCGGCAAATGTAAGTATGTATATATTTTTTTGAAAAACAACCCTAAAATTCGAGATTTAAGAATCAAACCGCCCTTCCCGAAATTGCTGCATTAAAATTTAAATTGAATCCATAAAATTGAAGCCATAAATTTTCTTCTATTATTCACTACTCCGAATATCCCCAGAACGAATCTTAATAAAATTTAATTATTCATCGTTGCTCATCCTCTTTTTAATTGTCCATCCTGACATTCAGGTAACTTTTTATCAAAATATACTAAAATAAATCTACTACAATCACGTATACTACAACACACACACATACATACATACATAGCCCATCTGTCTTTGTGTGCTGTATAAATAATTCATTTTATCCCGAATGACAGTAATGAATTTACGCTGACATTCATTCGTTGAAAGATGTCTCTAGTGGCACAATTTTGTGCCAACTACTTTTGTTACCACTAAATAAATAAAAGTTTTATGTAGAACAAATCCATTAGTTTGAGTTAAACTTTTGCGCTATTGAATTGCAAGGCCTAGTTTCCTTAGCAGAACAAGTGGGCTTAGTGCGCAGTGGTTTTCGAACCCGCAACCTCGGTTATAATAGTTATTTACCTGGCCCACTATCACCATGGCAACCTTTGTGCCACTTAATAAACAATACAAAACTGTTGGTATGTCCTCCTTACTTTTGTACGTGTTTTTTTGTTGTTGTATACCAAGAATAGCTTGTAAATGAGAAAATTGCAAAAGCGAACTTGTATTGGATAATGAACGAAAGAATCGACAACACCGCTAACGGAGGAGTTATGCGCTTGCTGTTCTAGTTGTTGCTTGCAACAAAGGATGGAGGCTGCTCTGGTGACAGCAAAGAAGCGGTTGACAACCGATTGGCGTTTACCGTTCGACGGTCGCACTGTGGGAGTGGGATAGCAGTACTACTTAATCTATGCTGGGTATGCCCGTTTAATGTGTCAATTACACTATGAAACAGTAAAAGCTGGACAAGAAAAAAGAGTTTAACCTCAAGATATGAACGCGTTTTTGTGTTAATGATCCATTAGAAAGCCTTATCCGAAGTGGTCTAAAACACGTATCAAGTCGACATCTGGCTCCCCAGTTGGCTGGACTGTACTATAGCGAAGGTTAGAATATTAGACGAGTTTAAAAGTTTCTGGATCTAAGTCAAGCACATCATTGTCAGTATTCGTACTATTTTAGCTCTGATCGCAGTGTAGAAACACCTCTCTTTGTCTTAGAGAGTCATTGCGCTACTTGAATAATCTGCTAGAGACATTTGATAGATGAAGAACCCGCTAACATGGTTCACTGGCAGAGTGAGTGTGTTACGATTGATGACTACTCTTCTATTACCCATATTCAGAAGTTCATCCAGTACATGGGTCAGGTCGTTTTCGTGATAGCAGCGGATTTGTAAAAAAAATATATATATAATGAGATGGTAACGCTACGGAATGAAATGGTATCTGCAAATAGTTTTGTTGGGAAGCAAAGCATTTCACTCCATTTTTGGCTCCATTGGTGGCAAATCTGTAAAATACTAGTGACAACATTTGAGTAGGAGGCTTTCAATGAAGCATATAGCTTTTTTTCAGGAAATCCAACCCAATGGGTCAAGTTATTTTCGTGATAATAAAGATATGTAAAAAGCAAAATACAGCGCGATTGAATGGCAACCCTAGTTTGTAAATATGGCCAGAAATAATTTTTTGAATAGGACGAAAAAAAATTTTTTTTTTAAAATCCATTTTGACACATTTCACTCAAATTTGTATACCCAGCATACTAGTACTAGTAAAAGGGTATATTAATTTTGTTCACATAACGATAGTATGTAACGGCACAAAATAATCGAGAAGTTCATTAAGGCATGCCTGTCCGTCTGTCCGTCTGTGTACACGATAGCTTGAGTAAAAATGGAGATATTTGCATGAAATTTTGTATACAGGTTACTTTCTGGCCAAGGTAGGTTTGCTATTGAAAATGGGCGAAATCGGATGATAACCACGCCCCCTTTTTTGATATCGTAAATTTCGAAAATCACATGAATTGACATAATTCGGTAAGGTAAATATCTAAGAAAGTAAAATTTTTTTGGTTAATCCTCCTAGCGCCTATATCCTTGTTATCCCGTTCTGGAAATTACCGCTGGGTATTTAATGTTCGGTTCACCCGAACTTAGACTTCCTTAATTGTTTAATTTCAAATAGGTGGCAACACTTCCTAGGAGGCGTATAATAAAGTAAATCACTTTTATCAAGAAGTCCAACCAAATGTGTAAGTTTGATGTGCTTAGATGGCAACCCTAGTCTGCAAATATACCCAGATATATTTTTTTAATAGGACGAAAAACTTTTTCATTTTGACACATTTAACCATTTTTTTCAATTTCCAATAGGTGGCAACACTTCTTGGGAGGTTTATAATGAAGCATATCACCTTTTTCAAGAAATCCAACCAAATGTGTAATGTTGCCTTCATGAAAATAGCGGATAGGTATGTTAAAAAAATGTGTAAAATGCGATTAGATGGCAACCCTCCCTAGGCTGTAAATATGCTCATATATATTTTTTTAAATAGGACGAAACAACATTTTTTTTATATCCAATTTGGCACATTTCATTCAAATATTTCAATTCCAAATAGGTGTCAACACTTTCTAGGAAGCTTATAGTACATTTACACTGCCCCAAATTTGGCGAATTCAAATTAGCCAGTTTGACATCGTTTACACTGGCAAATTTGCATTTCGCTTAACCTTCCCTGCACGAATCTTCTACCAGGACAAAAAACCGAAAGAAAATGCATTACCGTGATGATTTAAACACCTGTAGAGTAATAATAAAAGAAGAGTCAGAAGACTTATCCTGTAGAATTGGCCCATTTTCTTAAAAAAAATAGTTTAAATTTTTAGTTACAGCTGTTCATAATGCAAAAGTTATCACAAGTTATCAAAGTGATGGAATTCCAAATTTGGAAAATGAGATTTGTATGGAATAAAACGCCAAATTTGCAACTTTTCGCCAAATTTGTCAAATTTGGTGCGGTGTAAATGTACTGACCAACCAATGGGTGTCGTCGGTTATGCTCAGTTTCTCACTAGCAGCCAACGACTCAGCATATGCTGTTGCTTCGATACTTGCCAGTGAGCGACAGAGCAAAAAAGGGCTAACATAGTGTTGCCGGGTCCTGGTCTGGATATATTACAAAATATTTTTCAACAGCGCCCTATCTTAGAACTTGTTTGCACTATTTCAGATATATATTTATTTTTATACAATAACACTTAACCCACATTTTTCAAAATTTGGTTCCAAAAAGCCCTATCTCAGTATGACTTTCACACATAGGGCGTGTTCAATATATTTTCAGCTGAGAAAAGGCGCTTTTGAAGTAAACTTTTAGTTAGAGCATTCCTGAAAAAAAGTTGTGGCGTTTTTGAAAAGTAATTTCAAACAGCAATTTGTTTATGTAGCACGGTGTAGCATGTGGTCGAATAGAATTTGCCAAAGCAAAAAAAAATACATTTTCTACAACAGTGGCATTATGCTACAGTGAATGATTGGGGGCTAAAGTGTACTCTGGTTGACGATGAAGCAGTTAAAGCAATTGCAAAAACTAAAAAGGCTTCAGAATCACACGATGGGGTTGGCGTACAAGTTGGCACTGAAGTCGGAATGAAAATTAATTGAAAATTTATGTCTGCGTTCGAAAACTTGCACCTTACGCTAGTCAGTGCAACATTTGAATGCAAATTAAGCAAAGCAAGGGTAACGTGCGGGTGAGTAAAGCAAAAGTGGGATGGTTGGAATATGCAGAGCCTTTATTGCAATGGTGTGGAAGCTCCTGGTTATGTTGTCTATGGGATGGGTTGAGATTGAAGTAGGAACTATGGTTAGAATAAATTCCGCAAATATTAACTTTGATTTGTGTGCTTTGGTTGTGGTGTGCGTTTATTGTAATTATAATTTTGAATTTGTATAGCGACACAGGGGACACAGTTACGGGACACTATTACGACCACATAATTGTTATGTGTAATTGCGATTTAATTATCATGAAAATGATTTGTAAATGAATAGATTTATGCTATTCTAAAAGTTTCCGAGTTTTAAGTTATTTTCCTGGGAGTTAAAGACTGTTCATTATGCCCTCTTTCCTTGCCCATCACTGCATTACAATGACGGTCTTACCATCGCTGCTTACACCAGCTTATCTGCGGTAATGGATCCTTTTCGTTCACTTGTCTTACGAAGAATCTACTTCAGAGTAGTCTCTGTTCTGAATAAAGAAGAGACATATTAAATCACTTTTTGCTAAAAAAAAAACACCTACAACCGAGATGTCCAAAAAAAAATCCTTTCAAAATCTTTAAGTGTTCACCTCACACCGAAACAATTGGGTTAGCCCGTCGCTTGCCGTTTTGTATCCTTCCACAAGCATCTGTTTGCCGAACACAAGCGAGCGCTGTTCACGCCATTATAAACACTAGCTTTGTAGCATCCTTTAGCAGGCATTGCACTTAACTGAACAATAGCTGAGCATGCACTCTGGTAAGAATAGTTTGTGTGCGAAATCGACAGCTCTTAATTTCGTCAATGACGTCATTAACACAAGCATCAGCAACTCAAAAGCAACAATTGCAGCCGATATGAAGACCACAGGGAAGGAAGTACACAAGTGAGAGCAGAAGTAACAAAGCGAAGGATAGCAAGTTTGGTAGTTTAAACCTTTCAAACATGCAATCAGGGCTCCAAAATAACAGAGGAGGCAAACAGAGCATCCAACTCTTTTATAACTTTTATTGAGCTGTTCCTATATTTCAGTAAAAGTCAAGCAAAATTTACTACAGTGAAACCCGCCGGGCTGTTCAAACGCGGAGCCGAAGAGCTGGTAAAAAGCATGCATCAGCTCTTATGCGGAATACGGTCGGACGAGTGCATGCATCCGGATTTGAATTTAAGTGTACTCTGCCCAATCCACAAGAAAGACGATCCCGCTAACCGCACCAACTCCCACGGAAGCAGTCTTCTTAATATCGCATATAAGGTTCCTTTTGGCGTACTTATTGTGTGGAAAGACTGATTGGACTTATCAGTGTGGCTTTACACCTGATAATCTACCATCGACCAGATTTTCACGATACGCCAAATCCTGGAGAAGACCCCTGATAAAAGAATCGACACACACCATATCTTAGGCGATTTTAAATCCGCTTTTGACAGCGCAAAAAGGAGTTGGCTGTATGCCGCCATGTCTTAATTTGACTTCCCCGCAAAGCTTATACGGCTTTGCCAAATGACGTTGAGCAATACCAACAGCTCCGTCAGAATCGGGCGGACCTCTCTGAGCCATATGAAACCAAACGAGGCTTCAGACAGGGCGACTCCCTTTTGTGCGATTTCTTCAACCTGATGCTGGAGAAGATAATTCGAGCAGCAGAGCTAAACCGCAATGGTTGGCCTTAACCAACGCGCCCTAAGCGCTGCCTTCTCTGGACTGGATCAGGAAGCGAAAAAGTTGGTCTTACGGTCAGCGAGGAAGTATCTGCTGTCATAAAAGAAAGAACCGGCGTACCTGTGCATTGGCAGCCAAGTCACCGTTGATAGCTACAAATCTGAAACGGTGAGGGACTTCGTCTATTTGGGAACGAGCATTAACACCGAAAATAGTATCAGTCTAGAAATCCAACGGAGAATGACTCTTGCCAACAAGTGTTACTTTAGACTAAGTTGGCAATTGAGAAGTAAAGTCCTCCGTCGACAAACAATGATCACGCTCTCTAAGTCTATCATCATACCAGTCCTGGTGTACGGCTCGGAATCATGGACAGTGTCAAGAGAAGATGAGATGGCCCTTAGAGTATTTGAGAGAAAAGTTCTCCGGAAGATTTATTGTCCTTCCCGTGATGCCAACGGCGAGTATCGAAGGAAATTTAACGATGAGCTGTACGAGCTTTACGCAGACCTGAACATAGTTCAGCGAATTAGAGACCAAAGGCTCCACTGGCTGGGTTATGTTATGCGAATGGACAAAGAAGCTCCAGCACAGAAGATTTTTCTATCTACACCCGAATTCGGCAGCAGAGGAAGGAAGAAGCGTGGACTGAGATGGAAACAAAAAGTGGAGGATGACTTGAACTCTCTTGGGGTTTCCAATTGGCGTCAGTTATCACTAAAAAGGAATGACTGGCGTGCCTTGATACGAAACGGCCAAAATCGCCTAGGCGGTTAAGCGTCAACAAATGACGCAAGCCAAGATTAGATTAGCTCGGCCAGTAGGGGTTTTATTATTAGTACCTGGGTGACCGAGCTTGCTCGGTGCTATCAATTTAGCGCTAAATTTACTTACCCAAAATGATCCCAAAATGACCCTAAAATAATCCAAAAATAATCCTAAAATGATCCCAAAAAGACCCTTAAATGTTCCCAAAATGATCCGAAATTGAACCCAAAACGACCCAAAAATGAACCTAAAATTATTCCAAATTGGTCCAAAAATAATTCCCAAATTACCCCAAAAATACCCTTAAATGCACACTAAACGATCCAAAAAATACACCAAAATGATCCCAAATATATCCTAAAATAATCCCAAAACCAGCCCAAAAGACCCTCAAATGTTCCCAAAGTAACCCAAAAATTATCCCAAAATGATACAAAAATTATCCAAAAATGGCTCCAAAATGAACCGAAAATTACCCAAAATTCTACCAAATTAATCCGAAATTGAACCCAAAATGATCTCAAGCAAGCCCCAAAATTATCCCAAAGTGATGTTCTCAAAATAATCCTAAAATATCCAAATATGATCCCAAAATACAAAATACAATTACAATACGGTAAAATGGTAACCCTGGGTGGCAACCCTACTTGAAAATATTTTAGCTGGTATGTCGGCGACAATACCTTTACTTTGATACCCAAAACTACCCAAAAATGATCCCAAAATGACCCT
>CAXKVI010000005.1:70479740-70497240 GCA_964058755.1 Campiglossa producta
GATAAAGATAAAGATAAAGATAAAGATAAAGATAAAGATAAAGATAAAGATAAAGATAAAGATAAAGATAAAGATAAAGATAAAGATAAAGATAAAGATAAAGATAAAGGTAAAGATAAAGATAAAGATAAAGATAAAGATAAAGATAAAGATAAAGATAAAGATAAAGATAAAGATAAAGATAAAGATAAAGATAAAGATAAAGATAAAGATAAAGATAAAGATAAAGATAAAGATAAAGATAAAGATAAAGATAAAGATAAAGATAAAGATAAAGATAAAGATAAAGATAAAGATAAAGATAAAGATAAAGATAAAGATAAAGATAAAGATAAAGATAAAGATAAAGATAAAGATAAAGATAAAGATAAAGATAAAGATAAAGATAAAGATAAAGATAAAGATAAAGATAAAGATAAAGATAAAGATAAAGATAAAGATAAAGATAAAGATAAAGATAAAGATAAAGATAAAGATAAAGATAAAGATAAAGATAAAGATAAAGATAAAGATAAAGATAAAGATAAAGATAAAGATAAAGATAAAGATAAAGATAAAGATAAAGATAAAGATAAAGATAAAGATAAAGATAAAGATAAAGATAAAGATAAAGATAAAGATAAAGATAAAGATAAAGATAAAGATAAAGATAAAGATAAAGATAAAGATAAAGATAAAGATAAAGATAAAGATAAAGATAAAGATAAAGATAAAGATAAAGATAAAGATAAAGATAAAGATAAAGATAAAGATAAAGATAAAGATAAAGATAAAGACAAAGATAAAGATAAAGATAAAGATAAAGATAAAGATAAAGATAAAGATAAAGATAAAGATAAAGATAAAGATAAAGATAAAGATAAAGATAAAGATAAAGATAAAGATAAAGATAAAGATAAAGATAAAGATAAAGATAAAGATAAAGATAAAGATAAAGATAAAGATAAAGACAAAGATAAAGATAAAGATAAAGATAAAGATAAAGATAAAGATAAAGATAAAGATAAAGATAAAGATAAAGATAAAGATAAAGATAAAGATAAAGATAAAGATAAAGATAAAGATAAAGATAAAGATAAAGATAAAGATAAAGATAAAGATAAAGATAAAGATAAAGATAAAGATAAAGATAAAGATAAAGATAAAGATAAAGATAAAGATAAAGATAAAGATAAAGATAAAGATAAAGATAAAGATAAAGATAAAGATAAAGATAAAGATAAAGATAAAGATAAAGATAAAGATAAAGATAAAGATAAAGATAAAGATAAAGATAAAGATAAAGATAAAGATAAAGATAAAGATAAAGATAAAGATAAAGATAAAGATAAAGATAAAGATAAAGATAAAGATAAAGATAAAGATAAAGATAAAGATAAAGATAAAGATAAAGATAAAGATAAAGATAAAGATAAAGATAAAGATAAAGATAAAGATAAAGATAAAGATAAAGATAAAGATAAAGATAAAGATAAAGATAAAGATAAAGATAAAGATAAAGATAAAGATAAAGATAAAGATAAAGTTAACCTTTCAATAGTTGTATTTTTTTTGAAGTGTGCGATATCCTTAAACCAATATCTCATATACAAGTTAAAATTTTTACAAACCTCTTGTTCTTCCCCTCGTAGGCTAACTTTGTTGCAATTAGTTTTGTGGTGCAGTCTCCTCTAACGGTTGACAGTTATCCGTAAAGAGTTTGTTAGCTTAAGCTTACAACAACTTTGTTGACAACTTTGTTGTCTAGCATTCACGCGCGCACATTTATCGTTTCAACGCCTCTACTGGGCAACAAATGGACCAAAATTACTCAAACGAAATGACAGCGCTTATAGTTGTATGTTTGTATGTACTTATGTTTTTAAAGTTACACAAGTTTATTTTCATTTAACATATTTTTGCTCGCATTCCAACTTTCCTATCTGTTTTTATGCTTTAACTTCGTTTGCTAGCTCAGATTACTTTGGTGCACCAACTTTTTGACTCTAACTTGTTTTTAGACAGTTGCCTTCATCTAAGTATTGTTTTGTTGTTGTTTTCTTGTATTTACAACTGTTATTTCTAGTATTTTCCGTACAGAGAGCACACCACGTTACAATGTTCTAAGCTCAGCCAAGTGGCGACCACTGACAAAAAGCCAGAGTTGTGCTATTTTCAAAAAAAAATTATTGATCTGCCTAAAAAAGTTTTAAAAATGTTTCTAATTCATTTTTGAATATCCAACAATTTTCTCTTGTAACTCAAAAAATTAAGTAACTCTTTTAAACAAAATCGTGACATCTTTGTTTTGGTACATTTTTGGGATCGTTATTAATTATTGAAAGCCTCGTTTTATTTCACGGCTAATATGGGAGCACTTGCGATAAGATTTGTTTTGTTAGTGTCGAAATATTTTCGTATCGACCCTTTATGCTATAGAACCACTTTGGAACAACTTCCCTTTTTTTCAAATGGGACATAGCCGAAATTTTTGAAACAAATGTTATACTCTACGGGCTTCGAATCATGTGTCAAATTTTATGGCTTGGTTTTACCGGGAAGATTTTCCCTCCCCCTCCTTATTTTAAGGATCATCTGACTCCCAGTTCCACCTAGCTTAATTTTATTTCCAACAAACGACATTGTCATCTTGTCCTTAGTATGTGCTTAGTTTTAAGGCCATTATTCGACAGGTAATTAGTTAAAGCGAGCCACCTATCGAAATTATTTGATTCATTGAAATTACTCAAAAATCTATAGAAAAATTCCCCCCTTTTTAGCGATTTTGAGTGATGTCAGCGATCCTTAGTAAAAAACATTTTTAGGTAAACCGGTCTAAATATTCAAAAACTTTCCATTGAGATTCTTTCACTTTTATACTCATTTTATATTTCGTTAGCCAATTATTTATTTTTCTTGAAATGCCCATTCCTGCACGCGGCAATGTGTCAGCAATAGTTGAATGTAAAACAACAATAACAATTACCATTCATGCAACAAAAATAAAATTTCGAACAGCAATAACAGAAATAAAGTGCCGAAAAATAATACAAAACAGAAATACTTACAAAAGTAATGTTAAAAACAGGGGCCGTAGACTTATGATTTTTATTTTATAAAAATGTCAAAAATAAATGTTCATTACTTAGTAAATCTATAAACCAAAAAGCGAACTGTAATAGGTTACATAGGATAACACAGGGTGACAATAAACAAAAAAACACAACTCTTTATGATAGATATAGCTCATGTTGTGGTTCTAGTCTGGCATGCCCAAAATTTTCAATGCATACCTCAAAAGAGGCGCTCTTTTTCTACGAAGTGATATAGTGGACCTTAACTTTGTTTAATTTTCATAATTAGAATCTTTCCCTGTCAAAACGTCAGATAATACACTGAAAAAATAGCACTGGTAAAATCGACAATCTCTGGCTGTTATCCTGAAGGTGACCAAATTCTGTTGAATTGACCAAATTTTCGTTATTTGAACGGAATTTTTGAAGTTAACTTCTTAGGCAGCAATACGAAGTTTTGATTGAGAGTAAAATTTGAGAAAATGACTGATGATGCAACGAAAATTGAAAGTGTAGCCGACTTTCAGGCGTAGCGGATTTACACCACGATGTGCAAATCAAATAGGAGGTGAAATTCTAGGATCTAGCTAACATTGCACAAATTTTAATAGTTAGGCCGAGCACTTATGGCGGTTTATAGGGTTGCCACCTATCCCAATTTTTTTTTAAATATAGAAATAGATATGCCAATATGGGTATCAAATGAAAGATATTTTCGACCGTATTCCAAATAAAAATTTCAAGCAGTGTTGCCACTTAGGGTTGCCACGTAACCGCAATTTATTATTTTTTCGTATATTTCGGGAACTGCTTCACCGATTTGAATGAAATTTAGAATATAGACAATTTGATTCATTCTAAGATTATATACATGGGTGTTGCCACTTAGGGCAGTTTATCATAATTTTTTTTTTAAATATAGAGCTAGGTATACCAATATGTGTATCATATGAATGGAATTTTTCGCCCGTATTCCAAATATGAAATTTTATTTTTTTCCGAAAACTACATTTAAAAACAAAAATTAAAAAAAAATGATCCCAAATGATCGATTTTTGAAAAAGTTACAGCATTAAAAAACAATTTTTTTTAAGTTCATATTTTTTTTTATGGGGAAAAATTTGAAAAAATTCTGAAAAATGTCTTTCGGGGGGTAGAAAAGATAGCAAAATTTTTAGCGAAATCGAAGGGGATTAGGTAAAAGTTTGTCGATTTGTCATGGAATGACCCATATAAATCGACCCCTTCTAATTCAAAATTTCAGGATATATTCATATATATGTATCAGGAAAAAATTTGATTCAAAACTCCAAATTATTAAAATTTTTCTAAAACTAATTTTTTTATTTTTGATAAAAATTGTTCTTGTAAGTATGTACTTCATTTTATGCTACATTGAAACTACCCACAAAAAATCATTGAACTAGGAAGGGGTTGATTCTAACTATCTCATGATTGGACATGGAAAAATCCATTAAATTTTTTTTATTCGGTCCCTGCTTAAACCCAGAAAAAAATACTGTTGACAGTCGCCAAAGGAAAACAATGTTTTGGGATCTTTTATTGCGGTTGCATAGTTTCGGTTAGTTGGGCGGTTATGTCTAACTTGTTAGCAAGAAATGTACATACTTACAAATATACCAATACATAATACTAGTACAAACACTTTCTTCAACAACACTCACTCCAAATGCAGTAAAAACAAAAGAAAAGCAAAAAATTACTGCGCTCAATAAATACTTTGAGTCCCAAGAGTGCGGCGTCTGCGCCACGCAAACAGATTTGAGTTTCTAAAGTTTTGCAAAAACAAATTTTTTTTTGCTTTTAGTTTCTTTATCATAAAAATTGGATGCTTGTTTTTGAGCAAAAGTTTTCTCTGTGATTTTAATAGAATTTGATTTTTTTTTCGTCCACGAATTTCATATCTGCTTTGTCAAAGTTAATCGTAGAGAATCAATGAAAATCTTATTTGAAAAATAAATAAACATTTCTTTGAGCTTAAAGTATTTACTTGATCTGGTTTGTTGACCACAAAACTTTGCATTGATAAGCTTAGCTATTCATGATGGCTGCATTGAGTACTTTGAGTGCATATGAAAAAATGAAAGCGATTTATTTTGAGTTAAAAAAAAAGATGAAGTTTTTATTTCCGCTTAATCCGCTACTCTTTGGTCGCTTTTAGATGGGGTTGAGTTCGGTGGCAGGCTTCCGAAACGAGAGACTCACTTGCACAAGGACTTGGGAGAATCCAACCTTCATATGGCTCTTGTCGAAACTTCACTCCTTTCCACCATGTTGAGTCCTCTCTCCAAGTTGTAACAATCCAATTAAGTCATCAATTGAAAACAAGTCACGCAACCCTTTAGCGCCCACTTGTAGCATCAACGATCTTATAGCCTACTTAAACTTCACATTGCTAAGGCCTCGCCATTAGTAAGGCTCACAAGGAAGGCAGATGCCAAGAAAGTTCTCACGCTCAAAAATGTGTAGCTGGAATTGGCTGAGTAGGTAAAAGTGGCTGCACAAAAGCAATGCCTTGACAGCTATCTCGGGCATTTGGGAGGCTCTGACAGCGAAACGATGCCAAAGCAACCATTTGCCACTTTCATTTGTCTCGTAGCACGGTGTGTTGTGGGCAGCTTTTTAATGTTAGTTATTGTTGTTGCTGAGTTGATGAAGTAACGCAATTTCTCTTTCCGTTGGAGAAATCTCTAGCAATTTGTAGACCATAGTTCTACAGGCGCTGTCTCTGTACGGGTTCCTTCACGGAATTTCTTGCACTAAAAGTGTTCTTAATTTTTTATATACCCAGTTGCACAAAGCTAGAACTTGGCCATTAAATATATTAAAATAAAATAAAAAATACAAAAATTAAATAATAATATAAAATAGACTTAAAAATATGAAAAGAAAAAAAGTTAAAAGAATTTAAAAAATTTAAAAAATTCAATTAAAAAAAGTTATATTAAAAAAATTATTAAAATTAATTAAAAAAGTAATAAAATTAAAAAAACCAAATAAAACAAAAATAAAAATAACAAAATAAAAATACAAAAAAAATAAAATCAAATATGAAAATAGTAAAAAGAGATAAAAAAAATTAAATAAAATCCAATAAAAACAAGATAAAATTAGATAAAATAAAATTAAAGCAAAAAAAAAATAAAATAAAAAACAGAATTGAAATATTAAAATAGAACAAAAAATATAATAAAATTAAATCAAATCAAAAAAATAAAATAAAACACAAAAATTATATAAAAAAAAAAAAACAAAATACAAAAAAATAAAATGAAATAAAAAAATAATGAAAAAACTTCAGTAAAATATAATAAAAAAAAATTAATAAGAAAAAATATAATAAAATAAAAATAATATAAAAATATACAAAAACATATAATATACATAAAAAAAATTGTAAATAAATAAAATAAAATAAACTAAATGAAATAAAACAAAATAAAATGAAATAAAAATAATATAAATGTGAAAAAAATAAAATTAAAAAAATTAAATTAACTAAAAATTTTTTATTTATAAATAAAATAGAACAAAATGAAATTAAATAAAAAAAAGAATGAAACAAAATAAAAATAAAAAAATAATCACTTTGTTGCTTTTTTGACTTGTAGTCTATTGCTGTAAATACCGACGGTATTTACAAGCAATTTTCGGGATTGTATGAAAATGAAATAAAAAAATAATATTAAAAAATAAAATACAAAAAAAATTAAATGTAAAAAAAGTAATAAAAAAATAAAGTAAAATATAAAAAAAAAATAAATAAAATTAAAAAAATATACTTAAATAAAAATAGTATAAAAATATAAAAAATATTACAAAAAAAAAAAAAAAAAATAAATAAAAAACCCCGTGTAGCCAGTACACGTGAAAAAAGGTTAATTTCTTAAGTTCAGAAATAACGAAATATGAAAAAGGTGTATTGGAGAATGGTTTAGATTCACAATTTCTTACTTCCGGGAAGTGGACCAGGGAACCGATCAGTTCTTAAATACCTTATACTTGGTGCGTTTTCCTTAAAATTCGGTACGTGGGTAGAATTATGCCTAAATTAACAGGGGCAAATACGAATGGGATATAAAGGAAGAGGGGCGAGGTAGGAGGAAAGAGGGAAATGAAGAGAAAAAGGGATGGAGATAGTGTGAAGGCGAAGAAAGAAGAAGGAGAGTTGTAAAAGGGGTTGTAAATTACGGTTAGGTGGCAGCCCGAAGTGGCAGCCCTGCGTGAAATTGTCATATTTGGAATACGGTCGAAAATTCCTTTCATATGATAACTATATTGAAATACCTAGCTCTATATTTAAAAAAAATTATGATTGGTAGCAACCCCGTTAACCGCTCTAAGTGGCAACAACCATTTATATAATAATAGAATGATTCAAATTGTCTATATGCCGAATTGTATCCAAATCGGTCAAGCAGTTCCCGAGATATACGAAAAAATAAATAAATTGATGTTGGGCAACCCTGCTTGAAATTATCTTATTTGGAATACGGTCGAAAATACCTTTCATTTGATACCCATATTAGCATATCTAGCTCTATATTTAGAAAAAAAAAATTGGGATAGGTGGCAACCCTGTAAACCGCCATAAGTGGCAGCACCCATGAATTCTGCTCAGCCCAACTATTAAAATTTGTGCAATATTAGCTAGGTGCTAGAATTTCACTCCTATTTGATTTGCACAGCTAAACATCGAGGTTAGAATCGCCTACGCCTCAAAGTCTGCTACAATTTCAATTTCCGTTGCATCATCAGCCATTTTCTCATATTTGACTCTCAATCAAAACTTCATATCGGCGCTTAAGAACTTATCTTCAAAAAAAATATATATAAAAAAAATGTATTTACATTAAAAAAAAAAATAATAATATAAAAAAAAGAAGAAGGAAGCCTTTTGGCTTCATCGACTATCCCAAGGAGAAGAGCAGGGTATATTCCGGCTTGCGATTAAGTTTTCGCAACCGTGTATACGCTTTTCACCTTCCCCCTAACTTAGCGTTACTTTCAATATTACTACTTCATGGCTCTTTTCAAAATATCCTTTCCGGCAGCCAACGTGCCAACTGCTGTCACGCCATGCTAACACTGTGGATATCCCCAATTATGGCTGGCAAAAAATTCACAGCAACAGCAGCAACAAAAACTACAAAACTTGAAATGACCCATTTTGGTTACAATTTAAATTCACGAAGAAGGCCGATTCCAGCAGCCAACCACTCCCATTCACAGCGCCAAAGGGTGCAACTCGTTGGCTGTAAATATTTTGTACATTTCCTTAGTTCGTGTGACCAGTTGAACTAGGACTGTGAAATATGCTTTGTCTTGTCTGCTGCCTCTGCCAGTTAAGGTCCATCAGCCAATTTGGTATTCAAGTGGAGATAGGCAGGCAGAGCGCGTTATTTTCTCGTTAGCAACACTTCACAATCAGCCGCCCTTTGGGTCAAGAAGCAACGAACAAAACGCATTTTTGACTATCTACTTACACACAAAAAAATGCATGGAAATATGCTCAAGTGTTTACAGGTGAGTTGTGCATTTGCATGCCTTCACATCCATGTACATTAGAGTGGGTCGATTTTTTTCTATGAAATCGTCATTGCGGCAAATGTTTTATGTCTAAAATCGTAATACTCATATCGGCATATCTTGTTCAATATTTAAAAACCAAACTAAGATAGATAGCAAACCTGTAAACCGCCTCAAGTGGCAACACCAAAGTAGAATTCTTAAGCCTCAATTACATAAAACTTTATGGCGACTTTACCTCGGACATTGACTTTGACAGATAAGTTAAATAACCGCGATTTAACGAAAAAGAAGACCTCAAAGAAATAAGTATGCAAAACAAATGTATAAAAGAGAAACGTCAAAGCGGTCATAGTAGCATACCTCTCAAGTTAAGCGCAAAGTTTTGAAGTTTCAAATGTCAGGCGAGGTAAACAAAATTTTATGTAATTGACCCTTTAGAGTGAGGCATCTCATGCCAAATTGGGTCGAAATCGCTTCCGCCGTTCCTTAAATATTGGCCGATATACAGAAAAATAAATAAAATGGGGTTAGGTGGCAACCCTGCCTAAAAGCATCTTAGTTTGATAATATCTCTAATTTGAGCATATCTTGCTCAATATTTAAAAAATCGAGATAGGTGGCAACCCTCTAAACCGCCCAAAGTGGCAAAACCCAAGTAGAAAGTCTTAGAATGAAGCATACTTTTTATGTAGGGGAGGGTGGGGCTGACAAAGCCAAGTTCCATGGCACACTTCTGGATAAAAAACTAAGCTGCAAGGAGAATGTTCTTCAGCGCCAGAAAAAAGGTTGTATTATACTTTACACGTGCAAAAGAGTCCTGGATACATAGATCTGCACTGAAAATGATCCGACCAATTATGCTATATGGAGTCGTGGACCCTCCAGTATTACGGGATCTTGCAGTTTTCTCCCTCTGAGCACAGATCTGCTTTAGAATAAACCTACCCAGCAGGAAAGACTGGAAAAGGAGTGATCGGTGTCATATACACCGATGGCTCGAAGTTAGACGCGGAGTAGGAGGAGAGGTTTTTTCAAATGTTCTGGACCTTGAGCTGTCCTTCAGACTATCTTACCACTGCAGTGTCTTCCAGGCTGAAGGCTCAGCAATCATGGACGCCGTGGCTTGGATAGATCAGGACTTGTTGGCCTTCCTCAAGTCATCCAAATGGTTCGAAGAGGAGTAACGGTGTCGGTCCCGGGATACTGCTATGTGAAGAATTACGAATTACTCATTTGAATAAGGCATACCTGAATTTGAATTAATAAGGGATCTTTTAAAAATATACACAGTAAAAAATGAAAGTTTAATTTTAATACCAGTCGGTATTGAAATTAAGCCTTTTTGGAATTAAATTTGAGTTTTAAAACTAAATAGTATTAATTTAAGACTCTGAATTTTTTTAATTCCAAATAGTTTTAAAATAATACCAAAATAATACTAAAGCGCTCTCTCCCTAGCGCTTTCTCTCATTATAAAGTTTTAGGTACTATTTGTTTTAAAACAAAGCCGGAAAAGTATTAAATTAATTACTTTTTAGCATTAAATTAAGTCCGGTGGTTTGTTTGCTCAGAGCACGCGGTTTGTCGCTATTGCTATACTACATTAAGAACAACAGTTCAATTAGACGCTGACAAACACAAGTACTCGATGGCTTGATAGTAGACATCTCCGTTGAGCATTCAATAAATTGTGAGTTCGACTCTCGATGAAGGCAATATAATAAAACTGTAATTTTTTTTTTCCTGAGAGAATCTTCGACTGAATTCCTCTCTCACGAGAAATCAGACCGAACATGGTATTAATTTAATACTTTTTCGGCGTTGTTATATATAAACACCAAAAAGGTATTAAAGTTAGACTTTTATTTTTACTGTGTATAGTTTTCCTTTTCAATAAATTCAATATGAATCTAGTGAAAATTAGAGGATGTTCTCATTAGTTTACTTTAAACAGGTTTTCTCATAAAAACAAGCAGATTTCTTCTAACAATTGAACGTTTTTGACAAAAGTACATAAAAAATTCATAAATAAGAAGCTAACTCCTTCTTTTTAGCCGATTTCCTTTTCAATAAATTTGAGAAGAAATTCAAGCTAAAATCTAGAAGATTTCCTAGCACAAATTTCTTCAAATTTGTCCCCACTCGCTCTCCCCGGCCAAAAAGCTTTTTTAGACGTCGATCTCTTTGATTATAGGTGAACTTTTTGACTCTGTGTACCGAAATATGCCAATTTATGTGATTTTCGAAATTTTCGACATTGAAAAATGGGGCGTGGTTATCACCGATTTCACCCATTTTCAATAGCAACCTTGTCCAGAAAGTAACCTGTATACAAAATTTCATGCAAATATCTCAAGTTTTACTCAAGTGATCGTGTACACAGACGGACGGACATGCCTTAATGAACTTCTCTTTTCAACCTAAGAACTTTCATATATGGAACTCTATATCTATCTCGTTAATTTTGTGCAATTACGTAGTGCCGTTATGTAGACAAAATTATAATACCCTTGCTCTATTACTACTACGCTGGGTATAAAAGAAAAATAAAAAATAAATTTTAAATTGCTCTAAATTTGACCTCAACGATAGCTCAGAAGACATCACTTTAATAACGCAGTAATATATTTCGGAAAAACTTGACAGCTTTTTGTTTTGTTCTACTTCTTTAATAAAAATTTGATAGGATCTAGAAAAAACAACAACAATATATAACGAACTGGCAGCTTTTTCATGTCAGCTTATGGTCATCAGACATTTTGCTCCCATTTCGAGTGCACCATAGCAATTTGCTGTTTTTTTGTTTGCTATCACTTGTTTCTGTGTGTGTGTGTGTGCACCTATTGCTGTTTATTACTCTAGTGCTTGTTCTTGTTATTGCTTTCTAACTGCCAACGGTTGTGCCAAAACAGCTGTGCTTTTTAATTTCGTTCTCTACAAAATGTTAGCGTTCAAGTGGACTTGTGTTTTGGCAGCTCCAAAGGACTCTTTATCAAGCAGAGAAGCTGCACAAAGCGAGCTGTATGTGCAAAGAGGTAAAGATGTTTCTTTACAAACAGACAGGTATTTTGTGATAGGTATGTAGAAGCGATTGTGCTTGTGAATTGAAGCATATTTCATGGCCTCAAAAAGGAAAGTTTACTATTGGGCTTAAAGCTAATACAAATTGTATTGATTTTGAGTTGATGGTATTTGTTGACTGCTTAGAGTTAACTTTATTGAGATTTGTCTGATCAAAATTTAATATGAAGCAAATTTGCTGTAGATATTGGGAAGGTTATTGGTTTGGATTGAAACTTTTTTGTGAAAAAATAATTGAAAATGGTACGCGCAAACGTAGTCGTAATTGTAACCGTAATCGTAACCATAAATGCAGGCGTAGAGGTAAACGTAGCGTAAACATAACGTAGCCGTAACCGTTGAAGTTGTTCTTGTATGAATAAATTCTATGTATGATATATATCGATGTAATCATAAAACTAACCTTTACTGTTCTCTAACGGCTAGACATATATCTCGAAAATAACCTAAAGTTATCTGGCCGTGTGCCTTTCGAACTTTGTTCGAACGTTATTTAAATTTCTTTTTGCAGTCTATTTAATACAAGCGCCCCATTTCTTTCACAAATTCTATAAGTTAGCCACTTTGTCACGTCACGTGCACTTCTTTTTTCCCAGCCACATACACGAACACAACCCTTGCATTATCGCTTCACTTACTGCATTTCCTTTACCACTTTACTGTGACTGTATTAGCCATTAGACTTTAATATCTACATTTATATGCATAAATACTTATAGTCATACTAGAAGGTATGTATGTATAATTATACTGATTTAAAAGGGGTTCCTAATTAGGCGTGGTTGAAAGCTACTGGAGTGCCTTGAAAGAATGTCCCTTTTACTTTCATGGGCGTGCCAAGGAAAACATACCCAGGCCCTAGGCGGTTTATAATGCTCTTAAAGACAGAGCTTTTTTTTTTATTTGACTTGACTTACATAATTTTATTTTACTTTATATTTTATTCATTTACTTCATTTTCTTTGTTTTTTTCTGTTATTTTTTTTTGAAATTTATTTAATTTTTCTAATTTTGTTATATTTTTTTTTATCAAATTTTTCTACTCATTTTAAAGTTTTTTCTTTTGCTCCTTTTTTAATTTATTTATTATTTTATTTATTTTTTATTCTATTTTTTATTTTTATTTTTTCTTCTTATTTTTTTATTTTATTTTTTTTTTCTTAATTTTTTTTTCATTTATTGTATTTTTTTTTTGTTTTATTTTAATATTTTTCAATATATTTTTTATTTCATTTTATTTTATTCTTTTATTTTTGATTTTATTAAATTTTTTGTTTTATTTCATTTTATTTTTTTTATCTTATTAAATTTTTTTATTACTTTTTTATTTTATGTTATTTTAATATTTTTTTATTTATATTTTTTAATTTTTTTTTATTTTTTATTTTTTTTTATTTTTTACAAAATATTTTCTTGAAGCTGCCTCTAGGTCCGATGCATTAAAACACGTGTGTTTTTGTTAATAGAGCCAGCTTTAAGAAAATATTTTGTTAAATTTAAAGGTCGCTAAAATAAAAAAAAAAAACGTTATTATTTTTTATTTAATTTTTTTTTCTTTTTTTTTAATTTTTTTTTATTTAATTTTTTCATAATTTTTTATTTTATTTTATTATTATTTATTTTATTTTGTTTTTAATTTTCTTTAATTAAATATTTTGTCATAACATTTTTATTTTATTTTATCTCGTTTTTTAATTTTATTTTTTTTATTTTATTTTAATATTTTTTAATATATTTTTTTATTTATTTTAATTTTATTTTTTATTTATTTTATTTTATTTATTTTATAATTATAATTTTCACTATATTTTTTCTTTCTTCATTCTATTGTTTTTTGATTTTTATATTCTATTCTTTTTATTTTCTTATTTAAAATTTTTTTTTTTTTTTTTCTTTTTTTTACAAATTTTTTATTTATTTTTTTATTTGTTTTTTTTTTCTATTTTGAGTGATCCTTTAATTTTTCACCTTAACATATGTTTCAACGTCTCTATTTATATCCGTTTTCACTAGGTATTTATATTTTTACCCCCTGTTAATATTTGTGTTTACACTACAAATACACGCGAACATACTCAAGTACAAGTAAGACTACAACTACAGTATGGAGATATTTTTCAAAGATTTTAACTTCTGTCTCACCGTTTGTCACTCAAATTATTTTAGCTTTCAGTTTGGTGTTCCTTCCTACCAACTGTGCTTTTCCTGCACAACGCTTTCCACCTTCATCTACTTACTTCTTTATTTTTATTTACACTTTTGCTTATATTATTAGGCACTTAAACTAGAATATAATTTTATCTCAGAGGTGCTGCTTGTATTTTATACACACATACACAGATACAAGTTAACATATACACTATCTTTCATTTATTCATAGCAACAAAATTTTAAGTCAATATCGTTGTAGCTTTCGTACAAATTTTGTTGGTATTTAATGTTTTAATAGGATTTAAGGGCGCGAAGCTAAGAATTTCAAGTATCACTAGCTCAAAACAAAATTTACTTTCAGAATATAGCTAGATTTATATGCATATCTCACTCATAAAGTAGCACTTAGCCATCGAGACATTAAATACAAAAAGGTAGTCCGTTTTATCTTCCAGCTGTACTCCTGGGCCGAGGCGTCGCACACTAGGGCGCGTGCTCAAAATTCAGTTTTTAAATAATGAGTTTTTCAAAGAAAAAAAAAACCAGTATTGTTCCCTATAAAATTCTACACTACTGGCCCAATTTTCAGCTTGCTATCGGCTTTTTCAGTTGGGAGTTATCCATACACAAACATGGCAAATTTTCCAAAAATTATTTTTTTTCAAAGTGAGTGACGTATTTATATATAGATAGATTTCATTGTAGATATGATATGTGCTACACATCTTCAAATAAGTTGATTTCAGAATTTAAAGAAAAAAACATATGCTATCAATGGGTTAATACATAGCCGCTAATGGGTAAATATAATACACATTGGCTATTTTTGTACAGACATACAAATTCTGATTTAAATAATTTGGTTATAGATCTTAAAAAAAAAAATTGGTCACCAACGGGTTAATTCATGACCGTTAATGGGTTATGATTCCAAATATAATACACATTGGCTATTTTTGTACAGACATACAAATTCTGATTTAAATAATTTGGTTATAGATCTTAAAAAAAAAAATTGGTCACCAATGGGTTAATTCATGACCGTTAATGGGTTAAGATTCCAAAGATTACTCGTTTTAGTTTATATACAACTAATATGATGTAAATATTTTAATCAAAGAATTAAGTGAAAACAATTTGGGTCAAAAATCGGTAAATGCGTTGTCGTTAAAGGGTTAAAATTCTTGGGATCTACTATTTTAGTCTCGATATACCGATTCTGATTCAAGAAAATTAAATTCGAAACTAAAATGAAAAACGAGTTAACCCATGATCGTCAATGGGTTAAGATGCTATACTGCTTTAGTGTAGATAAAGCGATTCTGATGTAAAAAAGTTGATTTCAGAATTTTGAGCCTCCCCATATATATAAGTGGCCCCAGTGTGCGTGGTTCTTTTCTGGTCACCTAGTCTGAAGTTACGTTGCTGCTTTTGTTGATATTACTTAAGTACCTCGCTCTACATTCGCACTAAATTTGGTATTTGAAACTGAACCAGGGCTCGCGGAGTGACCCTGTCTGACATTTGGGCAGGGCTACACCTCGTTACAACAACAACAACATGCCAACGGCGAGTATCGAAGGAAATTTAACGATGAGCTCCGCTGGTTAGGTAATGCTATGCGAATGGACAAAGAAGCTCCAGCACAGAATGTTTTCCTATCGTCACCTGAAATCGGCAGCAGAGGAAGCGAATGGCCTCGACTGAGATGGAAACAACAAGTGGAGGATGGCTTGAACTCCCTTGGGGTTTCCAATTGGCGTCAGTTATCGCTAAAATGGAATGACTGGCGTGCTTTGATATGAAACGGCCATAATCGCATAGGCGGTTAAGCCTCAATAAATGACGCAAGCCAAGATTAGATAAATCTTATATCAGGATGTTAGTATGGGCTCTTCAAATAATAATAATATATATGACCCATTATGCAAATACACGAATTCTGCTGCGCCGCGGCATAAACAAGAACACCAAGCAAACGGTGCGAAACCATGCGATTTACGACTGTTTCGTGACTGTGCCAGCAACTGTGGCAATAATTAACAATCATCAATGGTGCAAAGTCAACAAAGATGACAACGACGCCAGCGATGGTAATAGAGAGGAGTAACGGTAATGGCGATAGAAGCAACAGCAGAAGCAGCTGCGTCGACACGTACAACACGTCACTCATTTAAATTTGCGCTAGCACGCATTGAGTGCATGCAAATAACGGTACCATGGCTACAGATGCATGCACACGGAGATGATAAAATTAATATGCAAAATGCAATGTTACCTTACAACAATAACAACAGCAACACACACAAACATTGATGTCACCTCAATGCCATTTCAACTAATTTGTATTAAAAATGGTTGCGGATTCATGCGCGAATGAGCTGCAGATGCGATTACACACAAACATATGTAGGTATGTACATTCGAATGGAAATGATAAAGTAGTCGGAATGTTTGTGTACGTATGTAGCGGTGTTTCTTGGAACAACTGTTACAAAGCTAGAATCCTTTTGCATCGTTGTGATGTCAACTTAAAATTGATGTTGAAAGAGTTTTCTTGTTGCGCCGTTGGCAATAAACTGCGGCTAAGGTGGGTGTGACACAGCACAGATGTAATGCTTATGCAACAAGAATTACAATTACAAGAAAAACAACCACAAGTATGTAAGAACTTAACTAATACGTTGACATGCAACGGCACATTTTTCTCAGTTTGCAACTCAATTTAGCTGGCGGAAATGCGTTGTAACGAGCACACCTATCCCAAACATAAAATAAATAAAAAACAAATAATAAAAATTTAATACAACCTAATAAAATAATTTAAAACAATAAAAATTAAAATTAAAAATTAAAATAAAATTAAATTGTATGTATGTTATGAGTTTGTGGTCATTAATTTGAGAATCTTTGAAATTTTGGTGGACTAGTTGTCGATAAGGTAGTATAAAAAAACAAAAAACAAATAAAATGAATACATACTAAGTGAACATGATGGATATAAGCTGGCAATAATTTCAACGCAGCTTGGTGTAAGAGGTACACACTGCGGCCTTAGAAATTCCTAATCCCCTTGGTTCTTGGTTCGATGACCAACAAAAAGGTGATGAAAAATTTCTAAACACAAAGCCATTTGATAAGTGCCCTTGAGCAAGGCCGAAATTACGTAATCATGGTAGCTTGTAATTGTTGTTACTTTTCCATCTTGTTCACTAATAATAAAAACATAGAATAATTTAAGAAAAATTATTCCCAAACGGTCAAAAGTCCACCAAAATTAAATTAAATTAAAATAAATTAAATTAAATAAATATAAAAAAATAAATAAAATAAAATAGAACCAAAAGAAAAAAATAATAAAATAAAATAAAAGAAAATAATTGAGTTCATTTTTGGCCATTAATAAATATAAAACACTAAATTTTTGTGTTATTATTTATTTTCAATATTTCGACCTTAGTCTAAGGTCATCCTCAGGAGTTTTAAGCGGTGCTTTTATTTACAAAGGCCGTAAGCTCAAAAATAAAATAAAATAAAATAAAATAAAATAAAATAAAATAAAATAAAATAAAATAAAATAAAATAAAATAAAATAAAATAAAATAAAATAAAATAAAAAAAAATAAAATAAAATAAAATAAAATAAAATAAAATAAAATAAA
>CAXKVI010000005.1:70502132-70507132 GCA_964058755.1 Campiglossa producta
AAAGAAAGGTAAAATAAATTAAATTGCAAAAAAAAAAAATTTTTTAAATAAAATAAAACAAAATAAAAATAGCGCCAATTGGGGTCCTGTTTTTTCGCTGCTTTTCAGCTTCCAACTAGTGCCTTCTTTATTTTCTTCCCCTTCATCCACTTGTTCCATTTCATTCCGTTTGTTGGCAAACTTTTGTTTCGGCAACAAAGAGGCACCTGCTGACACAAGACCAGCTTGTTTACAACTGTCGTCGATCGCCTTTTACAACTGTTTAAAACCCAACTTTTTTTGCACAAGCAACATGTGTTAAAGTGAAAACAAAATGAATGTAAATATGTGAGCATTTGTACACACGCAGTTGCGAAAGTTTTGAATCAATTTTTGTTGCTCTTTTAATTACTGTTGCCGATTTCATATGCCAACGGCTACAAAACAATTAAAGCAAAACTTTTGGAAAATAACATGGAAAACTGCAAAACAATGGAAATAGAAAATGTATTACGAAATACTTTTGCAACACCAAAAAAAAAGGCTGGAAAATGAAGGGAGCGAAATGGAAATATGTAGTTAGAGTTCAGCTGAAGGAGAGCGACTTTGTATTCATAAATTTAAGGTATATTTTTTGTAGACAAAATTTAACCTCAACATCTCGGTAAACAAAAATCTAAGTTGTAGGTACTAAATTACTCTAAAACGTATGTATGTTTGTTCACTCCCCCATTTTCATTTGCTTTACAAATTTATGTTGCTCATACGCCATGTACCCCAGCGCCTTGTATTTGTTCTCAACCAAGTACTCGTATTACCGCACCACCCTCTATAGCAATCCGAGATGCAAACATTTCTGTTGGTTTTTCACTGTAATTTGCACTTGGGTGCCATTTGTGGTGCAGCAGCAAGTATACTCTTTGTAGATACATATTGCATTTAAAATCCTGAGTCATGAGACAACTGCTATGCAAATGACCAGACGAAATGCATAGCTTAATTACATGTTTGTCTGGTCTGAAATGTACCACAAACTATGTTGCATAGTCATTTACTTGGCATGTACTTGTAAACTTACACACATAATTGTAAATGGACAGTTGAAATTGGTCTGCAGTTGATGCCATATTTGCGTCGTCTGCCTTTGCTTAGATACCATTTTGTCTTCCTTCTAATATGGCAGATCCATCCAGCTTACCGACACGCTATGAGGTCCGAATCGCACATTCCATAATTACGTTTAGCGATCTAAGAAGACTGATTGTTGAAGCAAAGTGTCTTAGGGGCACCAGTTTCATATAACGAAGCCTTATGATCCAATATAAGCTCCACATATATCAAAAGTTTCAAAAGATTGCCAGCAGCAACTATGTCCTAGCTAAAACATTACTTTCTTTAAAACAGTTATTTTAATTATTACTACCATATTAACATAATTGTTGTTGCTATTGTGCTAATTGCAGTTTGGTTTGTTATGTGGCACATTTACATTTAAATGTTAATCAGCGCAAATCCAGCAAAACAGCTATGAAAGCGCTTTACTTCAAAAGCAAATAATAATAATAGAAATAATAAAAGCATGCTTAAATGTGAGTGTGCAATGAACGCAAGAACAACAAATACAGTTCAGTAAAATTAAATATAATAACATAGTATATGTAGATTAGAGCGTCGCAAAAATGTGTGGAAAAAAATTTTGGTTCGAAATTGTATATGCAAATCACCATCTTTGACTGTTTATAAGGACAACAGGATCCTTTGTCAGGATATTAAAAATGCGTATTCACGAGAAAAGGACGTAGGAATTTCAAAAGTATTTTACCAGATTGCGTAACAATATGTTTTCTAGCAAAATTAATTGGGTATATCTTGAAACTTTGCAATAATGGTGCACTTTTTATTGGCCATACACGGCGTATGAGTAACATTTAGTTATTCAAGTGGGAAAAGTTCAGGTAAATTGTATTCAAGTTTTAGTTGATATCACCAAAACGGAAATAGTTATCGAAATAAAACTTACACTACATTGGGGCCCTCATGAACACCTTTCATTTGATACCCATATTGAAAATCAATAGCGCGAACTAACTATGATCGATGAACCAACTTTTGTTTTGTCGCTTAAAAAATCTGTAAACACAGTTTCATCACAGCATATTTAAATTCATAAACTAAATATTCAAAAGCGGTTGCCTAATTAAGTCGATTTAAGCAAACAAATATAAAAATAAAAACAAAAATAAATGAATAAATAAAAAAGTTAAAAAAAAATAAAAATAAAAAATTAATAAAAATGGTGAAAAAATAAATCCAAAAAAAGTTAAAATACTGTACTGCGTTTCTGTTACTCAATTCGATCGATCGTCTCGACCGAAATAGTCGATTTGACGTCATTTTGACGTCACACTAAATTTTTGGTTCTGTAAAAATAATTTATTTTGTCGATTTATTTTCTCTAACTTTTATTTCCTTTTCTCTCTTTTCTCTCTTTTCCTCTTCCCTCCTTCCCTTTTCTTCCCTTCCCTTTCCTTCCCTTTTCTTCCCTTCCCTTTCCTTCCCTTCCCTTCCCTTCCCTTCCCTTCCCTTCCCTTCCCTTCCCTTCCCTTCCCTTCCCTTCCCTTCCCTTCCCTTCCCTTCCCTTCCCTTCCCTTCCCTTCCCTTCCCTTCCCTTCCCTTCCCTTCCCTTCCCTTCCCTTCCCTTCCCTTCCCTTCCCTTCCCTTCCCTTCCCTTCCCTTCCCTTCCCTTCCCTTCCATTCCCTTCCCTTCCCTTCCCTTCCCTTCCCTTCCCCTCCCATTCCTTTCCATTAATTTTCATTTCTTTCCATTCCTTTACTTAGTTTTCCTTTCCTTTCCCTTATTTTCCATCCCTTTAGTTAGTTTAGTTTCTTTTTCTAGTTCTTTCCTCTCCCTTCCTTTCCTTTCCTTTCCCTTCCTTGCCTTTCCTTTCCTTTCCTTTCCTTTCCTTTCCTTTCCTTTCCTTTCCTTTCCTTTCCTTTCCTTTCCTTTCCTTTCCTTTCCTTTCCTTTCTTCTTACATCTTACGCGTAACTTTTTCTGGATGACCCCTGACTCAAAAATATAAAAATGTTGATATCTTTCACATTTTTTCACACCTGTCGTCCCTTCCTATCTACCGTGTGCAGGGCACATAATAAAAGGTAAAAAAAGTAAACGCATTAAGCTACTCATTCAATTTCCATTGACAAAGATAAACAAATGTGTCGGCATAACAAAAACAAAATGTGCAATGAAGAAAAAACATTGATAAAATAAGCGTAACAAAAACAAGCGACGTCAATAAACAACGCAAACAACAAACAATGTAAACAAAATATAACAAGTAAGGAAGTCTAAGTTCGGGTGAAACCGAACATTACATACCCAGCTGTGCACATAAAGTGGGCGTGATCGTTCACCGATTTTTCTTATTTTCTGTGGTAGTACTCTACATAAACATAACATGCCTGGTACCTAGTTTCGTAGATCTATCTCACACCGTTCTGAAGTTGTTAGCAGTCGAATTTAAAAATTGCTTGACTCATAAGTGGGCGGTGCCACGCCCACTTTCCAAAATTTTGAAAAAATTATGTAAAGAATATGAAAGTTGATGTATGTACCAAATTATATTATTATAGCGAAATCAGTTAATTAGATATGGACTTTTCAATATTTCCACCTCCTTTCAATATAACTTTTATGAAAAAGTAGGCGTGGTCGCGAAGCGATTTCGTTTATTTTCTATAGCTGAATTTACCACAACAATAGTATGTCCTCTACGAAATTTCGTTATACTAGCATAAACTGTTCTGAAGTTATTAAGAGTCAAAATTTTAAAATTTCTTCAAATATACGTGGGCGGTACCACGCCCCCTTTTCAAAATTTTTTATAAAATCGGCCTTAGAACATCTAAATCAATACATATTGCAAATTTTATCATTGTAGCTGCTTCTAATATTGAATTAACCCATTTTATACGTTTTTCGAAATTTTCGATATCGAAAAAGGGGCGTGGTTATGGTCCGATTTTACCCATTTTCAATAGCAATCTATTCTGAACCCAAATAAGTACACATGCCAAATTTGGTGAAGATATCTCATTATTTGCTCAAGTTATCGTGTTAACGGACAGACGGACGGACGGACGGACGGACGGACGGACGGACGGACGGACGGACGGACGGACGGACGGACGGACATGGCTCAATCAAATTTTTTTTCGATCCTGATCATATTGATATATGGAAGTCTATATCTATCTCGATTCCTTTATACCTGTACAACCAACCGTTATCCTAACAAAGTTATAATACCCTGTGTACAAGTACAGCTGGGTATAAAAACAACATCACAGTGACAACAAAAATTGTCCATTGGCGACATTTAAACGGATGTGAAAACGGCAACGGAAACAACAATGGAAACGGATGCGGAAGCTGCTCTACGGACACGTATACAAGACAACAGATGCAAGGGGTGCGCATGGAGCGGGGGTGTGAAGAGGGCGATGTGTGCCGGCAACGATGCGAGCCTGAAATTTCTTTACTTATCTACCAGTAATGCATTTCTGGAATTTCACAAAATTTTGTGTGAATTATTGTGAAGAAAGTATTTTTTTTTATTTTGTTTTACATATTTTATTTAACTTTATCTCATTTTTTTTTTTTTTATTATTTTATTTTATTTTTTTTTTGTTTTATTTTATATTAATTAAATTGATTTTCTTCAATTTATTTTTATTTTTTTGTTTTTTTTTTTTATTCTACTTTTTTAGGGTACTATGTTTGTCCACTGGCCTACCTATTCCTTGAACATGTCTACCTTGCACAGTGAAATGAACAATATCAACTTTTGTGGTAATCAACCTGATGCGAAACGAAATGTGAACCCGTGGCTTTCGTTACAATTTCTGTCACCCACAACATTTGCAACAGACACAGCAACACGAAACATACAAATGACAGTGCACTCATAAATTTGCATAAATTCACACCTTTGTGCACATGTCCTATGTTTGCATGTA
>CAXKVI010000005.1:70514632-70524632 GCA_964058755.1 Campiglossa producta
CGGCATGTGGTGCGACCAGAGGCTCTCTCCCAAAGATGCTCTGGAAAATATATTGAAGATGCCACCGAAAGATCGTTTTATAGCAGATTACACTTGGGCTTCGGGAATTGGGACGCTGAAAGAAGCTCACATACGGCCATAACCGGAACGGACCACATTTTTCCCAGAATAGTCTTCGACACGAACTTTCGATTTGCTTCCCTTCGAGCAAGGGTTGGAAAGAAGAGGTATGCACACAGAGATTCGACATTTCAGTTTCCGCGGACGGTCAATGTAGATTTGAATCAGAAATGTACGCTATCCAGGAGGCATGAATAACAATATCATCTGACAGCTACGCTGCCCTTCGGGCTCTGTTGATTGCGACGATTACATCAAGCTTAGTTTATCAGCATGACAAGTCGACACATCGTTTCTCTAGTAAGGGTGCCCGGCATAGATAAACGGGATGGCCCATAAGCTGGCTTAACGTGAACCGGCTCTTGATGTCTAAGAGTCGGTGCAAGCGTGTGTACTTCTGTAGAGTGTTTGGGAGTCTGTGGCCCTCCTACATCTCAAGGTGAATAGGCGGACAATTTTCAAATTAAGTGCGGCGCTCACTGGGCATTGGACTATTGGGACGCATGCGACATGCATGGGTATGGAACGAAATAGCTCGTGACAATTGCTACCTTCCGGGACCGGAAGTTGAGCACCGAATGAAAAAAAATTTAAATGAGAATGCGTAGCGGCCGCCGTGGCAGAGAGGTAGTGAGTTCGGCCTACTACACCAAATATTCGGCGATCTCAGCCTGCACACAGAAATTCGTCATTTCGTAAAAGCAACATCAAAAATTCTTTACAAAAAAGCTTTTCTAAACGCGGCCGCCCCCCGGCAGTGATTTGGCAAATGCATCTCTTTGTAGGTGCCGTGCAGACCAGGGTTGGCCCATTTTGAATTAAAAATTATTCAAAGAAAAAATAAAAAAATATTCATTATTTTAAAAATTTTGAGTCAAAAAAATTTAATTGATGAATAACAATTAATTTTATTCAAAAATGGCTTGAAATAAAAATTGTTATTCATCACTTAAATTTTTTTTAACGAAAAAATTTCGAGTGACCAAAAAGTTAAAAATTAATTTTTATTCATTATTCGAAAAAATTTTAGTAGATGAGTGACCGGCTATTTTTATTCAAAAGAAACAAAGTGATTATTTTTATTTCAAGCGATTCTTGAATAAAATAGATTGCTATTCAACACTCAAAATTTTTAAAATTATAAATAACTTTTTTTTTTTTGTGATAAGCTGCTGGTATTTCGGGTCATAGGTTATTTTTGTATGCCTCTTATTCTGCATTGCAAAAAGTCAGCCCCAAAAATGTTGTTACACAGTGTAACACCAAAAAATTTATTGCATTTCAGTGAAATCCCAGTAGCTGAGCACAACAAAGGGGAAATGAGAAATTTTTCTTTCGTTTTTTTCCTGTCATATTTTCTTATGCATTGATACTTTTTTTCGTTAATTCCTTACAAGCATTTGTATGCGCGTATTCATGTGAACGTGCCGCACTGTCAGTGCATGTTTTTCATTATTGTTTGTTTTTTTTTTCTCTCTCTTTAATGCGTAAAGTAATTGCATGCACATTGAGATGATGGCCATGAATGCAATAAGGACTTAAAACAACATTGGAATGTATTACGAATTGATTACCGCATTTCTTTTCTCAAAGATTAAACTTATTTTTCTTCTTCTACCTTTTTTAAAGGTGCAAGTTGTAGACGAGGTAAGAAATTAATAAGGAAGACTTTCTGAAGGAGTAAATCACTTTCATATTATTCATATAAGGGCAAATGGAATTTTTTAATAAGGTGTTGAGTTGTACGAAGCTATAGGTTTTCAGTGAACATTTATATGGACTAGAGTTCGCCCAGTGGTTGAAATTCAACCACAAAAGCTTATTTTATTTTCCTACCTTTTTGATGTTTCTTAAATTTGCCATTCTTTTCATATTTTTTATATTTTTTGATTTCTACACATTCCTGTTCCTTTTTCCTTTTCCTCCCTCTTTACATCATTCAGTAATATAGTTTCAGTATTGATAACTATTTATTCTTCATACGTATTTCTTTCCTTTCCTTTCCTTTGCTTTTATTTCCTTTCCTTTCCTCTCCTTTCATCTCATTTTATTTCTTATGCTTTTCTTTCCTTCCTACCCTTTTCTTTTCTTTCCTTTCCTTTTCTTCCCTCTCTTTTCTTTTCCTTTTCTTTCCTTTTCTCTTCTTTCATTTCATTTTCTTTCCCTTCTTTATTTCTCTCTTTTCTGTTCTTTTCTTTTATTTTCCTTTCTTTTCGTTTTTTATTCTCTTACCTGACCTTTCTTTCGATTTCCATAACATTCCTTTTTTCCTTTTATTTTCTTTTTCTTTAATTCCCTTTCGTTTCCTTTGCTTTAGTTTCGTTTCCCTTAGTTTCCTCTCATTTTATTCATTTTTTTTTTTTTCATTTCATTTCTTTTCTTTTATTTTTTTTTTTGCATTTATTTTCTTTCCCTTTTTTTCTTACCTTTCCTTCCCTTACCTCTCCTTTTCCTGCCTTTCCTTTCCTACCGTTTGCTTACTTTTTTCCTTTCCGTAACTCCTTTATTTTTCTTTCTTTTCCATTCATTTGCTTTACTTATTTTTTTAGCTTTTCATTACCTTTCTTTCCTTAATATTTCATTCATTTTTTTACTTATTTTCCGTACCTTCCTCCTCTCTACCTTTTCTTTCCTTTCTTTTTCTCTTCTTTCCTTTCTTTGTCTTTCTCTATTTGCCTCTCTTTTCCACTCCTTCACCTACATTACATTTCCTTTCTTCCCTTCCTTTTTTCTTTTCCATTCCATTCCTTTCCCTACCTTTATTTGCCTTTGATTTTACTCTCATATTTTCCGTTCCTTACCTTATCTTACCTTTATTTTCCTTTTATCCATTCCTTTCCTTTCCCATTCTTTCATTTATTTTATACTTTTATTTATTTAATTTTGTTTTATTTTTATTTATTTTATATTCTTTCCTTTCCTTTCATTTCCAACAAATTTCTTTTTTTACTTTCAATCACTTTTCTATTTCTTATCTTACTTTTTTTAGTTTTATCAATTTTCCTTTATATTTTATTTCACTAAGTCTAGCCACGAAGGGCTTTGTGCTTTTTTTTTTTCAAAACATCATGGCTGAGCAAGCATTTGCTTCTCTGAATACCCACGCACAGATTTTGTTTTTGTGAACACTGTTTGTACCTACGCTCAATAAAGTTGAAGGGCTGGCTCATGTTTATTATTGCTGCCAACAAAACAACTCACACTCGGACTCTCCCCAACTGCAATGAATGCAAGCACAACAATGCAAGTGTACCTACGTAGTAGTGTAGAGATGGGCGCGTGCATGACTTTTACTGCACGACACGACACGTGCACTAGCACGCACTTTTGAAAAATCACTAAAGCACGACATGAAACAACACAGAGCCAAATTTTTGCATACAGCTTAGGTTCACTTTCAGATAGAAAACCTCAAAAGTCCCCAACGATCCCTTTTTGTGCTTAAGAAGTTATTCGGGGTCAAAGGTCAAAATTCTAGGTTTTTGGGACTTTTCTCGAAGACGGTAAGTCGAAAAATTACCTGAGACCAAGTTGTAGAACTGGAAATTCTCTACAAATATGGTCCTAGCATTTTTTCTCTATGAGTAACCAGTTCTGAGATATCGCGATTGCAAAATTAGCTCTGGAAACTAAATGAATTTTTTTATCAGGAGCTTAGGTCAACCTCCAGTAAGAAACTTGCAAAAGTCCCCATCGATCCCATTCGTGCTGAAATAGTTATTCGCCTTAAGCTTTTCCAATCGGAACCAAATTTTGCATGTGATATCTCCGACCGCAGTTCTAACGATTTAGAGTATTAGATAAAAATAAAAATCACTTACTTTTTGAATCTCCATGGGGTAGTCTGAACTTTGAGCCAACTGCGACACCATCTCCAATCGGGATACAATTTTTTGTGCGATATAGTTGACCGTGGTACAACCGTTCTAGGGGGTGAGACTAGAAAACCTAATGTAGATATTTCGCTTTTTATTTGAGTGTGGCCATTTGGGTGGGTTTCAGGGTTGCCACCTTTCCCATTTTTTTTTTTTTAATTTAAAAAGCAACATATGCCAATATAGGTTTCAAATGGAAGGTATTTTCGGCCTTATACCAACTGGGAGACTTTCAGGCCGGGTTGCCACATAACGGCATTTTATTTATCCATTCGTATATTAACCCATGTCTCGGGAACGGCTTAAGCGATTTGGATCAAATTTGTCATATAGATAGTTTGCTTCATGCTTAGACTATCTAATTGAGGCTGCCACTCCGGGAGGTTTACAGGGTTGTCACCTATCCCATTTTTTTTAAATATTGAGCAATATATGGCAATAGGTATGTGCTGCCACCTATTTTATTTACTCCTTTTTTTATCGGCCACTATCTCGGAAACCTATTGACCTTGGAGCAACTTTCAGGGTTGCCACCTATATTTTTTTTAATAATCTAAATATGGATACCATTATTTAAATGATTTTTTTTTGGTCTACATATCGAACGCTAACCGCCAAACAGGCTTAAGTCACTTATTCTCCGTTTTCATAAATCCCCTAAAGAGCAAAGCTCTTTTACAAAATTTGTCACTGTATAAGTATATGCAAATATTTATTAATTCGGCACACTTTTATATGCAGTGCAAATGTTTGTAAAATACATAGACAAAACCAATAAGACTAAACCGAACAAATCAAATATTCCACAGATCTTTAAGCCCTTCGTGTTTGAACTGCAAAGTGCTCACTTGACAAAAAGGCAAAAAAGACACAAAAACTCAAGTAGACTAAGAAAATAAAGGATTAAAAAGCAAAACAAAATCCTTTTATCAGCCATGCAATTTTCAAGCTCAAATAAACCCAGTGCACTTATAAAAGAGCTTATGTGGTCAATATTTCTATGAAAAGTTAAATATGTGCACTCACGCAGATGCGCAAATTCAAATAAAACAACTAAAGTGAAAATGCTTTTGATACACGAACATTCTTATTTAACACTGTATGTATGTATGTATGTGTGTTTGTAAGTGTTTTAGTACGCTTTCTGCACAGCATGTACGCCTGAGTGCATTGTTTATTAAACCATTGGGAGTCGTAAGAAAACTGTAGCCAAAACCACAGACAAATTAGTGTAGGAAGGATATTTGCTTAGAGCACACAGGAAAAAGGCCTGCTTGTCGATTACATAGTCCGGAAAGTAAAGTAGAGCGTTGAAGCGATGTAAGCCGATTTCGGGAATTTAAGGCTCATGCATTTGGTTACCAGGTCGCCATTATGGTTTCTGCAGGAATTCGTTCCTTGAATTATTCCCTTAAACCACTTGCCACGGTTGAAGTTTTGGCCGAAACGTACCATTTTTGGTACTTTTTTTAGTCGGGTACGTTCCTGCCATTTTTAATTCAATGCAACTCCGATGCTCAAGATTGCCTGAATGTAGTATAAGTTTTATTTCCATATCTTAATGCGTTTCGGAGATATCAAACAAAACATGAATCAAAATTTATCTAAGCTTTTCTTACTTGAATAACTAAATGTTACTCATACGCCGTGTATGGCCCTAAAAAAATTAACTATAATCGCTAAATTTCCATATATACACAATTATTTTTGCTAGAAACCATATTCTATACTAAACTACTTTTGAAACTTCAATGCCCTTTTCTCTTTTTCTCTTGGATACGTTTTTTTCAATATCCTGATAAAGGATCCTGTTGTCCTTATAAAAACTCAAAAGGCTCAAGAGCTTTGTTGCACAGTCCTTTATTGACCGATTTAGATGAAATTTTGAATATAGATAGTATGGTTGATTCCAAGACTATACACTTGGGAGCTGCCACTTGGGGCGGGTTACAGGGTTGCCACATATCTCTTTTTTTATTTTGTAGAAAAATATGCCAATATGGGTATCAAATGAAAGGTATTTTCAGCGACATGCCAACTAAAATATTTCCAAGTAGGGTTGCCACCTAGGGCTGCCACCTTATCGCAGTAAATTTGGATATCCGGACTGTTTCGGAAACCGCTGGATGAAATTTGGCATATATATAGTACGATTGATTCAAAGACTATCCAGTTGGGGGTTGCCAGTTGGAGGTGTACTGGGTTGCCACCTATCTCAAGTTTTTTAAATTATGGAGTTAGATATGCCAATATGGGTATCAAATGAAAGGTATTTTCGCCGACATACCAACTAAAATATTTTCAAGTAGGGTAGCCGCCCAGGTTTGCCATTTCACCGTATTGTATGTGTATTGTATATTTTTGGGATCATATTTGGATTATTTTAGCATCTTTTTGAGATCATTTAGGGGTCACTTGGAATAATTTTGGGGCTATTTTGAGATCATTTTGGGTTCAATTTTGGATTAATTTGGGACATTTTTGGAGTAATTTTCGGATCATTTTGGAGTCATTTTGGGATAATTTTTGGGCCATTTTGGGAACATTTAATGGTCCTTTTGGGGTCGTTTTGGGATTATTTTAGGATTATTTTGGGAAAATTTGTGGATAATTTTGAAATCATTTTGGGGTACATTTAATGGTGTTTTTGGGGTCATTTGGGAATCATTTTTGGATTATTTTGTGAACATTTTATGGTCATTTTTGGATCATTTTCGGATGATTTATGGGTCGTTTTGGGTTCAATTTCGTATCATTTTGGGAACATTTAAGTAAATTTTCGGGATCATTTTAGGATTATTTTGGGATTATTTTTGGATCATTTTGAGTGCATTTTGGGTAAGTAAAGTTAGCGCTAAATTGATAGCACCGAGCAAGCTCGATCACCCAGGTACTAAAACTTTAGCTAAGTAAAAATTGTTTGCTATATTCTTAAATGCAAACCCGTTTCGAAGGGATCTCTTAGTTTCACTTGCGTACAATATGTACAAGCAGAGGAAGGGGAACTTCCCCACTGAATTTCAGAAAGAAACGGCCTGAGGATGATTTGGTGATTCCAATATGCTAAGTGCTATAAAATAATTTTTCCACTGTGCAAATTATTAGTAAAAATATTCCATTTATTAATTAACTCTCTTTTTAATTAAGTTTTTCCTGAATCAGTAAAATCGATTAAATACTTGGAGGTTGTGCAAATATTATTTCTGTAGCAACGCATATCTAATACAATTTTCATAGTAAGTGTGTAAAGTGTAAATTTATTAGTTTGCATAGCTACATGCATACGTACGTATGTGTATTAGGGTGGTCCTTATAAAAAAAAATGTAGTATTTTTTCAGTCTCACTCCTAGACCGGTGTCACCACGGTCAACTATATCGCACAAACATTTGTATCCCCCCTGCGACACGCCTTAGGCGTTTTCAAACGGAGCCAGATTTTGCATGTGATATATCCGACCATAGTGCTATCGATTTCGAGTATTAGATACAAATAAAAATCACTATTGTTTAACTTTGACCCCCTGCGACGCGCGTAAACTATCTCCAATCGGGATGAACATTTGTGTGATATCACACACAAATGTTCATCCTTTATTACTATCGACTAAGGTGTTGAGCCTTCGAAAATCTGATGATAAAATTGTCTCCATACAAATAAGGACCACCCTAATGTATATACATACATATTTGCATACACAGCATATATTTCACTTGAAAAGTTATTGATAAGCTATCAATTCACAATAACTAATTCTCTGTTTTGCAAATATTGCCTGACCACATACAATTTTAATTATGTACACAAAATGTAAACAATAATATTACTTTCGAGTGTTATAAAATATGCATTTGATCTGTCTATTTGCAATGTATTAAATATTGCTTATTGGAATTTATTAAAACACAAATTCTTGTGGCAACATTCCTTTTGCCACCCCATCAAATTTAAGGAATTTTTGTTATTTGTCCAGAAACACTTATCTAGTTAATTGATTTTGATTTATTTTGATAGATGTAGAATCTCGTTTGGTATGACATGACGTATACGTAATATTTTAGGTGAAATTAAAAGAGTGGGATTTTGACTTCAATATGATATAGTTGCGACGTTAGAACTGAAGCACCACTCAACTCGAGACAAGTATGCAACAGTGACTTTCCAGCCGTACATTACACCATGCTAGCCCCTAGAATAGAGTCTAATTGTGGATTAAGTCGATCTATCGTTCAGTCTCTTTAAATTACTTTCCTTCTTTCAAATAACAATCAATTACGTTGAGGGATCGTTTCACAGCTCCTGCAATACGAATAAAAACAAAACAAGCGTCAGCCAAGCAGAACAATTTACAAAAACTTGAAGTAGAGCTCAAATAGAACAGAAAAAAGTTTGCGAGATGGGAATACAAATATAAAATCCAAGAAACAATCTACATTTTTATATGTTTACCTTAATGCTTTCATACGTGTGCTTTGGTGAGTAAGTCTTGTATCAACACAAATATGTCCTACATAGAGTGGGGCGAAAAAAAAAATCGTTTTCGTTTTCTGGATTAGTATAGAGTAAATCAAATTCCTAGTTAAAGGCGAGTTTTTAATATTGTTAAAAACATGTTCAAGGCAGTTTTTTACTTCCATTTTTTTTGTGTTTTTTATTTTATTTTAGTTTTTTACGTTTTCTATTTTAGTTTTTGTTACGGCGAGCCCGGCTGATTGGAGAGTGCTCGCACTTAATAATATGCAACGAAAGAAAATAAGTGCAACGAGTGAGAAATAAATAGACACTTTGGTTTCAATGTACAAAAGTAAATTTTAATTAATTTATTCAATTCAAAGTAAACACAGAATTATATATGCAAATTAATGTGCACTAGAGCGTATCACGGTGTATGGAGGAAAAAAAAGTTGAAAATGTAAAAAAAATGTTTAATTTTTTTGTCACCCTGTAAAAATAGCGAAATTTGTTTTTTCTATAATTTCTATATTTCTCGCTCGATTAGTAAAAATAGAATTAAAACTGAACTTGGCATGAAGGGCTAAACGTTTCTATTGATAAAATATTGCCTTGGTGAATACCTTTCTAAAAATGTATCACTTTTGAAAATCGAACTAGAGATATAGAAGTTATAGAAAAAAAAAACAAATTTCGCTGTTTTTACAGGGTGACAAAAAAATTTAAACAATTTTTTTTGAAAACCTCATAAGGTAAGGGTTCAAACTGGGGGGACCATTTTCAAATTTTTTTGGTGATACGCTCTAATGTGCACTATTGATTATGGTAATGAATAAATAGTATGGAACTTTAAATGGAAATATATTACAATCGGTATTTAGAAAATCAAGGATAGGAAGTTTTGATTGGAACTATGAAAAAATATAATTTACCTGGACCTTACCGCTGGTGCTCCTCGTATGCTCGGAAAAGAAGTGAAAGAGCCTTCAGATAAAAGTCCACTCTGTACCACCTACTTTCGTAGGATTCGATGGGGTAAGAGCTGTTATCGGGCGAAAAGATAAAAAGGTAATAGCGCGGCAAATACTTAGATGGGCTACGAGGGGCGACCGATATATTTAAACCGATAGTCTTTTCTCTTTTTAATTTTTCTTTTTTTAATTTTTTAATTTAATTTTTTTTTGTTTTACTTTACTATTTAAATTTATTTAATCTTCTTTATTTTCTTTTTATTTATTTTGTTTTCTTATTTTATTTTACTTTATTTTATTTCATTTTATTTTTATTTTATTTTATTTTATTTTATTTTATTTTATTTTATTTTATTTTATTTTATTTTATTTTATTTTATTTTCTTTTATTTTATTTTATTTTATTTTATTTTATTTTATTTTATTTTATTTTATTTTATTTTATTTTATTTTATTTTATTTTATTTTATTTTATTTTATTTTATTTTATTTTATTTTATTTTATTTTATATTATTTTATTTTATTTTATTTTATTTTATTTTATTTTATTTTATTTTTATTTTATTTTATTTTATTTTATTT